>OY986057.1:15973613-16351793 GCA_963920205.1 Stenodema calcarata | reverse complement strand
GGTTCGGATTGGGTTTTGGAAATGAGATTTGTTGCACGGGTTTGAAGGGGTTAGCAGGACCTTTTGAGGTTGAACATTGATTCTTATAGAAGGCCTTTCCGTTGTTGTTGGTTCTGACATCTTATTTGAAGAATGGCTTTCCTGAAGGGGAATTGATCTTCTGATAATTTTGATGTTGAGGTTTCTGCGGGATTTGGGGTTTAGGCTTTTCTAGGTGTTTTTTCCTCAGATTTGGGAACTGGTACTCGTTGGTGAGGATCTTAATAGCGTCATTAAGATCTGACGGTCCTTTAGTGATTAGTAGTCTTCCAATATCTTCGTGAAGGCCCATTAGGAATGAGCGTAAGGCTACCTTTTCCATTAACTTCAATGTGGCTACAGTGAAGTGATCATTCGAGTTTTTCAATTTGGTAATCAAGAGTGTAAATAGTTTATAAACTCTTGTGTGGAATTCGAATGGGTTCTCGTTCAGGTGTTGCCTTAATTTCCCGAATTCCAATATTAGGTGCTCTTCATCTCTTTTGTCGTCATAATTAGCTACCAGGGGCGTTTTGATTTCTTCCCAGGTATTGAGAGGGGCGTTAAAAATTCCGGTGGCGGCTTTGCCTTTTGTTTTGGCTCTGATATTATTTAAGATGACTTTGGTCGTGTAACTATCTGCGTCATCTTCGTCAAAGAAATGATCAATGATTTCTTGACATCTTTCAGGAAATTGGTTTAGTAATTCAAGTTCTCCTGAAAAGTCTGGAATTCTACTATAATCCGTCTTATCAGGTTTAGGTTTAGTAGATCGGGATGTGGGAGTACGCATCGACTCAATCAATTGTTGGAGTTGGGCCGGCGTCATCGCCAAGAAATGTTGTTGAGCGGTAGTTGGATTCGTTGCCATTTTTTCTTTAAATGGGTGTTCTGATCCAAAGAGTTCCTTTAATAATTGTCTCCTACAAGCTGGAGGTGAATATGGTCTTATGAATGAATAAGATTTCCGTCTACGAGGGTTTGGCTTCTTTTGGTCTCTGCCTGCCGTTTTAAATTGTAGTCGATTGAGATGGGTTAGATAAGTAAGTAAATTTGTACTTACAGGATCATAAGGGCGATCATCTTAATACGGTCCTTCTTGTGATGCGGACCGGGTTTGTCTCGTCTTCTGTTGCTTGGAGTCTTGTTCCTGCCCAACGTTGGTGCTTGTGGAACCGTAGAGATGTAGAACTGCAGGTGTTGTCTTCAACTTAGAAAAGTTAAACCAATTTGGTAGAATGAGCAAGAGTTCGGGTAGACACTTTAGTAACTCGAACCTACTGTGACTACACAAAATTTGGCCAGACAACGTCCTACCGACTACGCCAGTTATGTTTACTCAATTAGTAAATTCGATTTTAAAAAGTATTTTTATTCACAATGAAATTTTACACAGATACGACTCTAACAGAAGACTGAGAACAACTACAATGGTTTGAGGATAAAGACGGTCTTATATACTATCTTGGAGGGGCAAGTGTTTTGAAGAGTGCTAATTGATAGCGGGTTCTAGAGGGCGGCAAATACCGATTCGCACAGTTAATCGTTTGCCCGGCTTAGGACACATACCGTTTCGCACAGCGACCTGATTACCTGTAAAAATGAAACCTAACCGTTTCGCACAGCTAGTTGGGAATGGGCGAAATCATAATAATAATTTTAGATCGCAATGTGTATATTTAACAATTTTGTTCGTTCATAAACATAATATTGCACGTCAATATAGAAATAATATAGAAAAGTTCATTCTTTCACTCTCGTTTGCAGCCCCATTTCCTTAACAAAGGTCAGGAGACTGATTTCATTACTTTTTAATTTACTAGTAAGTTCAGAAGCCAAAGCTGTTTTTGAAGTGACGTATTCAAAGTCTGATGGGTTCCCGAATTTGCGCATTTTTATCCTTGTCACTACTTGAATCTCCTTTAAAACTTCCAAAACTATCCAAATATTCGGAGATGCGCTGTAAAATTGCTCGTTGTATTTGGCATGAAAAGACTCAGGACCATTGGTGGTTCTCGGTTGACCCATCAGAGCTGAGGCCCACATTGTAGGAGGAAATGGGCAGAACAAAATATAGTATTTCATTAAATAGTCAGTGAATTGAATAAATTCGGGTCCTTCGGGGGACTCGTTCACTAACTGGAAAAATAAATCAGGTACTTCGTCCGGATCAACGTACTGGAGCCCAAAAAAATGTTTGAACCAGTTTCCCACCTCCGAATTTTCTATCCTGTACTCCTTCGCGACAGGTCCTAGTGCTTTTATTTTGCGATACCACGCTTGTCCTAAGTGAAAAGAACAGCCCCTTATGGTACAAGAAGAAAGAAAAACGGTGCGGATAGCATTATGCATGGCAATTTCACATTGTCGCTGTGGGCAATCGATCTGCGAAGAATCTTGTTTGGTCTTGTGGAAATATCTTCAAGGGCTTTTCTCTTAACAGTTGACGTAATCTGGAATTTTAAATGAACGTAAATGAATAGAATTGTACCTACTTTGGTCTCATGGAGTTCAATAATGAGTTTATGATCTTACTTCTTCTAGTTCGATTTCACGATCGGTAAGAGGGTCGTGGTTGTGATCACCGTCCATGTTCAAAATTCGACTGATGGAATCGTCGGTTGTTAATTTGGCCGGACATTTGCTTGATCGGCTTGCACAATGCCACAATACATTTCGGCACGCGTAGCTTCGTTGCTTTAAAAATTTGAACCGCTCCACAATAATTGCAATAGATCGTTTTGATGATACGCGCTGGATCGTCGGAGCCATAGAGGAAATGAATAAAACATCGACACGTTGACTTATCAGAGGACGATGAATGACTAGTGGAGCTATGCGAAACGGTGACCTACGATTAGGTTGTTTACATCAACCAGCTCTGCGAAACGGTATGGACCTTCTTCGACGAGAACAATAGAAGTGTGCGAATCGGTACATGCCCCTAGAGGGCTGGTACAGTTGGGCAGACGATGATGGCATTGTTGATCTGTGCCTTTTCTGGGAACAAGCGAGGGTCAGATGCTTTGTGTGGGTGCCGACAGACGGTGATGTCATCTGGAACGTATACACTCTTGGAGGGTTGACAATATGCAGATCCTCTAAGTCTGCGTCTGGAGAGATGGGGTTGTGAGTTAGAAGTACCAGGGACTGCGATGATTATTTGAATGTACGGGTGTATTAATTTTTTCATCAATTCCTTTTCTCTCCTTTTTGTAACGATGATTTGAAGATTACAATTAGTTTCTAAACAGATTGAGAAAAGAGAGAAAAGAAATTGATGAAAAAATGTTTTTCTAACTTAGAGTTAGAAAAACAACTTTTTGAGCGGCCTCAATATAGTTCGGCGAGGTTTTTTCTTTCTAGAGTATGTATATTGGTGTTCGTCTTGAGGATGAAATAACGAGGATATTGCGTTTCGTTTTAAAATATTTAATGGAAACTTATGAAATACCTAACATCTCTTTAACCGTCAATTACTGTCTACCGAAAGATTCACTCACCTGTGAACAAAAGAAACAACATTTAAAGCCCTTATTTCAGATTTCTCTCTAATTAGAGGTGCTAACAGTTCACTCGTAATAATATTCAAGTCATTGATAACCCGATAAGTCGTGATATCCCGTCGGCCTTCTCAGTAGCGCGGCGAATTCAAATCGTAGAAAAGCACGATGCGAATGAAGTATTTTATTTACATATCGAATGTACTAACACTTGAAGCGATGATGGTAGGTGGTTACTAGAAGCGCAAGTAGGAGATAGAAAACTGTGCAAATTCTTGACACACCGGTTTATTATCTTCTTTGAGCAGAAACTAAATGATGAATTAATTACAAAATTTGTAATTAATTCATAATTTTTCTATTTAATAAAATGTACCGATATAATTCCGGGGTTGTTAACTCCACCTACCTACGTCGGCAATAATTTTTGTATAAAAGAAGTACCTAACAACAAACAGTCGAAATTACCTCCATTCCGTAGCACAAAAAGTACCTCAGAACAAAAAATCTACATCACAAAAACCATAAGACGTTTCGAACAGCTGTTCCTTAGTATGAACATTTCAACCGTTTGATTCACGATCGTGTTGACTAGTTTATATCGGCTCACCCTTTGAGCCCTCATCGTGAACGAACGGCTGGTCGTACGAAGCTATACTAAAAAAATTAACTCTAACTAAATGTGAACTAAAAACCGTTCCATTTCAATGTTTCGAGATATGACTTTTTCAAAATTTCAAAATTCGTTTTGAACCCCATCCTTCTGACCTAGGGTTATGAAAAGCTCCGAGGATCATTGTGGGGTTGATTCTTCGATAATGAACCATTGGAATCGCCCAAAGAAAAAAAATTTATAAAACGTAAGTAAAACTCAAATTCGAAAACTATTCAAAACTCTCCAGCCCTCAAATTCCCATTAAAGTCCTTTCGGATCGAAAAATGCCCCTAGCACGACTGTCAGAAATTGCCTTCGTAGAATTCAAAACGAGATTGGTTCAGTTCATATGGAAACCTACAAGAACACGTGGTTAGACTGAAACATTGATTTCTGAATTGACTCATTCCGAGTCTGAATGGAGTCCTGGAGAATCTAAAACTGTCTGACTTGATCGCTCGGAAGTTAAAAACAGTTTTGGTATCGTTTATTGTTGAATATCGGAGAGAATAGGTAGAATATTACTTTTTATTACTCAATCAGGTAAAGAGTAGCATATCGTTCAGAAATCGTAAATAATACGTTGATTGGGTAATATGTAAGTACGTTTGATGAAATGGGACTTGCAACTGCAATTTCTTTGTTGATTAAAAAACTTGAATAGGAACAATTGTTTGAAATATAAAATTCGTATGATATCATGTTTTCAAATGATTTCACACCTTAAACCTATTAACCTATTAAGTTATTAAACCTATCAAGTTGATCAGAGTTTCCAATTATAATTAACAATTAATAATTATTAACGCAATTACGCAAATTATTAACGACGAATATATTCCATTCCTAGATTCATTTCTCTTTCTTCTAAATCCCTCAAGGTATATATTAACGTTCTAAATTTCATATTGAAGCAACATAGATGGAGTACCTAGTTATTATTTTATTTTTTTATTTTTTACGTTGGTGTTATATACAAGAAGTAGAATTTCAAGATTTAATGTTTGAAGGCAATAAATAGTTACCCACTTCAGGTTGAGTTGTACGTCAAGTACCGATTTCATGACAGTACGCAAGAATGGTTACAGTTGAGAGTACACCATGGGAACTTTGTACCCGAGCCACCCTGATCACACACACCACCTGCAAAATGAAATAATTTCAGTGGAAGAAATAATCGGTTCAAAAATGATTTGAGCTAGACATTTTAGTGATCCTTCCGAACTGCGTCGTATCACAAAATTATACTTGATGTGGTTTGACGGACGGGGCAAGGCGGAATCGATTAAATATACGAGCGAGTTTATCGTCCAGTGACTAATTGTATACCAAAATGCTATGGGACAGGTTTTTTAATTTCTCAATTCAAACTAAGTATTTAAAAAAACAAATGCATGGTCTTGAAATTTTGAAGCCTCTCAAATAGCGTCATATTGCAGATTCATTATCACAACCCGTTGACTAAATAGGAACAATTTTTGCCGTGAAACCTTTTGGTTATAAGGATTTCACACAATTACAATAAATTCGTTTGGATTCCTGCTTCGTTAAGATTAATGGGCACCAGATTGAGTAAAGGCTGAAAGGGTATCGATTTGGGATGACATGCCAAACATTAATCCTTTTCATTATAAGGGATTAATGTATTTGTGCATCTTAGTTTCATTATGGTGAAAACATTAAACATGATTGAAACTTGCCAGAATTAGGTGCATAATGATTAAACAATGAATATCTTTTGAAGAGATACTTGTGATTGCAGCGTACCAAAGTAATTGTCTCCATTAATTTCCGTAACGACATGGCCACGTTTACCCTCCAACCAATAGGTCTTCATGTTCACTGAAACAAATAAATTCTAGTTATACTCGTAATTCAAGAATCTTTTGAACAGACTTTTTAAATTTTCTTTTTCTCACTGAATTTCATACTGTTCTGAACACTTTTTTTGCATATCAGTAGATTCTGTGAAAATTAAGAAGTTCACTACGTACTGAACTCGGGGTGGGCGGCGACGCAGTTGAATGAAAGGATAAAGAGTGACGAGAGCTGTTCTGCTGTGTGTTGACTCAAATGGATTTTCATAGGCTCGCTGGATTGCTCCATGATCGCAGCTAGAAGGGAGGTCTTACCGAAAAGACAGTAACGAGGCATCTTCAACCCGACGACTCCCGCAACTATGGATCCTGTGCTGACTCCCACACGCACGCGGACATGCTCTCCTACCAACAACATAATAACTTTCCTGGATCAAAGTAAAAATCATTAGGAAAATGGATGAATCTAAAGTATTACATGATCTAGGAACGCGGTAGCGTTCCGTCCCGCCGAGCAAACAAGTTGAGAAGAACGAACGGTACCGATCATTAAACCGATCAACTCGAAATTCGGTGATCTTCTTGGTGTGAATAATAGAAAGCCCTAAAAGTTTCAAGTCGCTAGATCAAATGGGAGCCGAATTATATAACGTCAAACACCCGGTTTTTCGCCCTTACCATGTTCTTCTCTAACCTCTTCTCCTTCTTTTCCTTCTCGTGGTTCAGACGGTCAAGGCTACAGCCTCTTCACCTTCACCGATTGACTTGAAATTATTCACAGACCTTCTTTATAACATGACCCAGTGCCATTTGAAAGATTTAACCCTTTTATCTTAACCCAAGAAAATTTTAGGAACAAAAAACTTTAATTTAGGATAATTTTGGCCACTTTTACGGGTCCAAAGCAACTTGAAATATGGTATGGATAGTAAAAAAAAGCCCTGAAAGTGTCTAGTCGGTAGGTCTATTGGCATCCAGAAATCAAGACACCAATGCCTGGTTCGCTCTTTCTTTTGAGATTTTTCATCAGATCCATCTAACACTTATTGGACGTACTCGTAGTACCATTCATGTTACACATCTCGTAGCAATGATGTCTGTAAACTGCATTTTGCAGGCTCCCCGAATTTCAACTCTTCGATTTAAGTTATATCTTTTATTTTTGTACCTACCCGAATATGATCAAGTTTCAGTCTCACGCCCTAAAACGATCATCTACAATTTGATAATTTGTTGAATTGCAATCTACGTTGCTCAAATAACGTCATTAAGGTAAAATGAGCAATGAACACTTGCCTGTGTTTGGGTTCTTCAGCGAAATCACAGCTCGGATTATTTCAAGAGCCATATCGCAGACTCTTGCTGCGTGGTCAGTTTCATGCTGCAGACCAGCCACAACCATGTAGGCATCGCCTATTGTCTCAATCTAATAAGTCAACGCATTATACATAATAGTAGTTATTATAATATATTATGAATATATTTGAATATATTATATTCAATAGTAAGAACAGTAGGGAATCCGTTACTAACAATCTTTGCCGATTCACCCGTTATAGTATTTTTCAACTTACTTTGTATACCTGATGTTTCTCCGTCAGTTTATCGAAAATTGAATACATGCGGTTCAAAAGAGTTACGACGTCCATCGGTTTGAGCTGGTTACACATCTCTGTAAACCTAACGACATCGGTTAAAAGAATACTAGCACTCTCGTACGTCTGAGGACATGGAGGAAAATAATGATATTAAAATGAAAAACTCTGCAAATTCTTGACACAACGGTTCATTATCTTCTTTTTTTACAGATCACCCTTCTGTCTAGATCACTAGGTCTTAATGTCTAGATCCTAAATGTTAGATTAATTATTATTATCAATTATCACTAATTATTAACAATTTTATCAAGTACCTAGTGAAAATTATAATAATTTATTGTCAGGTATTAATAATTCGTATTTATTATTAATAATAATTATTATTAATTATGATTAATTAATACGATATAATTCTGGGGTTTTTAATACTACGTCGGTAATAATTTTTCTATAAAAGAAGTACCTACCAACAAACATTCGAAATTACCTTCATTTCCGTAGCACGAAACGCACCTCAGAACAACAAACTCGACATCACTTAAGGCATATGATGTTCCAAAGAGCTTGTTAGGTAGTATGAAAATGGACCTGTATTTCAACAGTTTGAGTCACGATCGTGTTGTGAGGCACAATCTTTGAGCCGTCATTGTGAACGAACGGCTGGTCGTACAAAGCTGCGGATGGTCTTAAAAAATTCTACGGAACAAACTCTATCTAAATATGAAATAAAAAACATACCGTTCCATATGAATTTTTCGAGATATGAGATTTTCAAATTTTCAAAATTCGTTTTGAACCCCTTCCCCTTGACCTAGGGTTATGAAAAGTTTCGAGGATCATTGTGGGGCTGGTCCAAACCCAGAAACCAAATTTTGTAATTTTAGCTCAACGTTAACTGGGCAAAGTGACGCGGACGGCGTACGGCGGACGGCGTACGGCGGACGGACGGATTTTGGTTTATTATCTTCGATAATGAACCATTGGAATCGCCCAAAGAAAAAAAAATTTTAACCCCCCCTCAAAATTTGTTGGTTTACGTTTCAAGACACGTAGATTCAGAAAATCGAATAAAAAAAAATCCGTCCGTCCGCCGTACGCCGTCCGCCGTCCCCCGTCCGCCGTCCCCCGTCCGCCGTCCGCCGTCCGTGGCACTTTGCCCAGTTAGCGTTGAGCTAAAATTACGAAATTTGGTTTCTGGGTTTGGACCAGCCCCACAATGATCCTCGAAACTTTTCATAACCCTAGGTCAAGGGGAAGGGGTTCAAAACGAAATTTAAAATTTCGACAATGTCATATCTCAAAATATTTAACTGAAACGTGTAATTTTCAGTTCACTTTTGAATGACCTGAAAAATTACGAATCTTTTAAGACCAATTGGATTTTTGTGCGACCAGCCGTTCGTTCACAGTGAGCGCGCAAAGGTTTAGGAAAAACACTAATCTTTCGCGTCGAAAACGGCCGTTATGTGACCCAACCCTCAGACGCCCAGAATAAAACTACCTTTTGTCATCTTCCCGGTAAACTACAGTCTAGAAATTTTAACCGTGAGTCGGGGATAGACCACATTGCAATATTTACTCGGTTTCTCATCTGTAAAATTGTTTAAATAATACCTTTTTGTTTAAACAAATTAAATTTTGATGATGAGCTAGATACTTGAAATTTTAAATATAGGTCAGAAATGGATGACATTTCAATATTCACTCGGTTTGTATGACATGGTATGAGTATGGTAAGGTATATTATTGTATGTATGATTTAGTACAGTATGATAAGACAGAAAAGAAATTCGTATGGTATGGTATGAGTACGGTGAGAATATGGTATGGTGCCGATTTGCAACACAGTCTGGTATAGACAGAAGGGTGATCTGCACAAGGAAGATAATAAACCGTTGTGTCAAGAATTTGCAGAGTTTTTTTTTATTCGATTTTCTGAATCTACGTATCTTGAAACGTAAACCAACAAATTTTGAGGGGGGGTTAAAAAAAATTTTTCTTTGGGCGATTCCAATGGTTCATTATCGAAGATAATAAACCAAAACACAACGAATGATGTAAAACATTATGGTAATAAAGGTTGATGTACGAGTATTGTAAAGAGCACAAGACCCCTTACACCTGCATACGAGAGTATATAGTGGGAAAATCATAGGCTTTGGAGGGACCGCACTCCGCAGCCGTTTGAGGTTTCACTCACTAAAAACCCAAGTCCTCAATCCTCTTCCAGGTTCGCTGTTTGGAGATCATCTTCCAGATTACGTTCGCAGGTGTGTTTACGCCCCCACTTCTAGGACAACTCTTTCTCTTGTCCTCTTGACCTAATCCACCACGGATGACTTCGGAGTGGGGTCCATCACTGGGGATGTCACGCACCCTTCTGGTGTCTTCTCGCGGTCTCGAGTTCCAGCTGTTTTTCTCTTGAAGATTCGAGCCATGTAGGACACATTCCTCTCCCAAGTACGCTGGTTGGAGACGATCTTCATGATCACGCGTTTGCAGGTGTGAATTCGCTCTGCTTTTCTTCCAGGATATCTTTTTCTCTTATCTGGCGCAGTGGAAAAACGTGTGATCAGCATCATCGTTTGGTTTGTCGCACTACCAGCACTTCACGGCGTCTGCTAGCGTTCTTTGGTGCGGGTATACCTATACTGGAAGTATAGGTATACCCATACCTATACCTATACTGGAAGTATAGGTATACCCATACCTATACCTATACTGGAAGTATAGGTATACCCATACCTATACCTATACTGGAAGTATAGGTATAAATATAGGACCGGAAGTATCCATGGCCTGACAGGAACATTGTAGTGTAAAAGTCCACTTCCTCGTGCCTCCTGTCGAGCCATGGGCGCACCAGTGGGATAAGCACGTGGGACCAGGCCCCCCCAGACATATGTGGCTTATTAGACATATCCATCGAATAGTATAAAAGCATGGTAAGAATGCGTATCCTGTTTTTCTACCACAGAATCTCTCACAGCCTAATTTTATAATAAAATTGTCCTGAATAGGCTTCAATTAACCTGGATGAACTATAAATAAACTAGTTTTAAAGTTTTTCTCATGCTCAATTTATAAAATTTATAAAATTTATAAATTTATAAATAATTTATTTATTATTTATTATTTATCAATTATTGAACATTTAATGTACCTAGCTGGCTTTCTATATTCTATAACTATATCTTTCTATAGCTTGTAGGACCTTGAATAACTGACCGATTTTGAAACTGATAAGAACTGGAGTTCGAATTCAACCATAAAGGCATACGACGCGCATCCAACAATTCTTTTGGAAAATGTTTGTATAAACTCAAACAGTGCATATGTAGGGAACCAGAAACTTTCTAATATACACCCATGTATATTGGATTGACCGTGCAATCCTACATCTCAAACAATGAAAAATAAAGTGATTTCCCCATTTTCCGATAACATTAGACATTTACATAGGTTTAGGTTCGTCAAACGACATTGTTCTACAAGACTTTACTTTCAGTAGTCTGAGAGTGAGCATAACAATAAATACAAGCACGTACCTCAAAAGTTGCCATAGGAGATTTGCCACTTTTGAGTTGCTCAGTAACGTGTTGGGGAATCATCTGATAAAGAAGTATGTTTGTTCGCTCCACTTCTTCGTCAAGCCGACGCATTGCCACCCGCATCTTCGCCGTCTTTTCTTGCTCAGTCTCCAGTGACAACCGAAGCTCTGATGACTCCTGCGTTCCCGTCAGAACACTGTCCCTTCACAATGCACAAACATGCTACATCAGTTCGATCATTCTCATTCCCATGTGAAAATCTCCGTCTATTATTTTCGTGAATTTTTTTTTTTTTTGGATTGTTTTGTTGTGTAAGTGAAATTGAAGCTATCTGTGAGTGGCCCATACCCAATAGAACTTTAGATGAGAAATCCTCCTTGAAAAGGAGTGATTATGTGTTTTACGGGATGAAAATAATAATTATTTTCATAATTATTATCATTATTATTATTATCATTATTATTTTATTATTATTATCATTTCGTCATAAATCAATGGCTTAGGATTAGGTGAGATTGACGCATGGCAGACAAAACAGCATGGACCGTCTCCAATATAGATAGAAAACTCGATCTGATTTCCCACCGTCTTGATCAATTCTTCTTGGTACCTGCTGAAGTCATGCATGGGTATGTCATTTAGGAATAAGCCAATTTCCATGACGGAGGCTAACGTTGGTAGCAGTGGCGTTCCAAGGAATAAGACCATTTCCCACGCTTTCAATGGTACCATTCGACCTGGAATAATAACAATATCTATTTTCGGTCAAACAAATAGTGTATAGGTATATCACAAACTCAATATTTATAAGATCCGTTTGGAGGCGTATATAACGTTGATTGGGAAGGTAAAATGCTACTAGGGGGATGTAAGTTCACGATAGTATGCTGTACGTCAACTGCCGATTAGGCTTCTCCGATCTAGGGACGCGGGAGCGTCCCGCCCGCCAAGAAAACCGAAGCCCTGAAAACCGAAGCGACTGAGACACTGATTACGCGACGGAACAAGTTCGGGTTTTCACCATCCCGTAGCTTGGTCCCCTGAGTGTCTCGAGAGTTGATTTTTTGTACACCAACTCTCCAGGGGCACGTGAGGACGTAAAACAAATTTCAGCTCTTGGGAACATCAGGTGTCGGGGGTATAACAATTTTAAAACCACTATTTTTCACGTTTTTCGTGTTCTTCTTCTTCTTCTTCTCGTTGTTGTTGTTGTTGTTCATTGACGGGGCTACAGCCCAGCAGACAAATCGGATCGAGCTGAAATTTTGCACACACGTTTGTTATGCTCCAAGGGAGTGCCTTTTGACCATTTTTTCTCCCTCCCCCCATTTCCCCCCCAATTGGGGGGGAAATAGTGTTTTTTAGGAATTTCAAATGGTCATAACTCCTTCAAAATTGAAGCTTTTTCAGATTTTCTTTTTTAGTTGTGTTCAGCTTTTCAAACTGTTTACTTTGAGATCAAAAAATGCTTCCTAAGGGGAAAAATAAAGGAGTTATGGTGATTTTTCTATTTTCAACAACAACTGCCGCAAATATTGATGAAAATTGGTGCGGTTGGTCTTAAAATGTCCGCTAGGTTGTCTAGAATATGCTCGATAATTTTGAACTAAATCTCAATCGATTTGACTAATCCACAGCCAAAAATACGTGAATAAATTCCACATCTACTGATTTGGCTAATTTCCGAAAACATCAAAGTTGAACGGTGGTCAGAAAAATTGTCGTAAAGTGGCGCCTAATTAAGGATCGATAGGAAATTTTATGGGCTTTCGAATGAGGGTAGCGCACTTTGGCACTTTTCCCAACGGTTCTCGAGTTATTCGCGATTTTTGGTATAAAAACGTGCGTTTTACCAGTTGCAAACTTTCTCTTTCCTCTTTCTCTTCGACACCAATAATTACAATTATTGTAATGATTCTCAACAACAAAAATTTGCACAATCCCCAAGAAAAAATGCAACCAATTTTCAAAAAATTTCTAATTCAAATTTATTCAAATTTCTAATTCTTTCTATTTTATTAAATTTAATAATAAGAATAATTGTATTAAATTTTAATAATTGTTTTTAAATTGTTGATTGTTTTATTAATCGAAAATTTTAAAACTAATATTCAACCAATTCGCAAAAATTTTAAAACTACTTATTTTTCAAACACATTTCAGATAACAAACAATAATTTCCAAAATATAATTATTCTTGTCACAAAAACAAGAAACAAAAAGGCAAATTAGTAGGCGTACTAATTTTAACATGAATAATGTTTTTGCGGTGGCCTACCAGAGTTGAAAAGCGTAACGAAGTTTAAGTCACGAAATTATGTCACGAAGATTTTTAATGATTTTCACGTACAACCGAGCCGTTTCTAGGGAAATGAAACTTCTTTAGTTTTCAACGGACAAAAATTGTTCTCCATTCGTTGGAAAGCCTTTAATTTATGCATAAATTATATACTGCCAAAACCACTGTAAATATCGAAGAAGCTGAGATACAGCCCTGAGTAAATAAAAAAACTAATAAATTTTCCGCACATTTCTTAATATTTTCCATACAGACAAAGAAAAGGGATAAGGAAAAGGGGAAACGGGACGCAAAAACATTATTCATGTTTTGCATAGCAAATACCTCGTTCTATACTCGTAGGTACTTTTGTATTGTATAAGTTGTTGAACCGTATTGTATAAGTACCACTCGAAAACTAGCCATGCAAAAAGATGTGATATCCCCCCAAAAACAACTCCGTTGTAAAAACTGGCCCGCCAAAAAACCTCAGCCGCAAAAAGGAATGATATCCATTTTGCCCGCCAGCCACATATATAGGATGCTCAGTGCTTCGCACCTCGCTGTTGAGTGTGCATATAGAAACCTGATCCTCCTACCCCTAACCTCCACCGTCAATGTTTTCCTGTTCCCTGTCACCTTCCCACAACCCCCTCTCACCCTTAGTCACCCTCGGTTTCACCTAATATGTTTCCTCTGTTACACCAGCAGGGAGCTTTACGCTTCTTTCAATGCTGTTGGCGGGAGCTTTTTGCCAGATGAACAAGCTAACATAAGTATTACTGGTGGTCACGAGTAATCAGCGGTGGTAATACTGTAATGAAGTAATGCTTCAATTCAGGCTAGTTCATCTGGCAAAAAGCTCCCGCCAACAGCATTGAAAGAAGCGTAAAGCTCCCTGCTGGTGTAACAGAGGAAACATATTAGGTGAAACCGAGGGTGACTAATGGTGAGAGGGGGTTGTGGGAAGGTGACAGGGAACAGGAAAACATTGACGGTGGAGGTTAGGGGTAGGAGGATCAGGTTTCTATATGCACACTCAACAGCGAGGTGCGAAGCACTGAGCATCCTATATATGTGGCTGGCGGGCAAAATGGATATCATTCCTTTTTGCGGCTGAGGTTTTTTGGCGGGCCAGTTTTTACAACGGAGTTGTTTTTGGGGGGATCATCTATACCCACCAGATCGGTCCTTTTTGCAAATGCGCTGTAACTGTTATGGCTCCTCATTCGTCGCCGTATTCAAATGATTATATCTAATCGACCCCAATGAATATTAAAAAGTTTTACCTCTAAGATGTAGTCGGCATTCGATATTCCTTTTGACGTCCAATATGGATACGTTGTGTACTACCTCAGGTCTCTCAATAACCTACAGTTTAAAAACAAGAATATAGCATCTACGGAACATAATCGTGAAATACTCGAGTGCAAGAAAATACATAGGTGATGCTAACTGACATGCACCGCCCGATTCAGTAATATCTGAACTTCGATCTTCACGATACTGTCTGAGTGGATGTAGGGATACGTGAATGAAGAATTACGTAGTATTCGTAGACTAGAAATGTAGGACTATTTTAGTACCTATTAAAAATCAATGAGAGTGAGAGTATCAGGATAGGAGGGATTAATTCTATAAATAATTGATTTCGATTATATGAATCTAGGAACGCGGTAGCGTTCCGCCCCGCCAAGCAAAGAAGTTGAGAAAACGAACGCTGTCGAGTGTATGTTTACCGGACGTCACGAAACGCGTTTTCGAGGTATCCATATCTCGGCTCCTATTTGACCGATCAACTTGAAAATTAGTGTGGGTCTTCTTTGAGTGTATATTAGAAAGCCCTGAAAGTTTCAAATCGATAGGTCTAAAGGGAGCCGAGCTACATAACGTCAAAAACCCGGTTTTTCGGCCTTAGATTGTTCTTCTCCTTCTTCTCCTTCTCCTTGTTCAGACAGGCAAGGCTGGAGCCTCTCCACGTTGACCGATTGACTTGAAATTTTGCACAGAGCTTCATTTAACCTTGAGACAGAGCCTTATATAAGATTTAACCCATTATCTCAACCCAAAAAAGTTTTAGAAACAAAAGAACAGAAACCTTAGGAAAATTCTGTCCACTTTGACGAGTCTACAGCCTGGGTAAAAGGACCAATCGACTTGAATTTTTTTACATATCTTCTTTATAGCATGGCTCAGTGCCATTTGAACGAAATAAGCAATTATCTCAACCCAAAAAAAAATTAGGGACAAGAAAACTGAAATTTAGGGTAATTAAGGCTAATTATGGCCATATCTCGGCTCCTAGTTGACCGATCAACTTAAAATTTGGTATGGATCTTTTTGGTGTGGATAATAGAAAGCCCTGAAAGTTTCAAGTCGCTAGGTCTAAAGGGAGCCGAGTTATATAACTTCAAAAACCAATTACCATGTTTTTCTACTTTTTTCAGTCGGTCAAGGCTACAGCCTCTCCACCTTCGCCGATTGACTTGAAATTTTGCACGGAGCTTCGTTTCAAGTGTAGCAAGTGCCTTTTGAAAGATTCAAGTCGATATCTTTAAAGGGAGCCGAGTTATATAACTTCAAAAACCCGGTTTTTCACCCTTACCAGTTCTTCTTCTCCTTAATCAGTTAGGCATTTCCACCTTCACGGATTGACTTGAAATTTTGCACAGAGCTTCGTTTCAACATCAGACAGTGCCTTTTGAAAGGTTTAACCCATTATCTCAACCCAAAAACTTTTAGAAACAAAAAACTGAAATTTAGGCTAATTTTGGCAACTTTGACGAGTCAACAGCCTGGGTAACCGGACCAATCGACTTGAAATTTTGCATAGACCTTCTTTATAAAATGACCCACTTCAACAACAAAAAGATGTGATATCCCCCCAAAAAACACTCCGTGTAAAAATCACCCCGCCTCGCAAATATCATTCTTCAGAGGCCGGAAAAAGTTATGATATCCACTTTCCCCGCCCGCCCTTTTCCTCATTAAGGAGCTAAGTATAATGAAAAGCTTCACAAGCACCGTACCCCTTTCGAAATCTCCCCTTGGCGCTATTGCGAGACGTTTTTATTACTTCCACAAGCAACTAATACTTGATGGTGGTTAACGTTTTATACAAGTATTAGTTGCTTGTGGAAGTAATAAAAACGTCTCGCAATAGCGCCAAGGGGAGATTTCGAAAGGGGTACGGTGCTTGTGAAGTGGTTAAGCTTTTCATTATACTTAGCTCCTTAATGAGGAAAAGGGCGGGCGGGGAAAGTGGATATCATAACTTTTTCCGGCCTCTGAAGAATGATATTTGCGAGGCGGGGTGATTTTTACACGGAGTGTTTTTTGGGAGGATTGGATTTACGGCTTTAAAATATAAAGCATTGTGCGCTATAAACATACTTTTCCCAGGTTTTCAATACTCCTAGTACTAATATTCCTGTGCAACTTATAGGCCATGAACCTACCTCACTGTACGTAAGTGAGCCATCGATTTTGATTACATCAGTGAATTTTTTCATCGACATGCACGGCACCAACTGGCTAATAGAACTTCCAGTATATTCAATCCTCATTTCCTTGCTTGAAAAATGAACGAAATGATATTAATACGAAACTCAGAATGGGATGATACCTGCTGACGTGAAGATTATGTCAAATTGGCATCGATAACAGAGATGGATTCAGATTGCACACAATTGTTGATAATACTACTTACTTGAGAATTATTGCAAAGGGATATATATGTAATAGCGTTGAAATAGATATTGGAAGATGATGCCCCTCTGGTGCACCCCACCTCGGAATTTTCCACTCATCATTGATGAAGTTTAGTCGTAGTACAACATGAAGACCTTCCTCAGTCTCACGCTCCGTCAATAAATCTATCATTAATTCCTAAAAATAATTATAGCTTATTACGATAGCGAAATTAATTTATACATTAGTATAACGAAAACAACGCCCGAGTAAAAATCATGTGCGGCTGAGAACGCATTAGAAACAGATGTAATAATATCTGTAATTCTAAGAGCAGTGAATTATAGAGTGTAAAAATGTGTTCAATTTTGTGGGTGACAGCCATTCATATCGTTCTACTGCATAGTATATCTGCCATAGGTTAGAAATGGATACATTAATCGGCGAGCACTGTTTATTCCCCATGAGACCTACCCTACATAACTACCGAATAATCTATAAAAACACCTTCATCCATAGAACCAGCACTAGGCTCGTTATAAGGATTCCACGTTTGCAGATACCTGACTGCTCACCCACACAACCCTTGACAAGCGTGACCTCATCATCTAATTTCCTGAAAATCAGTTACAGCGTTTAATAGACTCCTTCGAGTCGCGTGGGACCGTCCGAAAGATGAATGAGGTTAAAAGGTATTGAGAGCATTAAAAAAACCGACAGAAAGACACAGAATCAAAGTTTTCATTTGAAGTTCAATATTATTTCTCACTGTCAGATGCGAGGGGAAAAAATCACAATAACTACCAGAGAAGTGATATAGTAATCAGTTCTCTTACAAACCATCATTTCGGTGCGCAAGTTGCAAGTTAACATGGTAGCCCTTGGTAGCCTCAACATTAGTCATCAAAAGAAAAATTACCCATGAATTCAGTAATTTTCAATCACCTTGTCGTAAAGTTGAGCAGCAGCACCTTTCAGGATGCCAATAAGATAATAAACGAGTTTCCTCCTCCGGGAGCGATAGTGCAGCACCAACCCTCTTCCATTCTCTTGCTCGACTGAGAACGTGGGCGCTTTAATTGCGGGAAATCGATCACGCACATATTGATGAAGGTTATTCACCCCTGCAAAAAAGTGTGCATATCATTAATTGCAAAAAATGCTGAAGTAACAAACGGCTCCGCCACCCTCAACCTGAGGATCAACAAACACCAGGAAACTGTGAGCACAATACCATTAAACAACGTTCGATGTATTAAATTGAAGGTCCTACGCAATGGGCCAGAAACAACAAATTACCTAATCCTTCAGCAATCAGAGAGAGCCACAAATAGGTATTAACGGCTTACCTACCCCCTGGCCTCAGTTTGAAGGATTGAAGTAAGAAGCGATGGATCGACACATACAGAACAAATTTAGTGAATCCACGGTGTAAACAAAAAAATACTACTAATCTATTGATCAAGACTTTGTTCAAATATTAGAGAATTTCACCTTTCCTCTGTACGAGTATATCTGTTTGAAACTATTTTAAAATATCAGTTTTCATATAGTTTACTTAGAGTTTGTATATAATTTTATACATTAGTTTATGTATAGTTTTACATATATCGCCCCTTGAGAATAGTACTGTGACAACTCCAACAATTCGGGTTTTGAGTTATCACTACAAGCAGATAGATCGCGACGAGCTCTACAAGAAAATAAAATCGTTACAGCCATATTGTCAATATTCAACTCTAGGGAGCAGCAGTTATTGGAAAGGAAGTCGCTATTTTCTAGGCAATGTTTGGAACCCGGAACTTCAATTGCGTTTTCCCAAACGTTGCAGTTTTTGACTTGTCACGGTACTATTTTTTGGCGCGACATACAACAGCTTCACCATAAGATGCTGCGAAACGAACAAATAGTAAAATGTTGAAAAATTCACGTTTCAAACGTTCTGAGGACAGCAATAGCAAGTTTTCTTTTTTCTTTAAATCGCTATTAAAAACTATATCGCTCAACTGCTACAAAGAGGGCATTTCAACTATAAATTTTAAATTTGAATTTTGAAGCAATCACTGACATTTTCATAATAACAATTTTGCAAAGTCACCTTTGACAAAATCTCCAAAACTCCTCCCAAGTACTGGCAGCAAGGTTTCATAACCGGATTCAAGGAGGAATGTAATGAATGATGATCCGGCCATTTCCAAGAATTCATCTGCCCCTATCCTTAATTCCTGAAAATGTTGTACATGCTATAGTGTGCTACAGGCAATATAGCGACTAGTCACTATATTGAATGGCCAGTCAATTTATAAAACGTCTCGGGTTTAATTTTGCAGTTAATGGGAGACGTTTCATACATTGACTAGACATTTTACATAATGACTAAAGGCTTACATAGTTAATATTCAATACTATCAAATCATATCTTATTTTTCGAGATTCTTATTTTAGAAACTGGGCTCTGAAATATGGACGTTTCTACTACCAAGTCTTAGTCTCTTGAGACACACGTCTAAAGCTATACGTGTAGACGAGGGATAACCTCTATCTTCTTTGATTTTCAGGGAAAGGGCCCTAAAAATACCTAAAAAATGATTTCCAAGTTCTCTATTGGTGGCCAATTAAGATTTGAGGATGATTTGGATAAGTACATCCGCAATGATTATTTACCAGAAAAAGATTGTTTACCAGTACAGAATCTTTGATTCAACATCAGGAAACGATTCCAAACTAATTTGATACGTCAAAAAATATATATATATATATGTATATATAAATCCGCCCTGGCGATCAAAAGGGTATGTAAAGGGTAGGTATATATATATATATATTTTTTTTTTTTTTTTTTGTGTCTTTTGGTAGTGAATTCAGGATGGTCTGTAACAGATTTCGGTATGAATATTTTTCGGAAATTGGAGTTTTTGGAACAACAGCTTCCTTTTCTTCAAAAATTCGCTAAAAATATCGTGGAAATTTTCTTGAAGCTCACACTTATCACGGTAATGTGACTGCTGTTTGGTCCACACTGAAGATTGACGTCGTGGACAAACAAAGGGTTTGACAATAGTAATATTATATTTATAGCTTAACAACATACATTTCATTTGTTTAACCATAAAGAAATAATTCTACTCGTTAAGTAGTTTAAGTTTAGTTAAGGAATAATTCTACTCGTTAAACATTAGTCTATTCCTTCAACTTCAATAATCATTGGCGAACCTCGGAAGCTGCTTTAGCAATCAGAGCAATATACTCGTCAGGATATCTCTGAACTGATATGAAACTCTCATCTGGGAACCTGCAGTTTAGACGAACTCTGTTCCAGCCACTTTCCCCATAATGCTTATGGATAGCGGTTTTCAGATGGAGTAATATAAAACCGTACATCCTTTAAAAAAAACAGTTACATAGATTATGTCCATGATTATGTCATTAATACACTGTATGAATTAGTACATTCATAATGGGTATTGAAAGGTGCTACAGCTCAATCCACCTTGAATCAAAAGTGCAGCTGGGCTCTTAACCCCCCAAATGGTGCAGTTGGGCTAAAAACTGAACACAATGTGTTTGCAGTTAATCAGACAAATGTACAATGGTTACCTTTGTCCGAAGTTTCACGATAAGTTACAAGAGAACTAATATTCAGGCTGCCTCCAAACTTGGAATTTGTAGCTAGGAATTTTTAGAAACTTGGAATTTTAGGAATTTGGAATTTAGAATTTTTAGGAATTTGGAATTTGTAGCTAGGAATTGTAGGCTAGGAATTTTTCCGTCCCAGCACTGATGATTGTGGTTTATCATCTTCGATGATGAACCATTGGAATCAAACAAAGAAAAAATTGTTTATTCAAAATTGAACGCTGATCACGGGAAAAATAATGAAAAAATTCCTAGCCTTTGGTAAACGCCGTCCGCGGCACCTTGCCCAGTTAGCGTTGTGCTAAAATTACGGAATTTGATTTATGGATTAAGGACCAACCGGGCTCATAACGAATTTTGAAATTTTAGAAATTTCATATCTCGACAAATTCAAATGGAACGGCGTAGGTTTTAGTGCGCATTTAGTTAGAGTTAATTTTTTAGAATTTTTTGAGACCATTCGCAGCCGGTCGTTCAGAATGAGGGCTCAAAGTTGGGTCAGACAAGCTGCCTCACGATTCACTCTCATGTTCATGGATGGCGATCGATCGCGTGCCATCAACATGAGAGTGAATCGTGAGGCAGCCTGTCGGGTAATTTTCATACTGGCTCAGCTGATTCGAACTGCGCTTGGTTTTGAAATGTCGAGTCAATTAATAATAATTTATAAACATTATTAATGCCCAACAATAATTAATAATAATGCTCACTACTTGATAATAATTATTAATACGTAATTAATGATGATTCCTAATAATAATTAATCTATCATTCAGTGATCTAGACAGAGGGTTGACCTGTACAAAGAAGATAATAAACCGTTGTGTCAAGAATTTGCAGTGTTTTAGCGAATTTTCGAATCCACTGCCAAAAGACACCAAACATGATATATTTATGTATGTTTCATTCCAGACGATAACGCTCGATAGAATTGAGATAAAAAGTTCAAATTTGCACAAAAAATCTGTCTTGGCAATCAAAAGGCCAAGTTCGCAGATGGGCAGAATCGGGCCACTCTAAGGGGGGGGGGGGGTCTTGGGGACTTTTACGGAGGGAAAATTCTTCGTAGATTCCCACAATTGAACATTTTGACAAGTGACACCTCATTTTGAAGGTTTTTAAATGGTAAACACGATGGTGAAAGCAGAATCGCGATATCTCATTCCGTTCTCGACTGGAGCACTTTGAATATGAAGATACGTGGTGGTTACTTGAGATATTCTTCACGTTTCATCTGCTCTAATCTGATGACGGAATGCGATATCGCAATTCTGACTTCGCCTTGGTGTTTAGAGTTGAAATGTCCGAAAGCTGAGGGGGGTTTTGGGGAGTTTAAGGATGAGGGGAGGGGTTCACCCATAAATTTCAAAAATGAAACGGTCAGTCAAGGGACACCTCATTTTAAAGGTTTTTACACGCTGAATAATATGGTGAAGTCAGAATTGCTATATCTTATTTCGCTCTCAAACGGGAGCACTTTGCAGATATTTCTTCGAAAATTCGCTCTTATTTCATATTTGAATGCTCTAAACATTTTGAATTATAGTTAAAACATTCAGTTAGATTTTTGATTTATTTTTGAATAGTAGGTTGTATTTAGTCGAACACCCTTTTTATTCACATTTTCCGTGCACGGCTTACTTACATAAATAAGAAATTGTAGAATGGTGTTCAGTTCTGGTAGAAATCGTAGAAATAAATCGTAGAAATCGTATGGTAGAATCGTATTCAGTTCTTCCTCACGTCTCCTGTATCTCACTGGTGAGATTGTTCACTTCAAGGTAATGTAAATGTCGCGAGGGTCTATCTCGTTCAAATCAGACTCTCTTTCCATTATCCGATCAGCCAGGCCAGTGCGTTCTGATAATACGACTATGATGCCGCCTTAAGTGGATTAAAACCATCGTTGTATGAGCCCCTCCTGAAATTACTTGGAGTAAATGAAATCAGGGGAAACTGTTATTACCTTCTAACGTGCTGTACCTATTACTATCATGCTTCAGGCCAAACTCACAACAGATCCACTCGCAATTTTCTGAATGTGAGCTTTCATTAAACGACTGAACACCACGAATTTGGAGGATTCGTTGCGGGATTGTACTGAGCCTATTCTGCGAATCCCCACCGTTTTGGTTTATTATCTTCGATAATGAACCATTGGAATCGACCAAAGAAAAACATTTGTTGGTTCAAGTTTCAAGATACGTAGAATCAGAAAATCGAATACAAAAGACTCTGCAAATTCTTGACACACCGGTTTATTATCCTCTTTGTACAGATCACCCTTCTGTCTCGATTACTGAATGATAGATTAATTATTATTATGAATTATCATTAATTATTAATAATTATTATCGAGTAGTGTAAATTATTAATATTTATTGTTGGTTATTATTAATTTGTATGCTTCATTATTAATAATTATTATTAATATGATTTATTAACTCGATATTAGAAAACCATGTGCTGTTTGAATCAGCTGGACCATAATTATTATATTAGATGACGCGTAAATGATATCAAACTTGAAGCCGTTGACACTACGTGTACTAATTTTGTTTTTCATAGGAAATCATCAGTAACTTAAGTTCAAACTTATGGCGAACATTCTACTAGGAACGGTATACTAATAAATAATGACCCATTATTGAAGGAATGAAGACCTGATCCTGGGAGCAATCCTAGCGCTGGCGGCATTGGTATTAACTATCCCTTCGCCAGTGAGTTCGCTACGCTCATGGTAGAGAGCGCTGCAATGCAATTTCTTTGCAAGGGCTTCATGATGGAGTGAGCGTTCTTTCCCTTCTTCCATGGATATTAGGTAATTCAAAACGTCCAGAAAAATCCAGAAAAAAGTCCAGAAAATCCAGAAAAAAAAAATTCTGGGTACCCTGGTGAACCTGGAACCTTTTTTTCTGGTTAAGAAATATTATGATCCACTTTTCCAGCTATGGGTTATGATGAGAGGGGATCCCCTCCCAATATAATAATTCTTAACCAGAAAGAAAAAAGGTTCACCAGGGTACCCCGAACTTTGTTTCTGGTTAAGAAACGTTTTGAATTACCTAATATCCATGGAAGAAGGGAAAGAACCCTCACTCAACGCTGAAGCCTTTGCAAGGAAATGGCCTTGTATCCATACGATATGTGACTGGATGGCTTGTTTAATGTGTCGATTTGATGAAGTTGTGCCCAAGGAGGTTATAATAGGTATAACCTCCTTGGGTCTGCCCTCGGATGGATTTGTCCAATCAAATCGAAGGAGGTTGTGGGTGGTTTGGTCAGTTACTGGAGACGGTCAAGAACTCCTACAGAGCTGATTGGCTAAACTACCGAAAATTATCAGTTGTACACATTCGGCCGTGGCCACACAACTGGCATTTCCCTAATACCTACTGAATATTTGGCATTTGTCAATTACCAAATGTTTGTCTAAAAAAAAAGCAATACTCTGCCCACACATTGGCTGTTGGTTGACGTGACAAAAAATGTCAAAAGAAGACTTTAAACTTCTTGCTTGAAAAAAAAAAAAAAAAAAAAAAAAATTAACCTCCCGTTGCAAAAAAAAAAAAAATGAACTCCAAATACAGATTTAAAAAACGCTCGTGCGCAGGAATGCGAATCATGACAGCGTTTATCCCTTCTTTAGCCAGGGCAGATGCTCGCTATTTGACAAATGTTCGGCTCAAGCCACTACTCATTGCGATGTTGCATAATATGGATATCGACACAAACAATATCAATGTTTGCACATCGATGTTTTTTCAGGACAGAAAAAAACATCGGTGTGCAAACATCGTTATTTTTGCATCGATATCCATCCCTACTGGGGAAAGCTGGAAATCCTGGAGTTTGTATCCGTCCAGGAGTAGAGCTGATCTTTTGGTGTCCTAAAAACGTCGACATTTTCTGGGTTTCTGTTTCTGGGATTCGTCCCAAGATTGTTTTGATGGAAGATTGTTTTGATGTAGTGGTCCCACTACTTTTGATACTACAGACGACATAAAGTCGTCAAATGATACATTTTAGCCAATATGGGAAAAATTGTCTTTTCCTAGCCTTCGATTGCCCTACTTTATATATTGGTCCTATTTTAAATTTGGGGAAGTCACTCGACGCATAATTTAATGCTCTTAGATTGTTCTCTGTAAGGTTTTCGCTAGGAAGCTTTTTCTATGAGTAATAAGCGGAAAACTGTTCTTGGGACACCAAAGTAAAGCTAAACCCCTGGAGGTACAACCTCAGATTACTCATTTTCAAGACTATCTTGGGGTTTTACAACAATATGGAGCTTTCTCCAGGTCACTTCGAGGTTACACCCCCCCCCCCCCCCCCCTTCAGATCTAATTTTACTGGACTGTTTGGTGTGACGATTTCTGCAACAACGTAAACTTGAGGAGATGCGTAACAGACGAGCGCTCTCTCCATTACTACTTTCTAATCTTTTTGAGTGTTGTATATGATCCATGCTATTGTAGGATAAGTCTATGAATCTTAAAGCTCTTGATCCACGTAACCAGGTGGATCCTATTTCTCAAGTACTCACAATTATAATTTTCTGGAAAATTAATATTCCTGATTCGTAATTATAGTATTGATTCGTTACTTTTATTCGAAAAAATATTGTTAGTTGTTGAAATAAGAAGACGCTCGGTGAGGCTGCATGTGTTGCTCATGTATGATAATAGTGTCAGCGGTGGCCATTGCTTGGATGCCATACTCGAGGGATAGTTTACAACTTTCGGTCCGTGGTTAGATTGATTATATTTGTTTATTAAAGTTCTCCTACTTTTTCTGTGCAAGTGTTTTCGAGTGAGTGGATTCAAGGACAGGTTCGGTGACAATAATCATCATGAGTGACGAAAGCAACCCGACTACATTGTACGTTGGGAACCTGGACCATTCGGTCTCGGAGGAGCTACTTTGTGCTTTATTTTCACAAATCGGCCCAGTGAAAGGATGCAAAGTCATCCGGGAGCCGGGCAATGATCCCTATGCTTTCGTGGATTTCACGAACCATCAGGGAGCCGCTACGGCTCTGGCAGCTATGAACAAGCGGCTTTTCCTTGAGAAAGAGATGAAAGTGAACTGGGCCACCTCTCCAGGTAATCAACCTAAACTCGATACCAGCAATCATCACCACATTTTCGTGGGGGATCTGAGTCCAGAAATTGAGACGCAAACGCTTAGGGACGCGTTTTCGCCATTTGGAGAAATATCCAACTGCAGGATAGTAAGAGATCCACAGACCCTAAAGAGCAAAGGATACGCTTTTGTATCGTTTGTCAAGAAGGCCGAAGCTGAAAATGCTATTCTGGCTATGAACGGGCAGTGGTTGGGAAGCCGCAGTATCAGAACCAACTGGTCAACCAGGAAACCGCCACCACCTAGGGATAGCAGGAGCCGGCAGAACAATGCAAAACAGCCGACTTTTGATGAAGTTTACAATCAATCTAGTCCTACTAATTGCACTGTTTACTGCGGAGGATTCACTAATGGCATTTCTGATGAGCTTATGCAAAAGGTGTTTTCCCCTTACGGAACTATTCATGACATCAGATGCTTCAAAGACAAAGGTTATGCGTTCATCAAGTTCACAACGAAAGAGGCTGCTACACACGCCATTGAGTCTGTTCACAACACCGAAATCAACGGACAGGTTGTCAAATGCTTCTGGGGAAAAGAAACTGCCGACCCGAGCACCAATCTGAACAACGCTGCCAATGCGAACCAAGTAGGGGCTACTCAATGGCCTTACATGTACGGAAATATGGGTTATTGGTATCAGCCTGGTTATTCTACACCTAGCCCAGCCCACATGCAACAGGGCTACCTTCAAGCCGGAATGCAAGGATATCCCTACGGTCAGTTTGGATATCAGCAGAACTACATGGGTCGTGTTGGAATGCCTGGGACGTGGCCTGCCATGGGATCTCAGCCTAACCCTAACGGTGCTCCTGCTTCGAATCAGCAAATGCAGGCACAGTCCAGTGGTATGACTTCGTCAAATAACATGATGTCATATGCGATGGGCCAGTTCCAAACGCAGTGACATATTCTCGTAAAGTAGGTAAATATATCTATCTCATGATTCACCCGCTTTCACTTATTATTCTTTTCATTTTGTAATATTATGGCTTTGGAAAATGTATAACATGTACCTTTTTTCGATTTTTGATAACGGGCACACATGTCACTTGATATTGCAAAGAGGAATCAAGTTTTTCAACATTTCACACGATTTGTTGTTGACAAGTTAAAACATTTAGGAGATATCACGAATTGATATTTTTAAAATCTAAAACAAATTGAAATCTTCAAGAGCCCCCAAACCAATTAAACCCCGAAGTATGGTCCACACAAGAGCGAAGCTGGGCATGTTCTGCACAGTGGTTTGTGCACTGATACACTTGACAAATCACTTATTCCTCTGACTTATAGGTTGGAGTGGCTTTAAGGGCTTACAGGTCTGACTCATTCAGGATGCTTCACCAAAATTGCGGTTTTCAGCCAGTTTTAGTCGTGGGTTGGGCTTCAAAAAAGAAGCAGTCTGTTCTTGGTAAACTATGATTATGAGTATCGCACATGGATTGAACGTCAAGCAGTATGGGCTCACTGGGGTCAACCAGTGTATCAACTCAATACATTTCAATTGTATACAGGATGTACCGCGAGTGGTGTCCGGTACCTCTCCAACGTGGTCTACATTTAATTTCCGACCAAAAGTGTGACAATTTGACTTTCTTTATATGGTGACACTCTCAGGTCTCCCAGACTCGTACCTATTTATTTTAATTGTTTTCGTTATTTAATTTATTATCATTAATATTAAGTAAATTCATTAATATTATCATAATATTATGTCATCGTTATTTGCATTTTAGGGCAGGAGTGTTGACATTTAAAAAAAATTCAGTTCACAAGTTGTTCAAAATGTCCTCCTTTTTGTCGAGTGCTTAGACCCATTCGTGGGTAAATTCAGCGTGGAAAATTACCACAAAGATGACTCAAAACTCACTAGTTCTCAAAGGGTTAGTGTTTCATGAAAAACCCAAGATGTAGCCCAAAAACACGTTTTGTTCATACAAAACCTCATTTTCTCTCTTTATTCGACAGCAAAAAATATTTTGATGAGTCCGTTTGAAAGCAAATCTGTTTGCGCATTTTTTTTTTTTTTTTTTTAAGCAAACCTTCACAATTCTACTATAAGAACAGGCGATTTTGACAAAATTCACTTTTCAGACTCCATTTTCACTCCTCAGTTCCTTCTAAAAATAACTGCGGTAGGCCTTGAAAAGACAGGAAATTCAACGCTCTTTCCAACGGTATTCTCAAATTTGAATTTCAGTGCAAATTAAGGGAGTTATGGCAATTTTAGTGGAGTCATGTGAAAGACACGAAAAAGATCTTAAAAGTGGAAAAAGTCGGATTTTCAGTGGATTTAAAAAAGTCTATGAGGCACTTTTGGTCGGAAATTAAATGTAGAACACGTGGGAGTGGTATTGAACTCCGCTCGCGTTACACCCTGTATATGCATTATGAGAATCTTGGAGAGTTGAAATGATTCATTCATTTGCTGACGCGTTAATTTATTATATTTCAACATCGGTGCTCATTTGATATCCCTTTAAATCCTCGAGTATGTGGAGGTCCAGATGTCTAATTTAGGAGTCAACCATACCATTTGAAATTTGCAGAAGTAGGTGGTTATCTATACATTTTTGCTTGGTTAATGCAGCATTTCTGATCCCTACAGTATTTATTTGTTACCAAGCGTGATATTTTCCCCTGGTTTCAAGCGGCCACAGTTCCTGAGTGTTCAAGCTCTCAAGATTTTAGTGAAGCTTGAATTTTGACATTTTCTTGGAGGTTCCTAGTTGACGGTTGAAAGTTATTTGGTTCTTTCGTTTTTTGTTGCAGTTTAATCCATACTCACATGATCCTGATCATCGACATCATCATCAGGGCGTATAAGAAATTTTTGTGCGATTCAGTGGAGCTACCATTACTTTACCTCCTACTTCGATTTTCTGTTGACTCACGACTAGTCTGGTTGAACTGCAGGTAATTACCTACTTCACTTCAAGTCTCCACTTCATAACATGTTAACCACATAAAATTCGCTAAACGTGATTCATTTACAGAACTTTACGGCTATCAATTTGTATTCTGTTAATGTTTTTTTTTTTTTAATTCTGTTCCTTAAGCATAATATGCTTAAGGAAAAAAAGTTTATATTATAAACTTAATTATAGTAAGGCATTTTAATGTAACCTAAATACGTTTTGCTGGGACAAGACAAATATGAAATCATGGGGTTTCCCAATGAATCCATCAGCAACTCATTTTTCCCCTTTTATATAACAATTAGTTATTTGAAATATGGGGGGAAAATGCCTGTAAAATGCCACTAATTCAAACTTCTATCATAATTCTTCTGGTTGGTTGTGGAAAAAATATGATATTTTTGAGAGCTCATTGTTGGAACTCCTTTCTTGTTTCAAAGCGATGGTGAGATAGCGTTATTGATACAATGATTTATTTTTTGAATTATACACTTTCTATAGATATAAGCTAGAGTACACAATTTATAGTTGCTCCATATCTCGTGCACTTATAGCATACCTGTATATCTCAAATGGATCATTGGGGCTATATAAACGGATATGAAGTGTTCACCAAAACCTTACAAACCATTCAATTTTAACTCCCCTTGTGAGAACAGCATGGGGATTATGGTAATATTTTCAAATTTTGTCATTATAAAATAATACGAAAATTATCCAAATTAATGGTTTTGAATTGTCAGGGGATCAGAAAATTAATTGTTGAAATCTCTATATCTTCCCAGTCGAATACAAACAAGTTGTGTATTTGGTTTCTGCCGAATTTAAGAAACCTGACGTGTTAACTAATGGTCCCGATACGAATTAGATCACTCGCGACGAGGTTGTGGAAACCCATTTCAATAAAAACCGGAGGTATAGAGTGAGGGAGTCTATTTCCACGAAAATAATGAGTACAATTGTTAAATCGATTCAGTAACAAACCCTCGCCATTGTTTAAGCTCCCTTCCACTTTGTCTGCCTTAATTGGCATTTGTTGATCCGCCCCTTCCCTTCTCTGAGCCAATAGGATTTAAGTTCTCCCTTCACTGCAACCTGCTTCAATCCAATTGGATGATACCTTTCACTTCTGCTACTATATAAGCTGTATTTCATGATGTACCTTCAGTTCATGTTTGTTACTGATGATGACCTAATCGTCGAAATCGATTTAACAATTGTACTCATTATTTTCGTGGAATTAGACTCTCTCACTCCATACCTCCGTTTTTCATTGTAATGGTCCCAAAATGATCTTTTAGTTTTATACGGCAAACACTGACGAATTTTGACGTGTGTGCAGGTTTTTTCTTTTGTAACAATAGGTTGGGAAATGAACTAACTAAATCACTCCCGACAAGATCGTGGAAACCCATGTCAAGAAAAAACAAGAGTATTTGAAAAATCGTCTATTTCCACTGAAATATGAGTACACTGTTATAGCAGTGGTATAACAGTGTACTCATTTTTCAGTAGACGATTTTTTCAAATACTCTTGTTTTTTTCTTAACTTCAAACTTGATTTCTTCAAACTCCCCTTCCCCCCAACAGTATCAAGCTCTCCTTCATCTTACCAGGTTCTTGTGTGATCTTGATTTGAGGATATGACTAGTAACGAATGCCAGGACAGTCCTGATAGAAATAGCAATCTGATGATGTACTTTGATGTAGTGAAGTTTAAGGACTTCCTGGTAAACCCTCTAACTAGATCTAATATTACAAAAGTAGATGAATGCCTGTCAGATGTTACGTTTTGGAATTTTGTCTTCCTATTCTGATAATTATTTACCGATAAAATTTGCTGTTGTAAAATGTTTTATGTGTCGATATATGAAGAGTCATTTACGATGGCATAAACAATCGAATTTATTATTTCTTGGATGTTCTTAGAAATCATGTGGAAAAAAGAACATAGCTTCTTTAACTGGTTGTCGTCATTATGTGTCATATTCTGTATTTTCCATCAGGACGATTATCCCGAGTCCTCCGTTTTAAAGGCATAAGTGTGGGGTACGTGGGATCTCCTTAATCAATTTGAAGTCCTACCTTTTATGCAAATGTAGGCACTGTTTATGTATCCATCTTTGATGGTGTTTTCAAGCACCCTGTAAATGTTATTTGATCGAATCGTCAACTAAAATTACAAATGTTTATTGCAGTCATGTCACCATCAGTTTATCATCAGATTGGAATAATCTTTTTGACATGAAAATGTCTTTGCTCTGGCCTACCCCCAATTTTGTGTAATGATTCTGTGACATCCTCCTTTCACATGATTTTCACATACAACCAATCCGTAACTTAGTAATTGTAACTCCGTCTGTGTGCATCCCACGGTAATCGTTCGCCGCTCGTACCTTCAGTGGCAGATGAGCTGTACAGAATGAAAAAAATTAGGGTAAACAATGTAGTCAGCAACACAACTATGAGCGGTTGTGTAACAAGAAGAAGCAGGAAACTTGAAAAATTATACAACAACTAGCGTGTCAAGCAAAGGCAGTTTCATGTCAAGGTTCGAGACTCTCACGAGGGCCTCTCCGTTTTTTTTCTTTTTTCTTTTTTTTTTTGCCTTTTCCTTTAGAGAATGCTTAGTGACGGGTTGGTTAGAACGTCAAAGTTAAAAAAATACAATCAACAAAACATCGGCGCATTTGCCAATGAACCAGATGCTAGCATAAACTCAGTATTGGTGATGAAGATACATTGAAATTGGTTAAGGGTATATTTCTCTTCATTATGAAACGTCTTTTGAGTAACGCCATGTTAGTTTATTCTCCTCCTGTAATTAATGGAATGGTTGATTTATTTACAATGTTTTCTTCAACATTTCACCATTTCATGTATTTTGTCATTGAAAAGTGGCTTTGGAAATTTCATCTTCTATCACAAACCTTAACTACCACTTGTTGAAAAATAAGGGTTTTAATCCTTGCAATAGCCCATCCGATTTGGTAAATATGAGTAGTATCTGCATCCCCAGTCAGATAAACTTATTACTTGTGAAATATCATATTTAAATTCAGTTGGTACCTACATTATTATTCATCACTAAATTCTTTGACTTGGCATGGCTGCTTTTCTCTCTGCTGTGTTAACTTAATTAATCAAATTCATCAAACCATGTACTTTTTGCAAGGGTTAAATACCAATAGCAATTAAAAATCTGGCATTTGAACAAAGAGCTCTAAATCTCAGTCCTCTAACTAATCGTCTGTTTTTGATTTTTATCGTCATTGAATCTTGAATTATTATTAAATGCTCTCAATCATTTGATTAAAACGTGCAAGTATAATTTATCTTCCAATCACCTGACTACTCGGAAGAGCCCTCCATCATAGATTTTCCTATCAATTTTCCTCATATCTTTTACTCTTTGTTTCTATCAAAACTCTGCTAATGGTTATGACAATAGGAAGGCACTATTCTATTTTCATTTATTTTTTCCCCCAACTAAAATAGATACTATTATTAGCTCACTCTGGTACTAGTTCTTCTCAATCTTTCTTCCTGAGTGTGAAAGCACCATTCCCCATCTATTTTTTATGATGAATTATTCCCCTCCAAACTGCGTTCTTCATCTTGACAAGCAAATTATTAGTTTTCTTGGTAATTGTTGTATGTTCAACATTACTTGTACGGTCATAAATCTCATCTGTATTCATTGGTACTACTTTTTCTCTCAAGCAAACTGTTAAGTTGACTACCTGATATACATAGATTGTGCATTTATAACTTGGTAATCAATTTCAAAATCCTTGATATCAAAATACCCAAGTATATTTTTTTAAGGTCATTTGGAATTATGATTTGTTAGTTGTATGGTTTGGTAGTTAGGCCATTTACCGTCAGAAATATCCATGTTGTACATAGTAATAATATTTTTAACATAAAGGTCATAAAGTTATGTTTTTTGACCGCTACCAGTAACTATTACTGCAAAATAAACCTTTGTAAAGATTGATGTAATTTATTGGATTTTGATAACATGGGCTATTGCCATTGACGTTTAGTTGTACCTACTGTCTCAAGTATCCAACACTTGTCATTTTCTTAACCATTTTACATGTCCCTCACAAAAAATATTATAGTGTTGGCATGAATGGTTCCCTGTTACTATTTAATCAAAGTAAGTGTATCAACTAAGAATTGTGATAGCCTCTATTCTGTCTTAGTGGAGCTTTGTGGTGGTGAAATCATCTCCTTCATTACTAGAATTAAATTTGAAATTTTTTTAAATGTTAATTAGAATAATCCAAATGGATAGCATACATTGATCAAATAAGACCCAGGAAAGGATTTGTACATAATTAACATGTTTTCGCATGTATTACAAATTAGTTTATTGATCAAGTTTGATTATGATTCTTTATATTCGTTTGAATGTAAGAAGCATTAAAAATGATTTGCCACTTTTCTATGTATATATAATAGCTGTACATTCTTGAATTTATACTATCCCGAAGATTGTATTTTAATATACTAGAATAATGTTAGACAAACTTTGTTATCGTTGACAGTTTTCTCTAATTCATATGTTGATTTGAACAGAGATTATTTTCTCTGTCTTCTATGTATAGCTATGATTTCACCTGTTTTCAGATAAAAGTTATGTACATTGCACAACTACTCAGTACATGAGTATGGAATCTAACTTTTTTGGAAAATCGCTGGTAGGGAGACAAATTGTCCAAACTATCCTCTCCGATGTCAATTGTATCCAATTGATTCACTCATCCGTTGGATGATCTACTATGGATGTAACATCTGGAAAATTGGCTTAGTTTGCTGTGGCATGCAGTTTGGAAAAGGAGGTCAATAGTTGCAATAAATAGTGTCCTTTACATGGATCCCCACTTCACATAGTACCCACACCCCTTTATCTGTTTATGTCCTTCCTCTGTCAAATTTATTGTTTGATGAAACTTGAGGCATACAATTCTTCATTCCATACAATAATTTTCTCTACATTGGACATTTCCTAACTGTCTATATGTTCTCCATTAGTACTGTGTATGCTCTTCAATTGATGCTAATGGGCGGCTATCAGTATTGCTCATATCATGGTTAATTTGTCCTCCTTCAACAGGAGCAGTAGACACGCTCAACACCGTTTTTTGATGGCCTCTGTTATGTATAATCTTCATGTGATGGGTTCCTGTATCTGAATTTCTATCTTGTCAAGTTCATACAACTGATTCTTTCGAAGCTTCCCACGTATCATCGTTGTGGTTCTTATTCGTCTACAATAATTCCATGTTCCTCGTTTTCTCTCTTGCTCAACACAATCTCTTGGACATATTCTTGTTTCCCATGGCTGTTCGTTAAATGGAATTTTTGTATAAAAATCACCATTACTGCGTTAAGTTGATTATTAATAACAGCCAGTTTTGAGATGAATGGCGTTTCTTCAACAATCTCTTGTTCACTACTTGTAAATTGTCTAGTTTCAATCCATTCATGTTAATGAACCTCACTACCGACTTGAATGTATAAACCTTTCTCATTCTATTTGTGTCATAACATTAGAAAACCTTTTTTTTTTTTTTTCATTCATTTTTTAAGCTTCAACGAGAGCGCTCAAAATGGAGCCAGTTGCAAGAAGTACATTATGAAGTTGAGGCCTTCTTCAACATACTAACATAAGTATGTTTTTGATGCGTTTGTCGAAGAAATATTCACACTTTTGTGACATGTTATTTTGATTAAGTGAAGAAGAATTAGAATGTTTTAAGCTGGAGATTTCTAAAACAGATCTCTGTTTGGATAATTTGTACCCCAATCAATCTGCTTGTTCTCAAGCATTTTGTGATATGTACATAATGATTCAAGACATTCCCTTTATAATTTCAATGACCAGGATGAATGCAATAGTGGGTTTGTTCTCGTGACTCTGCTTTATTTAATTTATTATATATATTTGATTTGATAAATGTTAGATGCATAGAGGTGAGTGTATCATCTGTGAGAATACATGCTTGAAAACAAAAAATTCCAGGTCTGTTGAAAATACAACAATCAAAAACAAATTATTGCTCCATTATACCCCATGGTTTTTATGTCTTTGGTAGGGGGGGGGGGGGGGTTGTCGGTATTATTGATCACTAGATTTTGTTTGGAATAATTATGGACCAAAACATGAATGTCGTCAAAAAATTCATATAATTCAAGAATTTCAGAAGGTCCAGTCCACCGCTTGAGCATCTCTGGCCAAATAGCTTGGTTTTGAGGATTAGTACCTATTAGTCTCGTGAATTACATCAAAATCTGTTAAGTATCTGATAAGCTGAGGATTACTGACGAGATCCAATGTTTGAAACTAGTTTATATTTCATGTAACCAAAGAAAACAAAATGTAATTTATTGAAATTAATTGCTAACCCGGAGACGATTAACACTGCTAGAGCACAGCCGCAATTTCTCATGAGAGACGGCAAACAGACGTGGCATGGGCGGGAGGGCGAATTTTATTCAACGGTCCTTAATTGTGACCACTGTACCACTGATGAAGCAGGAGTAGGAGGTCAGGTGAGCTGACCTGAGGGCTGTAGATTGATTATCATTTTTTAGAATGGTAGATTGATTATCATTATTTAAAGAACGCCAATATTGTATGTATATTAGGTAGGTATGAGAATGGGTCATAAAGTACCCCCCCCCCCCCCCCTCGAACCCTGTGGGGGGTCTAGATTTTACGATTATGATCTACGGGTTCAAATGAAAGTTGTTGACGAGGAGATTTGAAAAATTATTGTTTTTGAACCGAAGGCTCCCTCCCCTCTGGGTGGGTGGGTACTCACGGGTTCAAAGAAAATTAATTTTTCAAATCTCGCCAACAACTTTCATTTGAGCTCGTAGATTATAATCGTAAAATCTAGAGTCCCCTCCCCCTCGCGAGGTACCCCCGGGTTTAAAAAACATTAATTTCGATACCTATCTGAAAATCATCAGGGCCAGTATGAACATAGACCCGAGAGGGTGCCGCATGATTCACCCTCATGTTGACAGCTTGTAATATGCTCCAAGTTTGAGCCCTCATTGTGAACGAAAGGCTGATCTTAAAATATTGTAAAAAATAAACTCTATCTAAATGTGAACAAAAAACTATAATTACCTACCGTTCCATATGAATTTTTCGAGATATGAAATTTTCAACATTTCCAAAACATCTGTCTCAGCAATCAAAAGGCTAAATTCGTAGATGGGCAGAATCGGGCCACTCTAAGGGGGGTTTAGGGGAGTTTCAGAGGGGGGGGGGGGGAATTAACCATAAATTCCCAAAATGAAATAGACTGACAAGAAACACGTCATTTTAAAGGTTTATTTACGCTGAACTCATTGGCGAAGTCAGAAGAATTCTTCGGACAATTATTGGAATGTCTTATTCCGTTCTGAAACTGGAGCAGAAACGTTGTTGTTACTTGAGATATTCTTCACTTTTCATCTGCTCTAATCTGGTGACGGAAAGAGATATCGAAATTCTGACTTCACCAAATCTATAAACCGAGGTGTTACTCGGCAAAAAAGGAGACGAAATTTGTTATAAATCCAGTAAAATTGAGACATTTTACATAAAACCAGTTATTTATTCGGAAATTCTCTGTAGAGATAAATGACACGATGAAATTATGTTGTTTGTTCTGAAAATAGACAGCTGAAACAAATAGTTAATTAAGGAAAGTCTGACTGATGGTGGGCGGTACAAGGCCATGTTCAAAAGGAGAGGGTGAGCCGGTGGGGATTAAGCCAAAATCGGCAGTATTATAGTAGTTGTCTGGGCGAAGCCCAGCCTTATCGCCCAATGGCTTTGGGGGTTTTCAACACTTTGTGGTCAATAAAACTGCGAAAATTCCGGGAAATGATAAACCACTGTTTAAAAATGAGTCAAAACATGCAGGAAATTTATAATTTTCAGACCGTAAAAAGTGCGTGAATTTATCAACCAGCCCCTACTGCCAGCCCTTGACGTTAGTACTATTTCGTAGTTGTAAGAATTAGTGGTCGCACAGACTTTCAAGTCATGGAACCAAATTTGTTCTGTGTGGTTAGAAACGAAAAATGCGAGTGAAAATAGTGGCCTCTCCAACGTCATAGCAAGATTTCCATTACCTTGTAATTCATCTTAGTAATTTTGATTTGTATTGCCTTTAACTTTTCATACAGGACTTGAACGGCCCCAAGTTCCTGGGGAACCAATTCACTGTGATCTTCAATTTTTCTAGCGTCCAAAGCAGACTTAATTTTAAGGCACTATAGTATTTTCCCTAGGGAAGCCACCTATTACAAGGTCATCAGCTGTTTCTGGAGACGACACCCAACTGAGATTGTTAGGTCCTAAGCCTATTATGATACCACAAAGTTAATATCATCAACCCACCTTATAACTAGGGGCGCAAGACACTCTGCCACCGATCTATTGTGACGAGGTGATTAGCGACTTCTACATTCTGCCACCTGTGTGAACGTGACATTCTGCCACCTCCCTGGAACTAGTGACAGCGACTCACTTTGCTCAGTAACTGGCAGCTCGACATGGCGGAACAATTGAGAGTTGTGACCTCACGCGTAGGTTCGCAAATACTGTACTTCGAGTGTTTTCGCTACACGAAGCATAGAACCTATAAAAATGGGAACATTTTGTGGAGGTGTTCGTTTACCCGCAACGGTGTCAGGAGCTGCGCTAGTGCTCTGACTACCAATTGTTCTACGTCTGCAGTCATCAGGGTATCGAAAACTGAACATTGCCATGATCGCCCAAGTCAACAAGAAAGAGAGCTTGAACACGTAAGTGCCACCTTTGGTTTATAGAAGGACTTGATTATTCCCCCCATCAACTGATTAGTACCATATAGATTAGTAGGACATGTAGATCAAGTGGACGTGGTTGCGGAATAAAAACATCCCCCCCCCCCCCAACAACTGATTAGTACCATATAATTTCAATAGCTTTATTGCAAAAAAAGAATAACATTGCAAGGAGTTGCGTACATGGTAAAATAATATTATGAAGTTCATATTTTATGGGCCGATGAAAAAAAAATAATACAAACTTGGTGAAGTACCGACCAGAAAAATAATACAAACTTGGTGAAAAGGGAATAATAATGGTGAATGCTGAAGAGTTAAAGAAAAAGAAGAGGGAGAAATTGGGAGCAGTAGGGCAGCAGTCAATCTGAACGAACAGCGTGATAGTATGGTGATGTGGCAGTGATCGTCCAAGTGCGTCCATGCATGTTATTCGTTCAGCGAAAAGGCCCTTAGCTTTAACGAAGAAACTACGTAGCTGTAGATGGACCGGAACTTCTCCACAGAGCTGAAGGTCAGTAGGTCCCCGATGGTCCGGCGAGCCTCGAGAACAGGCAGAGTGTCAGAGCGGGAGTAGTCCGGAATCCATGGTGCCAAATAAAAGTTCCTGAATGGCTTGTAGAGGGGGCAAAGCAGCATGAAATGAACAACCGACTCAGGCTCCCTCCTATTGCAGTTCATGCAAAGATCGGCACACTCCAACACATACTTTTGGCCCCTGATGCAAAACTGGAGGCGATTGAGGTTTGCAAGACGGAGCTGGGCAATCACACGCTCAGCCTCAAGCAACGGCATGCGTCCTAGGTAAGCCTCCGGCTCTCCAAACTTGCAAATCACACGGTAATACTCATTGTATCTTGAATTCAAGCAGAGGTCGATGTCCACTGACAACCAGTGGTTTTTCCACTTCTCCACCATAGCTTTGTACCGAGCATTGAGAGGAATGACCTCCCGTAGGCCTGCCGCCTCAGCCTCGCCTATAATCTGGAGAAGACATCGAAATTGGGAGAATCAGTTCAGCTGGGGCAAATTGAGCCTGCTTCCATCGAGGTCCTGCAGCATCCTGAGGCAAAACCTGGGCCAGCGCTCCTCACCCATTGCCAGAATCTTCCTGAAGAAGTTCAACGCTCTCCTTAACACCCAGACACATAAACGTGGACGAAAGGTCTCCATGCGCAAGTAATGGCCAGGCGTCGAACGAGGCAAGCAGAGGACACGCTTCAAAAACCCGCTCTGCACCACCTCCAGCTCGTGCCAGTACCTCAGGCCCCAGAGCTCCACCGCGTAGAACAAGACTGACTCAACTGACGACGTAAACAGGCTGATCTTTGCTGGCCAAGACACAACCGAACCACCACCCAGCAACCCCACCGTCGCACCCACCGCAGAGCGCGCTCTCGAGACAAAGTGGTTCACTGCAAGGCCAAATCTAGAGGAACAGGAAACAGGCACTCCCAAGTACTGAATGGATGACACGTACTCCAGCCTCTCCGTCCCAACCATTATGGGCAATTTTCGTCTCTTACCCCGACGACCCAGTACAATAACCTTCGTCTTTTGGGTGTTGATTTGTAGTTGGTTCACCATGCAATAGTCCTCAAAAGCTCTCATCTTCCTCTGCATATCAACAGCACTGTCAGCAAAGATGGCTAGGTCATCTGCAAAAGCCAAATATAGGAGCTCATTTCCACCAAGCCGGAGGCCGGCGCACCCCCGTTCCTCCATGTGACCATTGAGATCCGCAAGAAATAGCACAAAGCACAGGGGCGACAGGGAATCACCCTGCAGAACCCCTCTTGTGATTCTTTGCTCCGCAGTCCTTCCCGTCCGAGAGTCCTCCAGTAGAAACGTCGCAGTTGCGTACAGGTTTTTAAGAACATGAATCAGACGTGCACTGATACCCAGTTTGGCCAGCTTATCCCATATGAGCGTGTGCTCGAGGGAGTCAAAAGCACGACGCAGGTCAACCATAGTGCATAAGACTGAGAGCTTCATGCGGGCATTATAGATGCAGGACAAAGCCTGGAGAGTGAAGATTTGGTCAGTGCAAGACCTCCCCGGTCGAAAACCGCACTGCTCCTCCGGCAAAATACCTTTGTCCTCCGCCCAGGCACTCAGACGGGCTGCAATTAAAGCAGTGAACAACTTAACCATCGTGGATATCAGAGCCAAGGCACGGTAGTTAGATGGGTCTAACTTGTCACCCTTCTTGTATAGAAGTCGAAGTTTAATTTTGCCCCAGCTCCTTGGTACACTTCCAGTTGACAGAATGCGATTGAAGAATTTCACACAGCTCTGCAACCAGGCCTCCGGGAGCAATTGAAATATCTCGTTTGGAATTCCATCCCAACCCGGAGACTTCGAACGCTTGAGAGACTTTACAACAGTGGCGGCTCGTCCATAAGGCCACCTTGGCCCTCGCCCCACCCAAAAATTTGCAAAGGAAAACAGAAAAAACATAGAACAAGGAGAAAAAAAATCTTACCTACTACTACCCACCATGGAAGAAGGGAGATCTCCCTTCCTCCATGACTACCCACTTCCACTGAGTCGCATTTTGTTTCGATTTATCGATTAAAAAAGTCGATTATCGGATCGACCAGAAGTGCCCCAGTCTCAATGTTGAAGGTATAGGCGCTTCCTGGGGTGGGGGAAGGCACTCTGTGTTGCGAGATAGGAGGCGTTCCGGGCGGTGGCCAAAATATCGTATCAAGTTGAACGCCGAAAACAATCGATCGTTGAATCGTTCCTTGTCAAGGAAGAACGAGTTTCATTCTTCCATGCTTTCTTCCATGTTTGATAAGAATGATATCAAAACGTTGCCTGACGTTATAATATTATTTTGAATGCATTGACTGGTGGTTTTTAGCTTCGTATTTACTCATCATAGTAAAAGTGAGTTATTGTCTCCATAATATTAATCAACTAAACATTGAAATTTAATATCTCACGTGCAACGCGTGAACGCTTTGCTAGTCGTCAAGACTGAAGTGGATCCACAGAAAACCCTACTATACTACGTGGATCACTATTCGCCCAAGGGAATCTCATTTGTTGATTTCTACATTCTGTAAGTTAATAACAGTTAATAACCGTTAATAACAGTAATATACATAATATTATTATGTAGCTCAGCCAACCGTTGAGAATACTGTTTTATTTGTTATCCCTGAAACTGATGGTGACTTCGTTGACTCGAGCTTTGTTTGAGCTAACCAACGAACTCTAAAAGCTAGTTGAAATCAATCTTGCTGTTCTGTGATCGCTCAAAATGTTTTGATACGATTGGATAAGAAAACGTATGTGCAATCTGGGCATAAGAGGACATTTTTAGAGGGGGTTTTCAACGTACCACTCGGCTAGGAAGCAGATGGTCGCGATTGCTAATTTTTAAAAACCCCAGTAATAGAAACTCCAATAATATAATTTTTTGACTACCTTTATAATGTACTCTTTGAATAGTACTCGTACAGTCACAATTTCTCTTTTATTCTTCCTATAATTTTGAAGATAATTATTTTGGTGGGTAGGTGGGATTGCCTTGCAGCCACCTCCTCGTCGGTAATCCTGGATACTGGTCAGTAACCGACCCTCTCCTCAAGAGAACTCTTTGGAGAACGATGTTTCCTGACTTGCTAAGAGCTGCATACCACTAATTATGAAGCAGTTTAGCTGTAAGGGTAGTTTGAGTTTAGTTCCTATAGTGAGTACCTAATAGGTAGGTATGCACCTAAATATTGCCCTGGTGCCCCACCAGTTTCTGAGCCCACGAGCCGGCCCTGCTTTACAATAGTTATGACCTCTTGGAAAGTGAAGTCGCGGTCAAAGGTAGGTATTGTAGCACTCAAGGAGAGCTCAATCCTCGGGGTAGGTGCGTTGCCATAGAAAGAACTATAGAATGAGATCCATGTTTCCAGTCCAATAGGGTTGTCAACCCACGGCCTCCACTTAAGACGACGCACAGCATCCCAGAAGTCTCTTGAATTTCTACAGCTGTTGATGGCCATTACAATTTTGGTGGCTGAAGCTTGTTTGGCTTGCATTATTGCTCGTTTATAGTCTGATTTAGCTAGCAAGTATGTCTGTAAAATTCTGGTTTATAGCCACTCCGTCTGAATCTCCTATAGGCCCTCCTCACTAGGAATCTCTTCTCTCGGCAATCAGGGGTGTACCACGGCTTGTTACGCGTTGGGCGTTCAATCATCCTCCGTGGGGTTGAGACCATTCCCGCAGCCTCAGCAGCCCGCCAGATACCATTGACAAAGTCTAAATAAATCATGTCCATGTCTGATTCCTGCTCTAACTTTGACCAACCCCTGCTTATAATCTCCGCCTTGAAGAGCTCTATTTGTTGGTCACTGATCTTGTTGATGGAAATAAAGCGCGACAGCTTATTGTGTGGCGCCTTAGGATATTCTTCAGAAGGAGGGCAAGGTACTTGCAGTTCCACAATACAGGGCATGTGGTCTGAGGACTGGAACACGTCTCCCACCACAAAATCCGCAAAAATGTTCACACAGTCCAAACTAATCAGCGCCAAGTCCACCACACTTTTCCAAGAGCGGCTAATGTAGGTAAAGTCCCCTCTTCCATCAGACTGAGACCGCCCATTGCAAACCAGTAGTGCCTGTTCATCACACAGTTCCATGAACAGCTTTCCTCTCTTGTTACGTACCAGGTCGAGAGAGTTCCTATTGCAGTTTAAACTTGATCCAAGAAGCAACTGCTCATCAGTATCATTACTCACACCAATCCTGCAGTTGAAGTCTCCCATGAGCAGGAATGGAGTATCTGCAGGAACTTTATCTTTAATTGAAGAAAGAGCGTCATTAAACATCCCGATGATAGTCTCATGGTGAAGCGCTGGTGACAAATATACAGCCCCCACCAAGACAGAATAGGACTGGTAATTGACCATAACAAATATCCAATAATTAGTACTCTCAATGACTGAAGATTACCAGTCGTTGAGCTCCTGAATGAAAACCATAATTCCACCGCTAGCTCTGCCAGTTGATCTCTCCCGGGTTGCGCAACAATGAAACAGCCTGTAGCCACTGAGAAATGGAGGTAAATTTGAAGGGGTGGATTCAATCCAGGTCTCTACAAAAATGATTATTTGGTGATTTATTAGTGAAGTAATCTCATTGGCGCCCAACTGAAGAACATTGTTAAACCCATTTATATTCCATGACAGAGCTTTCAGGGCATTGAATGGTTTGCTGACATTAAACTTTTCATTGTGTGATGGACAAATGCAAATCAAGGGAAGGTGAGGCAGGCTGCTGTAATTGCTAAGAGGATTGCACGATCAGTGGGACAGCAACCTCATGCTTGGATTTTTTGTCGTCACCCCCCACCGCTCCTGGACTGGTGATTTTACGCTTTTTCAAGTTATCAGGTTCCAGTGGGCCAAATCTCCTCTCAAGCTCCGAGAGCGAATAGGACTCATCATCAACAACCAATGAAAACCCCCTCAGCTTAGCACTCATTCCATCATTACTAATTAGCCTACGATAGGCCAGCAGCTTGCGACGCTTCTCTCTTTCAAGGGAAGTGTAATCTTGCGAAATGCTTTCGCCATTTGGTGAATTCGCCAATTTGTACGATGAAGATAATACGAGCCATTTGGAGTGAGTGTCGGCGAATACAACCCGCACCGGGCGAGGTGAACCCGATTTGAATGAGGCTCCAATACGTTGTACATTATCAATTTTGTCGGGGATAAGCTTTATGCCTAGCCTTTGCTCGAAAAAGTTCGTGACTTCTCTCATTAACTCCTTCTTGCTCCCACCACCCTCCACAAGATTGTAAATCATTATGTTTCGCTTTTTAACTTCGGTTTCGAGAAATTCAACCTTGTTTGTGAGAGCCTGATTATGTTTATTAGAATTACTCAGCTCTTCAGACAGCCTAGCAATTTTCGTTTTGTTTTCTGTCAACATATTAGCTTGAGTTTCTTTGATAATTCTAACGTCTTCTTTGGTGGTTGTAACATCGTTCTTAATTTCATCGAGGAGGTCGAGTTTTTTATATGGTTATATGGTCAAGTGGACGTGGTTGCAGAATAAAAACATCCCCCAATCAACTGATTAGTACCATATAGATTAGTAGGACATGTAGATCAAGTGGACGTGGTTGCAGAATAAAAACATCCCCCAATCAACTGATTAGTACCATATAGATTAGTAGGACATGTGGATCAAGTGGACGTGGTTGCGGAATAAAAACATCCCCCAATCAACTGATTAGTACCATATAGATTAGTAGGACATGTAGATCAAGTGGACGTGGTTGCAGAATAAAAACATCCCCCAATCAACTGATTAGTACCATATAGATTAGTAGGACATGTAGATCAAGTGGACGTGGTTGCGGAATAAAAACATCCCCCAATCAACTGATTAGTACCATATAGATTAGTAGGACATGTAGATCAAGTGGACGTGGTTGCGGAATAAAAACATCCCCCAATCAACTGATTAGTACCATATAGATTAGTAGGACATGTAGATCAAGTGGACGTGGTTGCAGAATAAAAACATCCCCCAATCAACTGATTAGTACCATATAGATTAGTAGGACATGTAGATCAAGTGGACGTGGTTGCGGAATAAAAACATCCCCCAATCAACTGATTAGTACCATATAGATTAGTAGGACATGTAGATCAAGTGGACGTGGTTGCGGAATAAAAACATCCCCCAATCAACTGATTAGTACCATATATATTAGTTGGACATGTAGATTAAGTGGACGTGGTTGCGGAATAAAAACATCCCCCAATCAACTGATTAGTACCATATAGATTAGTTGGACATGTAGATCAAGTGGACGTGGTTGCGGAATAAAAACATCCCCCAATCAACTGATTAGTACCATATAGATTAGTAGGACATGTAGATCAAGTGGACGTGGTTGCGGAATAAAAACATCCCCCAATCAACTGATTAGTACCATATATATTAGTTGGACATGTAGATCAAGTGGACGTGGTATTACATTGTTGTTGTTAGACACCTTTATGTTCCTGTTGTAACTGGTTGCCCAAATAAATTAATGGTAATAGCAGCTTGAGAGCGGTTATATTTCGCCGTTATTCCTTGGTGAAAGAATGTATAGCTGTTCCCCTCGGAGAACAGTTACAGAGAATGGTTACATTTTCCCGTTATTCATAGCCAGAAACAGATTGTTGAAATATAATTACTGGACATGGGAATTCAAGAAAATTATACTAGGCCTAGATGTGAACAAACCTAACTTTTCAGGAGAAGCAAAAAACTTCATTGCGGGTATCGAATGTTTTTGGTACCCTTGGTCATGAAAACTAGATTTTGCTCATTCAGGATTACTAAATGGCGTTTGAGATTCCATTGTAGATTTGATCGGATAACTTCACCAAATTGTTCTTGTAATTGATAGTGGAACATCAGTTTTTTTTTGGGAATGAATAAAAACGCTTAAGTAAAGGGTTAATCAGTGGTTCACTTTGCCTAATTATAACAAAAAAAGTTTTTCAAAATTTCAAAGCCTGCTTCGGTCACGCGTTTCTTACACTACGAGTACCTACTTATGTCCATAGTGTCTAGTGTACTTTAAATTTTCCTGATTTAGTTGTTTCAAAAACGCCCCCTCAGAACATGAAAAAATGTCGAGGTTTTCAGTGATGACGAATATTGCTCTCGAATATTGAAAACCATGGGAACTCGGAATACTCTGACTATTTACTATATTGGTACCATTTAAGATGACCAAATTACTTTGTTGGATTTATTGGGAGGCACGGATCTCGTTTCACTCCGCTATCAAGTCTCCCACTTGTCACCAGGAGCCAATAAACAAAGAAAAGAAGGAGAAAACAGAGTCATAACTGTCATTTCATTTCTCAGCGTATTTTCCCCCTGGAAAATTCAGATGGGATTTTATTAAATCGACCACTTACATGAAAATCAGTATAAACATTCATCATGAACGTTTTCGAAGTATTTTTAATAACTACAGCTCCTGGAATGGTAACCAAAAGAGGTTGTCGCTACCAACGGATTGCGTGGAATATAAATTAAGCAACAAGTGAAGCATTTATTGGGTACTAGTATGAAAAATTTGGACAAAATACAATCGTCTCACAATAAAATAGCTGTAAATTTAAAAGCTTCGGGTAATATAAAGTGAATTGAAAAATAGAGTTAAATCGAATTCGCTCAAAGAGTTGTCACCTGTGTTGTTTGATGTCATCAGTTAGAAGTTAAGTCATCAGAATTGAAAGTAGAAATTCAATTTTTCCAATCACAAAAAATTATAATGACTAGACCTCTTACCCACGACTGGGAATAGCACACATAGGAAATATAAGATAAGTTCAAGAGTTTTGCGTACTTGAGACACTGCAATGCATTTGTTTCATTCAACACATCAAACTGGTAGGTTCGTGGCTAGTATTACTGAGATGAACACTTTAAACGCGTTAATCTGCATATTGATTATCTATTATATAAGGTTTATAATAATCTCAATCAATGGTAATACATATTAATCCACTCTTGAAATGAACTAGCATTGGATTGTTGGCTGAATTATACACGTTGATTCAAGGGGACTAGATAAATTATTGACTGAACCTTCTAAAATTTGAGCATTAAATGGAAATAAAAATGGACGGAGAATAACAACATCCAAAAATGAATGTAATTCCAGTCCAATGTAGATTTATTTGCCCAATCCTCATTATAGGACGATTTGCTAGGGATTGCTTAGAGTTGGAAAAACGTTGAACGTACATCATGTTAATACATTTAAATCCTCAAACATAGCACAAAAAGGGGAACCAGTCGCAAAAACTCCACACAAAAAATTCATATATAGAGAATCGACCAGAGTGTACTTGATGAAATAGCTCATTTCTAGCGATGTGCAACAAATCTGTTTGTACATGAAAAGCTGTAAGTTCTAGAATATGTTGACATTATTTATTACAACAAATGTAAATTATGATGTATTATTGTAAATTATAATTTAGTATGAAAAAAAAAAATTGGAATCAGTTAAAATAATAAAGGTTAACTAACAGCAGGGTTTTTAATATTTAGAAGAACCTCACAATGCACATGCTTGCCAATGTTTCCTTTAGAAAAATATATAACAGGAGGGAGGAAACTTCAGCAATTCCGGAAAAACGAACTTGGAGGAATATTTATTAAGCGGTGACACTATTGCCATTTGTAACAATGCAATGCTTGGGAGATTCTCCAGCTGATCTGCATATTTGGGACCAACTTTGGGATGCCAGGACGTTCAATGATATTCTCGCTTGTTCACAAATTTACACTGGCACAAACAAGCTAGTGCCTCAAATGTGAGAAATCTGTACACATTTTTAGAAAATATGTTGGGGACATTAAATGGTGTCTGGTTATTGACTTCAATATAAACGAGATCAAATCTTGTAGATCATATTAGGAAACCTCTCTATCTCTTTTTGCCAGTGGATATAAGGGGCGCCCTCTGTTCAGGGTCACCAATTTACAGCCAACAAAGCTTCTTATTAGTATAAGGGGTGTTAAGATAACTTTTTAACCCCCACTTATTTTCCTTAATTAGGATTTCATATCAGTTGTTGTTTCGAACTGTTCCAGATATCAGTTAGTTGAGTCGTGGCTCTTTTATTTGTCAGTTAGTTCATGTATGTCTCCCATTGCAATCAAGTCTCTCTTTTAATTAACTTTTACCTGCGAATAATACAGTGCCTCTAACGCCATAACAAATCGGTCTCATCATTTCGGCCATCCTCCTGACTACAGCAGTTGTACTGGGATCTTTGTAGGATAAAGGCAACTTGTCGTGAAATTATCATTATTATGGTCACTTGTAAAAAAGAAAAAAGCTTCATCATCATTTTCTAGTGTAGAACACTTCTTATTATACCTGATTTTCAAAAAATATTTAATTAATGAGTTGATCGTATTGAGCTCCTCAGCGCTGCCCTCAGTTAATGCACTTGATTCGATGGCCTTGAATGACAGACGTTCATAGGCAACGGGGGTCAAGTCACTGTACACCCTATTCTTCAGGTAACCCAGCAGGCCACCGCTCATATTGCTTCCGGGAAATGACTAGTCAAAGACTCTCGTCAGGTGATTTGAAAATGCGCTGCGCAATTGTTGAGTTATACAAATTCTGAGGGTTTTTTGACATTTTCATGTCTTTCATATGGCACATAAAAAAAAAAAAAAAAACAAAGTAAACGCTTGCATACGAGTCTGCAACACATTGAAACATTTTCATGCCCCCACCTGAATCACCTGCGCAAATCACCTGAATTATGATTAGTGCACCGCGACATGTGACTAAGTGCCCTTGATAACTCACACAGAGGACCGACCCACGTAAATACACCACGTGTATTAGTAGTCAGATGTTATAACAATTAAACACGTGAAGCGTCCATTCCATAAAGGTAGCCATTCAGCTGATTGGCGTGTCAAAATTCGAATGTAGTGTTCCCTCAACAGTTTGAATACCGAGTATCAGCTTTCTAGGACGATCACGGCCGAAACTGGCTTCAGGAGCCACTCAGGTGATTTGCGTATCATAATTCGAATTTAGAGTTCCCTCAAGAGTTTGTATACCGAGTATCAGCTTTCTACGATGATCAGGGCCGAAACTGGGAAGTAATATCAAACTGTAAAGTACCTACCTACTTAATTCCAATAACGAACAACTTCACTTCTGATGGTCATAATCATCATTGTGGCGACTTGGGACAAATTTCGTTAGCAATTTTCGTGAGCAAATTTCGTGACGATTTTTTTTTTTTTATGTGCCATATGAAAGACATGAAAATGTCAAAAACGTAACAATTCCAGCAGGTGATCAGAGAGAAATTGCACACACCTGTCACCTGTTCCTCGTAGCACACAGTGGTTATATATAAGTGGTTATCCAGTTCGTTATAGTTAGAATGTGATCGACTAGCCTTACCTAAAATTAGGATTTCATTTAAGAATTTTGAATCAACTTATTTTTCTTCCATCTATCATTTTATCTTTGACTAGGTAAATTAATTATTCTTCTGGTTCATTTTCCATACGAGTGTGACACATGATTCATGCAGACATCATACTTGATCAAAGATTATGAAAACAGATTACTCTTAATAACAAGAATTAGATATTGACACAGTGAATGAAGGAACTCAGAGAGTATAAGGTTAATTCAAAAAAGTTAAGTATTTTACGTTGAATCTGAATCAGTAGGCTGAATCAAATAACCATTTAAGAGTTAACAAGCGCAATGTTTCGTACAAAAATTGCCTTTTTCTTATAATTATCCCAACAACAACTTATATGAAATTACAAATGGATGACAATTTCACGTCTACGCCACTTTGCGCGCTCCCTGGACGAGTCGCGCGCTATAATAAAATTAGGTTTCAACATTTTCATGTAATTTTGCGTAGAATCCAAATCACCAATCAAAAATGCAAAAATGGGTGAAATTTGTTAATTCAAAGGAAACAAAAATTTATTGTTGGACGGTTTTTTACCCTCCTAATTAAAGAAATTGAGTAGGGGTACATAGTTATTTAGGCACCCCGTTTAATATTTTCAAATACACACTAAACCATTTTAGGTTGCTCATTGCACATTATTCGACATGGAATCGATGTTCAACAACACAAATATTGTATTCCCAGCATCAATGGAGGAGAAACCAATCATAACAGAAAAGTAGTAGAACAAAAAACAAAACTGTACAAGGAGTTTTCAGCTAACAAGAATAACATATAATAAGCATATAGCCTGACTGACAGGAGAGAGAATTTACAGGTACCAGAACGAAGTGTACCTGATTGAACATGCTAGTAATTTCTCTCCATATAAAGCCGAAACAAATGGCTTCATTTGAGACAATATGCATATATTTACCACAAAAAAGTATATAACGAAGAACAAAAATGAGTCAAAATCTGCTTGTTCTAGAACTTCAACATTTCATCACACAGATAATAACAGTTGGACAAAACATCAATGTTGGTGATACTCTTGTTTCCTCATGTTTATAATGTCGACAATAGGGAGTATATTACTGATACACATTCTATTATTGAAAAGAAAAGTAAGCGATTCACCAACTTGAGGACGAAAATTCATTTTTTCTGGTCCATCCTTCCACAGTATTATCTCGACACCAACTGGACACAGTGCAGATAAGTTGTCTTCTTTGGAAGCAGGGCACCACGATTACCTGATATGACCAATGGTATATTAGTGCAGAGAAGAAGGTACATTTGAAACAAGCATGCGAAAGAGAAAGCAATAGTGAAATCTACACTTATCCAAACATAAAACTTATTAGTAACATTGATTGGATCGCGTTTGAATATTCATTGTATTTAGCATTATTATTCTGGTTGAATGAGTCTCATCCATTACATCATGATAAGAACAATAGCGTCTGTATGTGCCCAGAACTAAAATCTCGTCACGGTGAAATTTTCTTACTACTTTTCATTACTCTTGTTACTCATTATTCTTATTCCTCCCTCCGTTACTTCTGGTCACACAGAACTAGGTTTAATGTTGGAGAAGTACATTATTTTGTGAGTTTGAGGGTCCCCGAGATTTTCTTTTTGGTTCAATTCGGCTCTTGTATACCAGTACGAGCAGGGAAAAAAACAGATAATTTCAGCAGATTTTGAGCAGCTCAATAGCTACCAGCAACCGCATAGCCGCCATTGGATCCAAATCAGAATCACTAGTCATAACGTGGCAATAGTCAGCAAATATTCCATGGTGGTCCAAACAAATGTTTTATGCTTGCCAACTTACCCAAGCGCTTTTCCCCTTGATTACAAAGGTCTTAAACATTCCTTACAGAGGCCTTTGTATTTATTGCCCAGAACGAGGCAAAGGATTAAGGGGAAGGTAGTCCAAAGCATTTGAACAAGCAAGCACGCTACTAAAAATAGTACAGTTTGAACGTGATGTCATAATATAATACTGCAACATCGTTCTAAAGGATTGGAATAGGCAAACCTATAATAACCACGATTTTTGCACCTCATGGTTGATGTTACATAACATCATTATCGAACAAATTATCACAATTTTTTCTTATACTCACTCCATTAATAATTAATTTCAAAAATAAATTATGCACAACTAGCCAGTTAACCGTGCGTTACAGGGCAGTTACATGCATTATCGCTCTCTCAGCTGATGCGACTTCCTCCTAGTTACTCCCCCGTGTTCTCATGGGACCAGTATCCCGGTAGCTCTCGTGGAGTAAACATCAACGAGTTGACTGCGCGTTATTTTCGGCCTCAAATCAGTGAAACATCTTGAGATCGTTATCTACCTCTCGCCTACTGAGTCATAGTGAGTTCGTTGTCTACCTCGCCGGTTTTGGCCGACAGAAAGCAGAATGCCGATTCCTCCACATTTCTCCGTCCCTAAAAAAAACAGAAAATCGAAATGATAGTGTCCTATCACCAAACCCTTTTGCTCCTCTTCAGATTATAGAAGAAATGTCCACTGAACAGAGCACCCCAACTGTACCTAAAGTCGACGAGAGAGCCCCTAAACCGCCGCCAATATTCGTAAGTAATGTGTCAAATATGAACGTAATTATACAAACATTGAAACCCTTGATGAAAGGAGCATATAAACACATACCTAACAGTTGGAAATAATACAGTACGATTCTCGTTCGAAGAGGTAGACGACTACCAAACAACGGTCAAGTTCCTGGATCAATCGTAAGCGGAATACCATAGTTTCCAATTAAAATCCGAACGCTGTATGAGGGTCGTAGTTAGGGGCCTCCACTACACATGTGAACAGTGGCGGATCTAGAACTGTACCGGGGGGGGGGGGGGGGGCTAAACGGGGGTCTTTGAAAGCCCCCCCCCCCCCCGAAAAATCGTTTGGATTTGAAGGTAAAATTTAGCAGTATTTAGCCATTTTTATGACAATGGTTAAAAAAAATCCACAGTCATGCAGCATGGCTATAAGAGCGAATTTCAGAATATATTACTGGTTTTATGTATAATGTCTCTATTTTACTGGATTTATAAAACTTTTTGCCGAGAAACACCTCGGTATATAGATTTTTCAACGCTGAACACGAAGGAACAATTGCCATATCTTATTCCGTTCTCAAACTGGAGCACTTTGAAGATGAAGAAACGTGGTTGTTACTTCAGTTGTTCTTCACGGTTCATCTGCTCTAATCTGATAACGGAAAGAGATATCGAAATTCTGACTTCACCATCGTGTTCAGCGTTGAAAAATCTATAAACCGAGGTGTTACTCGGCAAAAAAGGAGACGAAATTTGTTATAAATCCAGTAAAATTGAGACATTTTACATAAAATCAGTTATTTATTCGGAAATTCTCTCTTATAGCCGTGACTGTATATTTTTCCCCATGGCGTTTGTCATAAAAATGGCTGAATAAGCCATTTTGACGCTTAAATTCCAAACAAATTTGGTGGAGCCCCCTCCCCCTGTCTCATTTCTAGATCCGCCACTGAGTAGGTAACGATGGTGGCTTCAACTGCAGCTGATCTCGGGGTTAGCAGTGACCGGGAATTATGAGTGAATTTTTAGGCCCGTGAAAAAGCTCAAAGTATCGTGAAGTAACTCAAATCTTCGAACGGCTACTAGGTATTACCACACCTGCTAGTGCATCAGTAAAGTCTTATACCCAGTTCGGATTTCGACCTCTACACTCCTGCATGCAACAACTCCATAGAGTTACAGAACAAATTCTGAGTGCTTTTGAAGAGAAGTCGGTCTGCTTAGGATTATTTTTAGACCGAGTTTGATAAGCCTTTGGTCGAGTTTGGCATGAGGGCCTCTTGGCTAATATTAAGCCCCACCTACCAGACACATTATACCTAATTCTCCTCTCCTACCTATCGAACAGGAAATTTGCCGTGGAATACAACGGAGCACTCTCCTCCACTCAGAAAATCCAAGCTTCAGTTGCTCAAGGAAGAGTATGTGGCCCGCTACTGTACCTACTGTACACTTATAATTACCCAACAGCACCAGACCTTAAACTAGCTCACTTCGCTGATGACGTGGCGGTCTTAGCAAAAGGAAACCCAAACGAATTTACCCAAAAACCCCAACGTTTTACTAACGACGTAGAAAACTGGTGTAGAAAACGGAGAGTACCTAGTTGTTAACCCATCTAAGTCCAAGAAATGCTACTTACAAGCGCTCCTATCAGAAAGACCCGTGCTCAGAAAGAGCGCTCCTATCATTGACGATTAATGGGACGAGTATACCAGACGAGGACTGTTTAAAATACCTGGGCGTAAACCTTGATAAAAAGCTCCTATGGGAACCCCACACAACAGACCTTGTAAAGAGGGTTCGTTCGCGACTAGACCAGCTACGATACCTCCTCCAACCGACTTCCACCCTTCTTCTCCACCTGAAAAGAAGAATTTACCTTAGAGTATTACGTCCTATATGGATGTATGGTTGTGAAATATGGGCCTCCGCGAGTGACTCCCAAATAAGAAGAATACAAACGACGCAAAATAGGGCACTTCGCAGGGAATTCGGGCACATGGCTTATCATCACACTCCTCCTCTGTACCTTTTGAAATTTTCAAATTCATACAAACACATTTGATTCTAGGTGCAGAATAGGAGGGTGGTACTGCTTCATTATAGTCCAATAAGGGTATTGTCTTAAAGGACACACATAAATGTGTACATCTCTATTCATACACACATACTTACATTCATTCAAATAATGTTGAATACTAGGAATACATTGAAAATTTTGAATCAAAGTTCATTGAAAAGGCCCGTTTGAATTCGTCTCTCTTCTCACGTCAACTCAAGACGTCTGCTCCTCATTCAGTCCCATTTGAAAAACCACAAGGAAACGTATCTATCTCTGCCAATTTCATTTAGAATCTTCAAAATCAATTCGAATTCGCGAATCTGAGTTTGGAAGTCCTTTCTCCCACTACCGCTCGCCAACCACGTCATTTCACTGCATTATCTGGAACTCTAACTGTGGAAACGCATTATTGGAGTAAATCGGACCTACTCGTATTTCCTTGTTTCTACAAACACAGACATTTCTTTTTAAAAAGAAGTCCAGAACTCCTCAAAACTCGACTCTGAACAGATTCTAACAATCGCAACTTGTACCTAGAGATTGCAGCTGCAGGAGATTTGTGCAGAACTTGTAGCTGCAGGAGATTTGGTAGGGCTGTGACGTCAGGGTACAGGTTTGCTTCATCGAGGTTATACGCATAGAAGGTCATCAACATCCTTCCTCGATATCCAGCTTTATTTTACGAGTTTTTTCAACCTTGTTTACATTTTCTACGGGTCATCAGCATCCCCATCTTCTTCAAATAATTTGAAGAATTATTTGTGTGTGCCACTCAACGGACATCTACAGCCAATTTTTAAAACCCACAAAAACTGTAAGTAGACGATTTTTTACCCAAAACTTGTGCTTTTCTAATATCCTCTTTGTTCACAGAGTTCTCGTTCCTAATGAGCTATTCCCAGTGATTTCCGTGGGCCTAAAATAGCTGCCCTCGATCGGTTTGAGTTTAAAGCGGAGTCTCCAACCATCCGTTTTGATCCGTATCTGACAGTTAATCAGCAAAGTCGAGTGGCTCAGTGGGTCCCCACTGGCAAAAGTTGGCAAAAGTTAGATACGTGGTGCTGCCTCTAAGTGACGAAATATAAGACGAGGATGAAGCTTCAACGTTGCAACACAAATATATTCCTTAAATGATACATGTCTTAATGGAAACAAACTCGTCCATAAAACTCAATTCATGGGGAAAATATTCATTATCCGTCGATCCTACAGTCAAATTCAAAAAACGCTATGCCTGAATTGAAAAGAGTCTCTTACTGTTACACTGCTACATGCTGACATCACCATACTGCTGATTCCACTTTTCAAATAGAGCCAAATTTGTAGGTGAGACACTTCGCCGAATTCTATTGAGTGACTGGATAAAATCTTGAAAAGTGATTTGCCTCACCCTCACAGGGTCCAAATTTCTCACTTGATCTGGATTGAGTTCTGTAATGGAAATAATATAAACCAACATAATTCCAATCAAGTTAACACAATTCAAATAGAATACTCATTAATCTTGATGGAAAAAAAGAAAGAGAAAAACGTATCGAAAAATTGGCAATGTCATGGGACCATTTGGTTCTTTCATTCAACACTCATTTGAACCATATCAGCTGCTAGAAAAATAAGTATTGACGATCTGCAAGCTATTTAGTGTATCATTTTAGATGTATATTTTTTGGGTGAATTCAAGACATATTTTTCAGGATGATCTGAATACTTGACTCCAAATGAAAAACAGTCGTGTAACAGTCGTCTTAGTGAAAAACTTGGGAGTTTACTAAAGCGGTCGCAGGTCGGTGGTATTGAGAAATGCGTGGTAGTGACACACAAATGACAGTGAGACACTGACTGCTTCTGGCATGGGATCCACCCAACCTTATAGCTGCAGCGACACCGCCACAGATCCTGACCGGGTCTTGACTTGCGTCGGCCACCAGACTCCGTTTTGAATCCGTCGCTGATGGGTTTGTGGCAGACTCCAGATCCCCTCTACCTCAATTTATGCTCCACTTACACCCCTCGATCCATCGACGCAGCCCTAAAACGGTTCTAGTTCTCATTTGCCGAGTGAAAAAAATGCTCTCATTTCATCTATACTACGTATATAATAAAATCGTGTCTGCCTGTCTGTCTCATCATCAATTGAGAACGGCTGAACGTAGAAAGTTGCGGCTGGTCCATTTGACGCAGAATTTATCTGGGAAGGTTTATGAAAAATCCGCGTTTAAATCTGTCCATCCGTTGAAACGCTATGAATGAAATACTACTAAAAAACGTGTTATAATCACTTCTATGAGGACGTTTATGCTTATAACTTTTGAACGGTTGAACGTAAATCCGATTGTAAGCAGTCTCTGGATTCAGCTCGACGAGTACTTTCAAGTGGTACTTCAATCAGGATGTTAGTGGGAGGGGGCGGGGTGCAGGTTGTGAGAGGGGTGGGGGTGGGGGGTCTATAGGCATTCAAAACTACTTGACCAGTTGGAGTGCAACTTTGGGAATTTGTTGTGTGAACATTGAGGAATGTCTCTAAACAGGTAGGGTGGGTCAATAGTATGGGGGGGGGGTTAAAGGCAGTTATGGTAGGGGGAGGGGGTATTACCGGGATTTCAAAACTACTCGACCAATCTGAATGAAACTTCGGGAATATGTTGAGTGAACATTGGGGAAGGTTTCTGACCAATTTAGGAGGGGGGGTACAGGTTGTGGGGGGGGGGGGTCTACCGGCAATCCAAAAACTACTTGACGAATTGGAGTGAAACATTGAAATTGTGTTGTGTGAACATTGGGAAGGTTTCTGACCTGTTGAGGAGGGGGGGGGGGGGATACAGGCATATCAAAATACATGAAGGGCATATCAGGGATACAGGCATATCAAAATACATATCGAAATACATAAAGGGGGTGTCTGTTCTACCGTTGCAAAGCGCGGGTACACAGCTAGTCCTAAAATAATTATGAAATTGAATATCGTTCAATTTGGCGAACAGTGTGTGCAATTCGCCGTATGGAGCACGTTTGGCAACATATGGTGTGATCCACGACTTTTGTATAGAAAGAACACAACAATCTGATGCTGAATCTAAATCACAGAGAATGGCTTTAATTTCGCAGGAAATCATACCTCTGTGGCTTCAAAGAACAAATTGGTCTGTTGTAGTCCGCCAGTCTGGTGACTCTAGTCTGTGGCGGTGAAGTCCGGACAGGATCTGTGGCTGTGCCACCGCCGCTTAAACCTGCTTGCCTACAGTCTTACATTCCCCATATTAGGCTGTGTGCAGTCAATGTCCCACAAAATACTCCCCACCTGAACAGTGAAAAACCATGAACAGTTTTCCTACCTCTGATGGGAGCAAGGGCCGAATCTTTAGCTAATGCAGTAATATCGCTGCCCGAGTATCCTTCTGTAAGATGGGCCACCGTTTCAATTTCTGGAGGAGTAAGAGGGTTGTTTTGTCGGGAAAGTAATCTCTGCAGAAGTACTGCCCTTGTTCGCATGTCTGGTAAGCAAACATAGACTCGTTTCGGGAATCTCCTAGAAAAAAAAATAAATAAATAAAATAAATTTAACTCAGTTGTCACATCGTCCCCCACTTTCTCTCATGCACACTCATGCATTCTCATGAGTGGCATAAAATTAGGACATAGAATGAGAGTTGAGCAACCTTTTGAAAATCCACTCTCAAAGTATTATAATCATCTGGAGAATGCCCTACCCAATAAAATTGAACTACAAGCAATGCCTAATTGTCTAAGACAATCATAGCCAATAATGGTATTTGGCTGTAGCATGTCATTAATACTGGTTAGGGGAAATGGAGCCAGATATATTTTTAGATGGGGATTTACTTATTGTACCTTACTTCATTACAAAAGTTCATTAAAACTTGAATTACCTTAGAAGAGCTTCATCTAATTCATGGGGTCTGTTAGTTGCTGCCATAACTAGTACTCTGCTGTCATTACTGCTAGCAGGAAGACCATCCAACTCAACCAGGAATTCCGTTTTCAATCTACGACTGGCTTCATGTTCTCCTTCCTTCCTCTCACTTAGAACTGAATCCACCTCATCTACAAATATTATTGAGGGCTGGAAAAGAAACAATCGAATCTATCATAGGAGCTCCCAACACTTCAGTTGTTAATAGAGATCTTCACGATTTCCAATGTCATAGTCTATGAAGAATTGAAAGTAGGCAACAAATTAACGACAGGAAAAGAATTTCTAAAGTATTCTCCATTCAGTCTCTATCGAACTATTTTAATATGCCTGCATGCTCTACCAGTGAAATTAAATCCTGTAAGATGATAGCTAGATTAGTAAGATTCGTATTCTTCTTTATAAAAGACAAATTTTATTCTTACTATACGGTCATGAAAAAATTGGGGATTTGGCCTGTGAGTACTGAAATGAGTCCATGAAATGTGGAATAGGTGAATTAACAATAGATTTACTGAAATATGCATCTTACCTCTAACTGGCGTGCAACTGAGAACAATGCCCTCACAAGTTTCTCTCCTTCTCCAACATACTTGGAAGTGAGACTAGCTGCACTTATGCTAAAAAACGTTGAATTAGATGCTGTAGCTACAGCACGAGCCAGTAACGTTTTACCATTTCCTGGTGGTCCAAACAACAAAAGTCCTCTTGCGGGTGTCCGCAACCCAGTGAATAGTTCAGGTCTAAGGGAAGGCAAAATAACCATTTCGTTGAGAGCTTGTTTTGCTATCTGTAACAAATAATTACAGGTAAATAGGAAACACACTCATTTTCTATCATTCACTGATTTCATCAAGATAGTTGGCCTAAGAGACAAACAGTAGAATCGTTAAAAATTTCTCACTCCTCTTCTAGGTGGACGAAATGCAAAAATTCGTTATGAAGCGAACTTTTGAGAAAAGACCTTTATTACAGAAGAGAGTGAAAATTTGTACGATTGATGCAACAGAATAATTACTATTGATTTTATAGGCAACAAAACTCAGACAATTATAGTTCAAACCTCTTGACCAGCTACATCATCCCAGTGAATGGGAGTTCCGCCTTCCAATATTTCATCCATCACAATCTGGGCTAGCTTAGGATCAACACCTTTCAGGTACCCGGCTTTGACAGATGCTTTGAGTTTAGTTGTTGGTTTATGAACAGGAGACGTACAAGGACCCTGTGAAGAAACATATTTAAGTCTTCTTGCGTGGGTAATAAAAGGTATTTATTTGAAACCCCAGCATAATATGGTCAGAATAAGATCTAGTAGATTAGAAAAGTTTCAAAGATCATCCTCGTCCTGGTGCAAGCCTGCGTCCCAAATGCCACAATTTCAAAACAATGCTTCCCAACTAGAGACAATTTCCAAATTCTTGTAAATTGTTTTCTTCAGAAAATTTCCAACCGGATTTTGAAACTACAAAGTGTTAAAGGTTTCAAGGATCATCCCTGGCCTGGTTATTTATATAATTATTTCATTCATCATTTATATAAATAAGTTATAGATCATCTCTGAACTAGTTACCATTACCAATCTGACAAATCTTGGTTCGCAAATCGATACAGAAACCCATGACATCCATGAAGATGTCTACTTGAACTAATTGCGACACAACTCAACAATAATTGTTATAAAGTTCAAAAACCTATCCAGCATTCCAACATCGGCAAAGAACTAAATGATACGCTCACCCTGGGTGAACCAGTAAAGGTCAGTTCACAGAAAGAACAACTGTCGCAAAACCTCAATTCACCAAGGCAAGAGGCGCAGTCTCTCAATGGACTTTGAATATCATAATATGATATTCAAATTCCATTATTATGGTGATGGTAGAACAGAAATTAACATGGAAAAAGGAGCTGGAGTACCTACATTATGAACAAAGGTACACCCACAATGTGGTTCTGCTTCATGGAGGTCTGACAACCACTATGAAAGCATGGGCATATGAAGCGTGGTCATCTAGGCACCAACTATATGGTGGCAGAAAACCTGCTAGTTAACAGCACAAGAGGTACTTCCAGTACTTCAAAATAAACCCTATTTTATTGATGGTTTTACATCCACTTTAATTGAGGATGACTAGTGCTGCAAAGCTGAATACTTACAGAAAATTGTCTTTTGATTGCAGGAGGAGTGTGAGTAATTTTAGTAGGCACTTGGTTGACGGTATGTGATTTGGAGCCCATTGATCTAGGGAGGGTTTTGCTTTTTACAAGAACATTTCCTCTGCATCCACTACCAATGAGCATCTTTTTTTCTGAAGCTGAAAAATTGAACAGTTTGATGATGAAATGAAATGAAATTGTTATTTGTTTTATAAATAGATTGGTAATAAATCTAACACTAGTTTTATCGACTGTTAATATGCAGCAAATTAATGTGATTATCGAGGTCTAGTTAGTAAAATAAGACTTATTCCGTTCCGATGCTATATTTTGTAATTATCAAGAGATTAGTTGAGCAACGGACAGTACACGTACGAGTACTTGGAGTACCACATTTGAACACACTGAAGAGGTTGTCCAACTATTTTATTCACAAAAAAACGAGCATACTTCTATAAATGCACTTGTGCAGTATACGTGCTGTGCTCTGTCAACTAGTACCGCTCTGTACCTTTTCCACATAGGCAGGAAATTCATTTTCAAATTTGGGCTTTCACCATCTAAAATTAGGATATTCTTCTTGACTGGAACTATAATAATTAATAATTAGAACCAAGTACTAACTAAGCAAATGGAGTCGATCATTGGCCATGATAAGGTTGGTTTTCATTTTCTCTTGAAGGCGTTGAGCTCGATCCCAGACATCTCCTTTGCCATGGCTGCAATCAATAGCAATGCCTTTCTCCAATTCCTCTATCCCTCTCTTATAAAGTTTAATTGCTATTTCCTTGTGACCTGAAACCAGGAATAAAACTCTGAGTTGAAAATTATCAAAACTATTTGAACATTCGCTCTTGTAGTTTCTAGAGGCACCATTAGCAAAGTCAATGCTCCTCTACGTTCAGGTAGATGAGGTTAGGCGTGAATGGGTATTTGGCAAGCAAGCGAGGAATGGCCCCATGTCCTCTCGGGATCAGTACTTTGTTCACACCAAGTGGCTGGTAGGGTACAAAAGTAATATTGAACTTACTTCACAGCTCATTGTGCAATACTAGAGAAAGTACCTATTCGTCTTTCCCGACACACAGTGGGTGTTTAGCAGACCAAGCAAATGGGTCGAGGACAAGCAAAAATGAGTGGCAACATACACGACATGAATCGAGGTGTCTAGGCATGCATGCAGTAACACTTGAGGCGGAAAAGGAGCTCTCTCTTGCATTTACGAGAAAAGCAGTTGTTATGGTTTTCAGATCATCTACGATCAATCATGCTTACTACTAACTGATTACCTTCATTTTCTTCGTCAATCTTGAGTGCTTTAGATATGAATTCAAAAGCTCGCCGGTGATGCTCCTTTTGCTTAGCTAGGAGTGGGTCTCCAGATTGGTTTTCTTTGTTCTTATGGGACGACATCCTGCACACTAGCTCTTGATAGAGTAACTCGCTTCGATTCAGTTCTTCAATCACCACAGGCATGTGAGCTGATGGTTTCAGAACCATCACCTTTGAACTGGACTTCCATAAATACCTTACTATAATGAAAATCAAATAAATTATGGACCTGAGAATGTTGAACACGAAAACAAGTGGCAGAGAGGCGAGGTGGAGGTTTTTCTCATGCACGGACTCCTTATCGGAGCTGCTGTTACTCTTCTCGTCCGATTTACGGCTCTTTTTGAAGCATTTGGGGCTTTCTTTGTGGAACATTAGTTAGTTAACGAATAAAACGAGGAGTTAGTAAGGCCGAAGCGTGATAACAGGTAACTTGCAGATACACCAAAGGTTAATAAACGATCCCACGACAAAATATTATAGGAACAGGAATGTAACTTTGAAAACTCAAGTACCACATAAAGTTTAGCTGGGATTAAGCATTTCTTGAGCATATAGACTATAAATTCCCAAAAATAAATAAACATAATATAACACTAACGAACAAGAAGACAAGAACCATCACTGTTGATAACGTTATCTTATCATTTAGCATGTTTCTTCTTCTTCTTCTTCTTCTCTTCTCTGAGTTGTCTGTGCAGTAGCGTTGTTGAGTCATGGAGTCATCTTTTGTTCACTTTTGGTTTATTATCTTCGATAATGAACCATTGGAATCGCCCAAAGAAAAAATTTTTTTAACCCCCCCTCAAAATTTGTTGGTTTACGTTTCAAGATACGTAGATTCAGAAAATCGAATTAAAAAAAATCCGTCTGTACGCCGTCCGCCGTCCGCGCCACTTTGCCCAGTTAGCGTTGAGTTAAAATTACGAAATTTGGTTTCTGGGTTTGGACCAGCCCCACAATGATCCTCGAAACTTTTCATAACCCTAGGTCAAGGGGAAGGGGTTCAAAACGAATTTTGAAATTTTGAAAATTCCAAAACTCGAAAAATTCATATAGAACGGTATGTTTTTTATTTCATATTTAGATAGAGTTTGTTCCGTAGAATTTTTTAAGACCATCCGCAGCTTTGTACGACCAGCCGTTCGTTCACAATGACGGCTCAAAGATTGTGCCTCACAACCGGATCGTGAATCAAACTGTTGAAATACAGGTCCATTTTCATACTAACAAGCTCTTTGGAACATCATATGGCTTAAGTGATGTCGAGTTTGTTGTTCTGAGGTGCGTTTCGTGCTACGGAAATGAAGGTAATTTCGAATGTTTGTTGGTAGGTACTTCTTTTATAGAAAAAATATTACCGACGTAGTATTAAAAACCTCAGAATTATATGGTATTAATTAATCATAATTAATAATTATTATTATTAATAATAAATACAAATTATTAATACCTAACAATAAATTATAATAATTTTCGGTAGGTACTTGATAAAATTATTAATAATTAGTGATAATTCATAATAATAATTAATCTAACATTTAGGATCTAGACATTTAGACCTAGTGATCTAGACAGAAGGGTGATCTGTACAAAGAAGATAATGAACCGTTGTGTCAAGAATTTGCAGAGTTTTTGGTTCTACCATTCGAGCCACGCAGCCAAAACGACCCCGTTGTACCTAATTCATATGGAGCTTTATACGGTTCTAGTTGTAATTACCCGCCAAATTTCAGCTGATCGCGATCATTATTTCGCATAACAAGACCTCGCAATATGGAGGAGTCCCCTTAGTACCGGAATAAAATATAGAACTTGATCAGTCCTCAGAAAAGGTCTTCATGGTCCGCGAAAGTCAAACATTCAATGTCCAATAATTCAGAATGCAGCAGCGATCGTTGCGGCAGCTTTCCGAAGCTCATTTTATCAGATAAGAACTCCTCAAATAAGGAAAAGGAATTTGTTTTGGGCTGGAAGCCGCGAGGAGCGCTAGCGCATTTCGATTTTCGACGCGGAAACGGTTGGCCTCGTGAACCCCACGTCTACGATTTACGACGATTCGACGTTATAGATAGGCACATCGCTCATGTGGGAACACCACATATTTTTCACAGCGTCAGGAGAGCCATAAAACCAGTTTTTATTACCCTGAAAAGGGGTTTTCTGGCTCTTTTCGCTCCACCAGGATCAGGAACCTACTGGTTTCCTACACTTTCTCGCCTTTGAACACTCATAAGTATCATGAAGTTGGTTTGGGAACCTCCTATGTGCGAAGTGTGGATGAAACGGATATCATATAGGAAGGCGTTTAAGTATATTATACTCAAGTCAATTATACGTCATTGTTTTATTCAAGATTCTCACTTGAAAGGTTTTCAAACCAACTTCCACTTTGCAGTATCACATTAACACATTCCTTGGACGAACGGTAGTTTGTTTTCAAGTAAAAAAGTATTTACAGGAATAAAAACAATGTATTGATACACCGTGCTCAGTATCACTTGTCAACCTTCCTTTTCATGGCCAGTTGGGAAATAATGTTCAACTGCTTGTTCAGTTCGGCCGCTTCTGCGTCGACTTCCGCTTTGGCTTTCTCCAATTTCGAATACTCTGTCGTTTGACTCAAATAGTCCTATAACCAAAAACAAAAATATAAGTGCCTTTGCGAAACGTTGGTACTTATGCACGTTCCATGTTAAAACCCTCAACATTTTTTTCGTGATAAAATGTCAACAAATCTCGGGGAATCTAGCTTTGGAACCGTCAAATATTCACAATAGGCCAGTCACCAAAGACAAAAAAAGCCCTTAGGCCCAGAACGCTGAATGGCTGTATGTTGTCAGGAGATGTTTGTAGCTAATACCATTCACTTTAATAAATGTAGAACGCACTTTTCGTAGAAAACCAACCTCTTACAAGTTATGAGGCAAAAACTGAAATAAGTCCGAAAATGTCGAGGTTTTTTTGGCTCCCAAAAAGGTTTCCCTGGGGATTTCGAAGCTGCAAACTTGGTGCAATACTCAATAGTTTAATAATAATACAGTAATCAATAGTTTACTTTTTTAAGCTGATCCAGTTTCTGACTCGTGCACTCAAACTCTTTTTTGTTGTGGGCCAAGTCCTTCATGCAGTCGCTGAGCGCTTGTTTTGTCGATTCAAGTTGACCATCCAGATCCGAGACACGGCTTTGGAGTTCTGCAAATGGAACAGTGTCAAATAAATCATCGATTGACATTGGTCGAGTTGAATAGTAGATTTTGATGTGATGGCTTTTGGACTCATGTAACTCAATCAGGGCTGAGTGGAACGCATTGCATCAATCAATATTGACTGATGATGGGTGAGAAGGTCCCAGTGATAACAAGAACATACCTTGCTTAGCTGCCAGCTCTTCTTGAAGCCTTCGACTGAGTTGGTCTCGCTCGCCTGACAAAGAAGCAATAGTACACTGTGCTTCCTTGAGTTCCGTTGTCAAATCATGAATAATTCTCGTTTTAGATCTCAGGGTTTGATCCAGTTTCTGACTCGTGCACTCAAACTCTTTTTTGTTGTGGGCCAAGTCCTTCATGCAGTCGCTGAGCGCTTGTTTTGTCGATTCAAGTTGACCATCCAGATCCGAGACACGGCTTTGGAGTTCTGCAAATGGAACAGTGTCAAATAAATCATCGATTGACATTGGTCGAGTTGAATAGTAGATTTTGATGTGATGGCTTTTGGACTCATGTAACTCAATCAGGGCTGAGTGGAACGCATTGCATCAATCAATATTGACTGATGATGGGTGAGAAGGTCCCAGTGATAACAAGAACATACCTTGCTTAGCTGCCAGCTCTTCTTGAAGCCTTCGACTGAGTTGGTCTCGCTCGCCTGACAAAGAAGCAATAGTACACTGTGCTTCCTTGAGTTCCGTTGTCAAATCATGAATAATTCTCGTTTTAGATCTCAGGGTTTGATCCAGTTTCTGACTCGTGCACTCAAACTCTTTTTTGTTGTGGGCCAAGTCCTTCATGCAGTCGCTGAGCGCTTGTTTTGTCGATTCAAGTTGACCATCCAGATCCGAGACACGGCTTTGGAGTTCTGCAAATGGAACAGTGTCAAATAAATCATCGATTGACATTGGTCGAGTTGAATAGTAGATTTTGATGTGATGGCTTTTGGACTCATGTAACTCAATCAGGGCTGAGTGGAACGCATTGCATCAATCAATATTGACTGATGATGGGTGAGAAGGTCCCAGTGATAACAAGAACATACCTTGCTTAGCTGCCAGCTCTTCTTGAAGCCTTCGACTGAGTTGGTCTCGCTCGCCTGACAAAGAAGCAATAGTACACTGTGCTTCCTTGAGTTCCGTTGTCAAATCATGAATAATTCTCGTTTTAGATCTCAGGGTTTGATCCAGTTTCTGACTCGTGCACTCAAACTCTTTTTTGTTGTGGGCCAAGTCCTTCATGCAGTCGCTGAGCGCTTGTTTTGTCGATTCAAGTTGACCATCCAGATCCGAGACACGGCTTTGGAGTTCTGCAAATGGAACAGTGTCAAATAAATCATCGATTGACATTGGTCGAGTTGAATAGTAGATTTTGATGTGATGGCTTTTGGACTCATGTAACTCAATCAGGGCTGAGTGGAACGCATTGCATCAATCAATATTGACTGATGATGGGTGAGAAGGTCCCAGTGATAACAAGAACATACCTTGCTTAGCTGCCAGCTCTTCTTGAAGCCTTCGACTGAGTTGGTCTCGCTCGCCTGACAAAGAAGCAATAGTACACTGTGCTTCCTTGAGTTCCGTTGTCAAATCATGAATAATTCTCGTTTTAGATCTCAGGGTTTGAATCGCCTGAAATCACAACACAAAATGACATTTCGAACGTCAAAACAGAGAGGTTGATAAAATCCACGTCACTCCTTCCGTCAAGTCCAAAAATGGATAAATGCTTCTGAAATACGTCAGTTGTCTAACCTGTGTGTGTTTATTGTGGAGGTCGTTAGCTTGGGCCTGGATGTCGCTGATTTGATTGGTGAGTTTAGAATTCTCTTTAGCAGCCGCCTCGAAGTTCTGCTGAGTGCTGTGGAGCAGGTGATGGAGGCGGGAGACTTCTGAGGTGGTGAGGGCCAAATTGTGCTGAAGGTCTGTCGCTCTCCTGTCCGCGGCTTCCTGACTGCTTTGCATTTTACGGATGGACTGACTCATGGAGGCGACTTTGAACTGGTACAGCTCCATCACGGCAGAAGTCACAGAGTTCTAGAATGCAGATCTTTTATCACACTAATAGAAAGCCACAGTGAAAATATACCTCACCATAATAATTAAGCTTATCAAAGTATGGACGTAGTTGTTATTTCCTTGGTTGATAAACAGGAAGCATCATTTTGTTGCATTTTCTACTTCTTCTGGACGAAATACACAGGATTTCCAGGTCAAAAATTTTTCAAAACTACTCACTCCATTCTTGGCACTATCGTGTTCAAACTTGTCTAGTAAACTGTTTAGGTGGTCCTCTTGGGTGACAGTCAATATTGGCGTGAGATCCATCGGCGTCATTCCAAGTTCTAAAGGTGGAACTTCGTTTTTCTTGGAGCCAAAAGGCGAGAAAATCACCAACTTGTTGAGTTCTGCCAGGCAACCAGCAAGGATTTCGAAGCTGAAACGTGATTCAGTATATTACTGTACAGTATTTAGTACATTCAGTACGTAAATCACAAAAAGGCGAGATGGACACGGAATCAGTAGAAAAGGCAACCAACCACTTGTGAGAAAATCCAGGGGTAGTTGTGAGTTGAAGGACCCTCATTTTGATATCTTCAGATCCAACGTAGAGAGCCACCGACAGAATGAACTGGACTTGCTTTTGAAGGAGGAGTTCGTTGTTGAGGATGAGCCAAGTGGATTCTTTGTCGGAAAGCTCTTGGAGTAAGACGAGAGCCTGGTAATTTGGAACAAGGTAAAACTCTAATGGTCAAATGATAAGTTAAAGACACGGTTTGTAGTTGTACAGTATCAATGATTCTCTGATATCTTCTGGTAACTTGAGCACAGTTTCTAGCCAGACCACTGATGATGCACTGAAGATTCAGGATTCTTACCTTTATGTAAAATGAGTAGACACATTCTTGAAATAAGCTGTTCTTCAAACAACTTTCGAAAAATCTGAAAAAATAATTTAGAACACCGTGAATAGCATCAGGCCAGTGAAGTCATCAATAGGTAAATACAATACAACTCTGAGAAACCTTACTTTGGGGTCCAATGACGAAAGGATTTTGTCAGTGAATGTAGGGATGTTGATCATTTTGGTGAGGAGATGCAGTAAGGCAGTCAGTCTCTGGTAAGATTCATTGCTTTGCACACGACCATCCATGTCCAGTAATAGCAAAATCACCTATTGGAAGGAACTCGAGTTAACACTACTCAAATAATAATTTCTTGAATTTCTTCGAGAGAGAAAGTCATGTCTGTAGAATTGAAAATATCCACTCACAGAAAGCTGTTTATTCATGACGTCCAATACTTGTGTCATAACCTCATTCTCCTCAGGATAGTCATCAGAAGTACTGGAAACACTGCAGGTGATTGTCGTTAACAAGTTTAGAGCATTGGTCGAAACACCTTCCGTACAGACCCACTGAAAAGCGAGGGCAAGAAGTTTGGGATAGAGACTTCTTAAATCGTAGCAGTCCGAACCAACCATTTGGCAAAGATATTCGAAAAGGATGTCGATGCATTCGGCGTTGGCTTGCTCATCAACAGGTACTGCGGAAAGGAGACAATCGATTTCAGACTGCACGCTGAAATCGAGCAAAAAAATAACAGTGAAACACAGGTAAGTCACAACATTTTACAGTAGGTATACTTAGGACCTGAAGAAAAACCGCAATTTCCTCAACACCTTTAAATCGCACTTGCAGAGAAAATTAAGCGTATCAAACGTACTTAGTTGATTCTTGCAGGTGTGATACACTCTCTGGTTTGCTGTTGGACATTTCGTTGTAGAAGCTGACAGTTTGTCGCATCAAACTAGAATTGCCTTTGCGCAGAGCGCCTGTCAACGTTGGGCCAACGGATTTCAAGTATGTTTTCACATCTGGATCGGGCAAGCCCCCAGTGACCGATTTCAGGATGATCATCAATTTGCAGACCTACAAACATGGATATTCAAATATAATTATTTATTCCAATTGATAATTAGTAGCGAAACAAGTCAAATTAGCAGTAGTAAAAGGTCAAATCAAAATGGGCGACCACAATCACCTGAACTTTTGACGACTCGTTATGGCTGTGTAGCTTGAGGACAGTCTTCAAGAATTTCTTGATGTCAATAGACCGCATTAAAGCGTATATTGCAGGTAGATTCTTGTAGCACAGGTTGACGAGTACGCTCAAAGATAACGTCATGAGTTCTTGGTCCGTGTCTGAGGTGATTAAGTTGGTTAGAGTTGTGATGAGTCGGGTGAGGTGTGCTTCCTGCCAACTGATTTTCACGCCGTATGTCAATTCCTGTAACATGAGAAATAATGTAGGTATTGGACTGGGAAAATCGTTTTGATCAGTTCGCTCTTGACTTCGGTTATTTCACAGATGAGGCCTCAGGAGTTACAGCAGATAGGATCTTGAAAGCTACGATTCAATAATTGAAGGTGTAGGTTAGACTCATGGTTACACCTAATCCAATGTAAATTAAATACAAGTGGTCTTCTTGCCTGTGCTTGATAGGCTTCTTCATACATACTGTGAAGAAGCGACGGGCCAGGTGGCAGTGACCTAAGAAACAGGTTGTTTTTATTAAAACAGTCAGTCCAAGAAATTGGTTGTCGAGAAAAAGATTTCGAAAACAGAGTGCTTTGGTGTTAAACGATGAGTTGTGTTCAATAAAATAGATCAATTTAATACCCTGCTCTGGTCATTTTAACAATACGTTACCTAGTTTAATGGTAATATTCCTGACCTTAACAACAGCTGCCACTGCCTATGTGCTCTCAAGGCACATCATGCGAGAGTACCTAAGAAAAAACTAATACGTAAAGCACTAGAGGAATAATGCAGGACGCTAAGCTATGTCTTCCCTTACTTAAATTAAACCTTCTCCACCCAATCCCAGTAAAATTTAATTTAATATCAATAAAATTATGTAGCTACTAGAGACAACGAGGTACCACTTCTCAAATTCAGTAGCTGTTATGTACGAGTGACCTGAAGTAGGAAGTACCTCCATAAGTTTAAGAAGTTTTAGCTGCCTTCCTCGTGTAGGACATGATGCCAGGAATCGAGTGAGGATGGGCATGAACTGGTAGGTGTGTATCAGGTCGCGTCGAGCGCTTGGGTTCCTACAGGCTTCTTTCAGACAGGCAACGGCTGCCCACGCGAGGGACGTCCCCAAATCCAGGGCGACCATCAGCTCGTGTAGGTTGACGTAGAACTGGATGGTATCTTCATGGCCAGGATCGAAAACGGTGAGGTCGGATGATGAGGATAGAAGCTGTGGAATGAGATATGCCAGTTTAGAGTAGGTATCTGTACAGAGTCGTCCAGAACAGACAAAACATAGAAAACCCTTAGGCTCAACAGAGGCCTAATATGACACTGCATCTACCATAATATCTAAATGCTTACAACTCAAGACAAATTCTTCAACAGACATGTGTGGTGAACAACGTGAAATATAGCTAAGGTAATATCAGAGGTGTCCTCATTTTCATTGTCCTCTGCACCAACATCAGGAATTCAACATCACCTGACGGTGATGTTCTGGTGATCGTGATCACCGTTCACATTATAACATGAATGTTAATAAAAGAAATGATCACCAAATAACTTTACCTGGAGACACCTTTCAATCTGCCGTTCATGTTCTCCGGTTCGTCCAACCATATAGACCTTGACAGCTTTATTGAACTGTTTAATATTTTCGGAGCAATTCATTGTATCAAGTGCCTGTGTTAAACGCTAAAAGTGAGAAGATCTAACGTAATTTTCTTTGGATATTCAAAAGTAACTATTTAGTACCGAATCTCGTCAATCACAACGTACGGATAACAGCGAAAAACAAACTATGAACGTTGCTGACAGGTGAGTAATCAAAAACATAATTCGCGAGGCCGAAAATCCACGAACACGGAAAAGCGTAGCTTTAATAAATTGTAAATTCAAAACAAAATAGACAACGTTGGTTTTGCCTTATACCAATCTGGTCAGGTTTCGCGCTTAAAATCCATGAACCCAGGTCTTTTTGTGATCCATACACATGAAGAAGGTTAGGTTTTAAATGGCAGCCTATCCACAGCTCATATCCTTACACATAATGTTGTTTTACAAGAACGACAATGAGAAAAAATTCGTTGGGATAGTTGAAGAAAACATTTATCCTCTATCAAAATAATTTGGGTTGAAATTTTACGATAGAATCAATTTAATGGTTTTATGTAGATTTGAGGTTTTGTAAGGATATGAGCTAAACTCCGTTTCGGTTATAAGGGATTATGCAAAAACCAGCTGTTGTTGTAGATTGATTTTGGAAACGTGACCCTCAGACATCGACAATGACTTCGGCACTGCGATTTTTTCTGGAGAGGCACATTTGAGACAAGCTGTAAGTACACATCAGAAAAATCAAATATTTTCCTGAATTCCGCAAAGATCTCCTACGCTGTACATTACTGCGCAGGTCGTTTACGCTTTGCTGTGTGGTTGCTATGGTGCTCCTTGCCGGATTGCGCCTGTAAAAACATGTTCCATGTTAAAACTTGAGTTAGTTTATTTATTTATTACTTTATTACGGGCAAGCCCAATTATAATACAGTAGTAGGTATTCATTCTTACGGGATATGATTATGATTGTTACGAAACTGAAAATAATTACCTATTGAAAAGGAAGACAATGATAAAAATAAAATTAGCGACTAGATGAAGGATTTCAACGTGAAGATGTAAATGAATGCAAAATGAAGGCGCGGAATTCCAGAGGCTTATTAAAACCCGATCTCCTAGCCAGTCAGCCATCTGACGTCATAGGCTCTTACGCCATAGGCTGTGACGTACTAGTTGGCCTCTTGCCAGTCGCCTGACGTCATACGCTTGTGCGTCATAGGCTCTGACGTACTAGTTGGCCTCCTGCCAGCCGTCTGACGTCATGCGCTCGTGCGTCATAGGCTCCGACGTACTAGTTGACCTCCTGCCAGCCGTCTGATGTTATAGGCTGGTGCGTCATAGGCTCTGACGTACTAGTTGGCCTTCTGCCAGCCGTCTGACGTCATACGCTGGTGCGTCATAGGCTCTGACGTACTAGTTGGCCTCCTGCCAGCCGTCTGACGTCATACGCTCGTGCGTCATAGGCTCTGACGTACTAGTTGGCCTCCTGCCAGCCGTCTGACGTCATACGCTCGTGCGTCATAGGCTCTGACGTCTGAGGTCATACGCTCATGCGCCATAGGTGCGTCTGACGTAGTGGCCCGCCTGTCGCTTGTGTCCTGACGTGATCTGAGGGAAAGGGTGAATCAAGGAAACAAATTTTTCCCGTTTCAGTTTATGTGCCAAAGCAAAGACATGAAAATGTCAAAAGAATGTCAACTCCATCCTGTTGTTGATACAGTCGAGAATTAAATGCTTGCATACGAGTCTGCAACACATTGGGACATTTTATGTCTTTAAAGAAGTGATTCAAGAACCTTCAAACAATGCTACATCACCTACCCCAGTAGCGTAGTTGTTATACCTAATTGTAGGGTTCATCATAAATTATGAAGCTTGCATTCGTATAGACAATATAAATTATTGAGAATGATCACCTGTGTGTAAACAATTATTTAAACAATCAGGCTCATACCGCAGCTTGTCGGCCACGCACTCCGCAGTGGTTAACGTAATATGGTTAGGTAAATCGAGAGCTATCCAACGAGTGGTGAACGATTTTTGTACGATGATAACTGGCGAAGATAAAGTTCCCTAGCAACGAATCTGTTGTAAGCGAAAATCATCAGAAATTTTCGTGACGATTTCGTGTAACGCTTTTGTGTAACGTTTTTCGAGTTATGTGCCAGAGTAAAGACATAAAATGTCAAAACTTTACAATTTAGGCACCACGGATATGAAACATGGGCTCATTTACTATAGGACGGCACTACAGGGGGTATTGCAAACTACAGCCTTCAACTTCGAGAGGGAGTCATTGAAAAAGTCAAAATCGGAGTTCAGATTCAAAAAGAGAGTTGCAGTTCTTGGGATACGACGAAGTGGGCGGTTGAGCTGGTAATTTGTCGGCGAGAAAGGAACACCAAACAGCGGCGAAGAACGTGCAGACAACCGTGGAACCCGGAGATTAATTCTGGATAGAAGAACAGAGCAGGAGACCAGCTTGTTTATGAGTTTAAACAGCAAAGTGAGGTCAGCCATGCACCGACGCTTTTCAAGGAGCAGCAAACGGCAAACTCCACGTAGGTGTTCATAGTTCACATCGGTTGAAGCAATGCCAAGCTTATACGCCACGTATCGAAGAAATTTATTCTGCAATCTCTCCAACGTGTATTTGTGCACTGCATAGCAGGGTGTCCGTACCGGGGATGCATATTCCAGGAGGGTAAAGAACTAAAGCCTTGTAAAGAACAACCAGTTGATGTTGATTCCCGTGTGTCAACCAAGCGATATTTCCAAAATCCGTAGGAGAGTAGGCGATTTTTGAAATCTGGTTTCTCCATTTGATTCGTCGCAAAAAATAAATAAATAAATAAATAATCGAAAAAAATCGTAGGCGTAGAAAACTTAAAAACCAGAACGTGGCCGAAAATTGAGATGACTGGGGTTCCTAAAACTAACAAGTTTGTAACGACCTCTCAGAAGATTTAGGCGCCATGTTCTCAAGACATCCAATGGATGTCATCCATACAATCCATCCAATCAGTTAGATTCCATACACATTTACAGCTCAAAACACCAAAATTATTTTTCAACGCCGGAATCACAACGCTGGGGTTGAGCTCCAAAGGGTAGAGTAAGTGACAAATAGGTACGATGAAAATGAAGTGGATCTACAGAATCTTTTGTAATTGAGAATCCTTTGTTCTTAAGAATCTTCTACCATTAAAAATCGTTCATCCTTCAAAATCTTTTGCCCTTAACAATCTATCGTCCTTAAGAATCATTGGTCCTTTAAGCCCACACAATAAGCCCAGGTGTCAGTGAGGAGCACAGTGGGCTAAACCGCAAAATATAACACTTTAGTGATCTAGACAGAAGGGTGATCTTTACAAAGAATAAAATAGGTAAACAAACCGTTGTGTCAAGAATTTGCAGTTTTTTTTTAAATTCGATTTTCTGAAGCTACTTATCTTGAAATGTAAGCCCTCAAATGTTGAGGGGGGTATTTTTTTTTCTTGGGCGATTCCAACGGTTCATTATCGAAGACAGTGCGCCCTAGCGGCAGATAGTACCGGTCAATGGCTATGGAACCGATTTCAAGAGTGGATCGTCTTATCCTTTCTTCCATGCTAGTGTCCTATCCATTCACATTCACATTCACATTCACAGTTGGTAAAACCGATTGGCTGTTGTGTTGAGTCAAGTGCGACGCAAAAGGTGTCATTCCGTAGAGTGTTTAGGTTTGCCGTCCTTTCTGTGGTGAAGTGGTTCGCGGATAGTGTGGATTTACGTTCGAGGTTATCTGGAACTCCCGTCAATTATGTCGACGACATCTGAAACGTTGAGTCTGGACGCCCTTCGCTTATGTCACATCGTCAAATGGGATTCGTTTGACGGTTACGGATTCAATTTGCGGGCCGAGAAAGGTAAACCCGGTCAGTTCATCGGTAAAGTCGACGAGGGATCGCCGGCAGAGGCTGCTGGACTCCGAGAGGGCGACAGAATTGTCGAAGTCAACGATGTCAACATCGCCAATGAAAACCACAAACAGGTCGTTCAGAGAATCAAGGCTTTACCCAACGAAACGAAACTCCTCGTTGTAGACCCAGACGGGGAGTTATATTTCAAGGCTCAGAACATCGTTATCCAAGGTTCTCTTCCTTGTGTTAAAACTCTCAAAACGCCTCCCGAATCCGAGAAACCTAAAAGCGATACACCGAGAGCTTCCTCGGACGACAATGTTTCTCAAAAATCCGTCAAAAGCTCTGAATCTGCTGATTACGAAGTAAGTCTCATCTACCCTTGAACAATTGAGGGGCGTGGTCCTCGGTGTTGACTTCTTTTACTCTCCAAACCTTGTTTTGCTTGTAGTACCGTCTTAAGTAGGTGGCCAAATGCTTGAAAATATACCGAATTCATTGAACAGAGCATTATTGTGCTGATTAAGGTGTTAGGCCAACATTACTGACCCGAAACGGGCTCACTGAGCTTGAATGGGATTATGTCATACATATTATGTCGGATTTCAACCGCTGGTGTGCGATACATAATTCGTCATGCCCCAGCTATTCAACATATTAGTACCTAGGAAAGAGCAGTCCCTCATGGCATTTGATGCCACGATTGTATTGCGTCGATCTTATTCGATTATCACTCTTCTTCTCAAGTTTTGACGCCTGCCTTTAACACAAAACTTTAACAATTCCACCCCATTTCGGGTTCACCAATTAATCATACCCCTACAAATACAAAGAAATGAGATTCAAATGTACTGAAAAGTTCACAATAAAAACTAGAAATAGATAAGCGAAGTTCTAGGAGAGTGGGATAGACTGTAAAATATAAATGGTAATCGATGAGGGAAGAGGATATAGTTTCTCAGTCATTGTGTATGGAGTGACTCATACAACTCCGATCATCATTAAAATTAGAGTCGCTGACGGTAAAATGCATTGGCACGACTAAATAATTGGTTGTTATCACCTGTGGATTTCCCGAGAACCTGCTTCTTCGTCCCTTGTGATAACGTAATGATTGCGAGTTGGGCGTGAGAATGTAATAATTATTGTATATCACGATAAATTGTGCATTTCACACATATTTACATGAGGAGTACTTAAGATATTGGTTTAAAGTTTCATAAACTCGGAGATCGCATTTTGAGTCAGTGTTATCGTGGCTTTCAAATGAGGCCTTCAGAATCTAACCTGGATAACTCTCATTTTTTCCTAAAACGATATTATTACGCTATTCACAAGTTTATATACAAACATATATGTCCTGAACGTTTCAGGACCAAGACCCAACTCTAACCGTGTCAAATATAGCGTTGAAGTTCTATCTCAGAAGGAGTACCCAGTACTAGCTCTGAAGATTTCTTTATTTAACCTACGAATAAAATCGTGTACTAACGAAAAATGGAAAATTATGGTTGATTTCTCCTGGAAAATGAAACGATCTCCACTTTTGATTCTGAAGGCCTGAGGTTAACTTCGCCAGGTGGAACGAGCCCAATTAGAATGACATCTCTGTCATAGTGCTCACCTCGTCTCCTCGAGCTCCTTTTGTCCGAAATATTTCGCAAATTAATCTGTTGGCATACACTCGGCATTTACAAACGATGAACGTTCAAATATTTTCTTGATACGTCTTAGATTCCTTGAGTTATTCTGCCCTGTTAACTCCAAAATTGTTGAAAATGGGGTTTTTACGTACCCCTCTCTAATTCAACTTCACCAGTCTAATGGTCAAGTCGAAATTTCAACATTTTACCAGGATGGGGTTGAAATTAATAGAGCTCAAATAAGCTTCATGTTGGGGGGAAAACGACTCAACTGCATGTTCGCTGAGTAGAAACACCTCAACGCTTCGTTTGAAACACCTTAGGTATGTTCCAACCTGACCTAGTTCATGAACTGAGTTCAGGAACCAGTTCAGGAGTAGTGGGGATGAGTTCAAGAACTGTTGGGTTCGTGAACTGAATAGCTGGAACGACCCGAACTATTCCGGCAGGTAGCGCTGAGGGCGGTTTTGATCAGAGTAACCTTTTTCTTCTATCGCTATCAGATCTCAACAATTTCCGAATTGAAATTCCGAATTTCAGAATCCCATTTAACGGTCTTGGTTAATTAATTGACTTGGTCTAGGACTAGAAACGGGAATGTATCTAGCATTGACCCTACTTCAAGTAACTTCTTTAAAACAAGAATAAGTGTAAGCAGAGCTTGATTTGTCTGCTCCTTCTATAAAAAAAAAAGAGATTCTTGTACTGTGGACTACCGGGTGGCGGCGGGAATTGTTGAATATTTATTTTTAATATAGTTCTAAAAACTATATGCTTACGCGTTTCTGAACACCTTCAAAACTCTGCAAATTCTTGACACAACGGTTCATTATCTTCTTTGTACAGATCACCCTTCTGTTTAGATCATTAGGTCTAAATGTCTAGATCCTAAATGTTAGATTAATTATTATTATGAATTATCACTAATAATTAGTGATAATTCATAATAATAATTAAAAATAATGATTATTAATAATTTTATCAAGTAGGTACCTAGTGAAAATGATTATAATTTATTGTTATGTATTAATCATTTGTATTTAGTATTAATAATTATCATTATTAATTATGATTAATTAATACGATATAATTCTGAGGTTTTTAATACTACGTCGGTAATAATTTTTCTATAAAAGAAGTACCTACCAACAAACATTCGAAATTACCTTCATTTCCGTAGCACGAAACGTATTTCAGAACAAAAAACTCGACATCACTTTCAACCGTTTGATTCGTGTTGACAGGCTCAAACTTTGAGCCGTCATTGTGAACGAACGGCTGGTCGTACAAAGCTGCGGATGGTCTTCAAAAATTCTTAGGAATAAACTCTATCTAAATATGAAATAAAAAACATACCGTTCTATATGAATTTTTCGAGATATGGAATTTTCAAAATTTCAAAATTCGTTTTGAACCCTTTCCCCTTGACCTAGGGTTATGAAAAGTTTCGAGGATCATTGTGGGGCTGGTCCAAACCCAGAAACAAAATTTCGTAATTTTAACTCAACGCTAACTGGGCAAAGTGCCGCGGACGGCGTACGGACGGATTTTTCTTTATTCGATTTTCTGAATCTACGTATCTTGAAACGTAAACCAACAAATTTTGAGGGGGGGTTACAATTTTTTTTTTCTTTGGAGATTCCAATGGTTCATTATCGAAGATAATAAACCAAAATTAATCAGTTGAAGCAATTTTCAATTAAATTGAAACTGCAACATTGTTCTTATTATATCGTTTGCCTATAATTAATTTTAATGTAGGCCAAGTTGACTTCCATTCAAACAATGCACTTTATTTCAATCTAATTTATTTAAGTAGGTACCTAATTCAAAAATTATTTGGTTTGAAAATACACGCATGTTCACCAACAATCTTTCATTTCGTGGGTTATAATTTTATCTTTACAGTTTTCTGAGAAATTATTTATTTTAAAGGTACTGTACTTAGACGTATTTTATCTTACGAGATATGATTTTATGATAAAATGATTTAAATGATAAATGATTTTATGATATGATTTTATCTTGTCGAGATATGAACACTTACGTACCAGAATACGCTAAAAACGAGAACCACAAATAAAAGACACAAAACAAACTGGACCCTTCTTCTCCCACAGAAAACCCTACTATACTACGTCTTCTCCCGTGAAACTCAGGAAGTCAAATGATTTTGTGGGAGGTTATAACGTGAGATCACTGTTACCTTTCCAGTTCGAGTTCTCAACCCTCATCTCAATTCAGTGCAAGAAGTTCCCGAACTGAGCTGAACTGAGTTCATGAACTGGCCGCGGTGGAACGCGTTGTCTGCACTGAGTTCATGAACTGAAACAGGCTGGAACGCAGTTCATCATGCGCATGGCTTCTGCGCAGAACTAGTTCCTGAACCAGTTCAAGAACTGGTCAGGTTGGAACATACCTCTTATATAGCTTGATGAAAACTGATTGAGGCGTTTAACCTTAACATCGTTGGCTTCAGAATCTGAAGTTCAGATGAAGGTTTTAGGTGTTTCAAATGGCGCCTGGGAGGCGTTTTACGTATGTTCTAATGAAAGCGTATTATACACTTATAATAAGTGATTTCAGCATGTTGTTGTCCCTTCCAAAAGAATTCACCTCTATTTGTGAAGGTAAAATGCATTCTCTCGATTTGAGATGTTTTAATTTAACGAACATTCGAAAAACCAGCCAGAAATAATCGATAATCGCCTCAAATGCCGTAAATTGATAGGAAAAACTGTCATTTGAGGGATCTTTCACACTCATCGATCTAATCAGGCTCATCAGTAGATGTCCTACCAAAAAAAAAAATTGGGTTGTGGGAATGTTTTACAGTGAACAAAAGGGAATTTTTTACTGGTTAATTTTTTTTACCTTTTAATTTAAATGTATTGTTTACTAAATAAACATTACAATTGAGAATAAACAGAAATATAGTACATGTATAACGTATAATTCACTTGGCACTTGAGGCAGGAACAGCTCACTTGCTGACCTGCCAATTAGCCTTTGAGGAGGTTTTAGGTTCAAACATGAATAGGGTTATAGGTTCAAACAATGAATACAATAAATCTATAACTAACTATAACTATTAATAACATTGATACGAGGACGTCCGGCGGGCGCTTGCGTTTGGGCCGACGTTGCGTTCATGGAGGGGGTAAATTTTTATCAGGCTGGACATTAAGTTATTAGGGTGGTCCACCATTGAGCCATAAAGTCGCACATAGTTCTGCCGGAGTACATCTTGTACGAATGGCATGTCCAAATCGTTGTGCAGTGTCATATTTCTGACATACCATGGTGCACCCGTTATGAGACGAAGAACCGGATTTCGCGTGACTTGTATGCGATTGATGTGGCTCTTTGCAGCTGACCCCCAAAGCCCAGATGAGTAGTACCAAATTGGTATAATCAGGGTTAGGTACAGTAGCCGCTTAGATGTCAGTGCTAAAGGGGAATGATGGTGGTCCAGAAGACTGGTGAACTTTGAAGCTGATTTCTGAAAAATCAAGAGTTGAGGCGTTTTTCCTTAACAGGGAAATAAGATAGTAGCGTTTTTCAACTGATTCATGTTTTTGGGTTGCTGAATCCAAATCTAAAGTTTGCTGCCTCTTAGCTGGTCGCGTCAGGTCGAAAAACGCAAAAAACCTCAAAACTTTGAACGATCTCTCGGTTTTTGCAAATATCTTGGAATCGAAGGATCTGACGTAAAACGTCACCCGTATCGAAGTTGAAGAGAATACAATTCTGCGTCGAGTGTCACCCCCTGACTTTCCATCTTGAATTTATAAGGTACCAATCGTCTCTAAAGAAAACCCAATGTTTTCCAACTTTTGTGAAAACTGCAATAACATGAATTTTGGACGCCTGTGATTCGTCAATATTCATTCAACATGAAAAACTCATAGAAACAATGTTGTAGAGCATTGAATGCCGCGTTCGGCGAGCACCTAAATTTAAAATTTGGACAGGCCTATGCATACAGCGACAATCTTTGTTTCGATGAGTTTTTCATGTAAATTGAGTATTTTTGTTAAGTTGGCTGAGTTTCAGAGTTGTACTATTCAGATGGATCAATACCCGAGCTCGATTGTTGAGAGTACCTTACCATATATACAGTCTAATACCGCCATTGTCAATGTCCCTTCAAAAACAAGAGAAATTGAAAAGTTATTGTAACAATCATGAACAAAGTGGCTCAGAAAACTTATTTGTGGTAGGTACTTTCTTCGAAATAGTTAGTAAATAGAAGTACCAGGTCAGTATTTGCCTACTAACACCACATATTCACTCTTTCAGAACTCCAATCATGCGTCCATCATTTCAAGCGAAACCGAGAAGGCCAATGACAACACTCCTATTGACTTGAAGAATGATAATTCCAGTCTGAATTTGAAAATGACAGCAGCTGAACTACGAGCCCAGTTAGCCGCCAAGAAGAAGTACGATCCCAAAAAAGACAGTTCAATCAACTTCAAGAAGAAATATGACATCGTGCAAAAGTTGTGACCTATCCATTATATACACCATATCGTAACCATATTTTCTCACTCATTTGCATCTGTTGATGAAGATTTCCAATGTATGAAACAGTCAAATCGAATGGCTCTTAGTCAGATACGAAGCTTTAAAATTACCTTTTGATGAATCTTGCATGCAAAAACCTAAATTTCATTTCTTCACTTCTCCGTTGTTTGTTGTAAGTTCCAAGAAGTAGATTTCAGTCTGCATACTTTTTGCAGTTGTAGGAATCGAACTCATCTTCGCTCATCCTTGGATCACAACAAATTTCCATCATTTGAGAGATGATCCCTAACAGACGTTTAGATATCTCTAATTTCGATATTTTGTGGCTGGTACTGGTCTACTTCTTGGGACCGTTAGATTATACAAGACAACCTCTCCCAATCTCGTCAATGAATGATTGTCCTAAATGCTTTTGCATTTCCCCCTTGATGGCATTTTGTTTTACTATAATGTTTACGTTGTAGGTTTCTCAAGCCTAGCTGACGTACAACTGAGTAAGAAAAAAACGTGGAGTTAGTGCAAACGTGTTCCAATCTGGATGTCAGCAAAATTAGCATGGTACAAATCATCAACCATCATATCACAGTATAATGTAAAGGCGGGTAAAGATTTTCTTCTCATGAGTCATTGAATCGATATCGAACCAATCTTGGTCTCGAGCCTTTCCTAATATGATAGCAATAACTTGTTGTGCCTTTAAAGAACTACTGCTAAATTTGCAACCAATTGCAATGACATCATTGATCCATCCATGAATTTTAACTGAAACTGTGGCTGATAGTTATCTGCCTCCAAGCTCAATGAGGGAAGAAGGAGGCAAATAATAGTCTGAAGCGTTGTCAACCCATCATGAAATAAAATTAACTCTCGAAGTATTAATGATACCGAAATCGTTCCAACTATCATCTTACATGTCAGATGGATGAAATCAAATTGATGGATCGAGTTTTTTTCTTCCTGAATTGTTCACTGAGGAAATAATCCACGAAGAAAATGTCTAGAAATCAATTTTAGGCCCAATCCGTTCATTTTAAAATAGTTTATTTCTTGTCTTCGTATGCTACTTATAAAGTGATGAAGTATTTTCAATATGAGCCTGAAATCATTCAATGAACTTGTATAGACTGATGAGTGTATTTCATTAACGTTTTGCATTTGTTGTGCTTCCATTGAATCGTGCATATTATTTGTTCATATGAAACGAATTCCCCTGCTCTGCCTGGTGTGCTCAATTATTGGAATTATTGTTCAGATGTGGAGGATGTTGTTTCCCTATTTGTGTACTTCATCCTCAACTCTTCTGCAAAAAAAGTCTTTTTGTATTCTCATTTCTCCGTTCTGGAAAAAAAAACTGATACTGACACTTGATTAATCATGTTAATCAAACATCTGATCGTGAACGTGAAGCAAGTAAAGAGACTTTACGTTTAATGATCTAGTTCGGAAGTATTATTCAACATCAAACTCGAGACACAAAGTCACTGGGATGAATGCCACAACTGGTTTGCTCGTCAACTTTTACTTCTGGGTTTACCTTACCATAGTAACTAAAGGAGGCCAAATGATTGCAAAGTGCTCTCTACTCCAAGATTCCCAACATTTCAGTATTTTTGCTATAAGAGTTACACTAGTCACCCTCCACTTCTATAGGATATTCCATTCCCACCTCTTGGCACCAAGTATGACCTTTTTATACAGGTATTATTTTTCTTCACCGGCCATTGATGACATTCCTTGTAAAGGTTTCCAAGTAATTTGTCCCACTCAATGTATCCATATCATGGAGGAATATGGTCTTCTCTTGTATTGATCGAATGTGATGAACTCATTGAGCTGTTCACTACATGCAAACTCCTGCTGTCGTCTGTAACAGTGCCATAGATGGACCAGATTCGTTAATATCTCATGCATTTTGAACATCTTTCTCCAAAGTCACATAATCTGAGCCATCCTCTTTTGTACAAATCATTGTCTGATATGGACTGGTATCTTCTACACTATTACAAATCAGCTGATGATGATTGAATAGCAGAGAGCTGGTTGGAGTGGCTCGCCTCTGACACATGGTAACTTCTTTTTCATCTTGACTGATATTCTCATTATGGGAGTTTGATGTTGAATTTGATCGCCTAGAGGTTCAATTCCACGGACAAGAAGAGCGTCAAAGCTCAAAATTAATAAAAACTTTTCAAACTTGGCAAATTTGGCACTCGTATTTAATATTTGATCATGTTTTCATCAAAATACAGAATTGGGAAACGACTGTTGCTATCTCTCATAAGAACACCAGGAAATTATTAAATGCAGCCAGAAAGAACCTCTTATTATTCAATGCCGAATTTGTAGAGATTTCTGATAGGGAAATATAAATGCCTGTTAAAAGTGGTCATAAATGGGTGGGGTTCATTATGCAGCCTAATCGAATAGTATTATTATTGTTATCAATGGTTTATGTTTGTGAAACTCGAAAAAAAAGCTTCTTTCCAAAAAGCTTTTAGTGATCCAGTTAGGAGAATGCAAAGTTGTAAAACTGATTGAGATTGGGATCATAAAAAACAATAATACGATCCATCATCAGATGGATGTCACCACAACCTAATAACGATTCCATAGGTACTCAATAGTTAAATTTAATGAAACTTCATATTCTGAGTGCTTTGTAGTGACATATTGTCGCTTAAATTGATAAATAATGCTTAAAATAATTAGTATTACATTGGAGAATCACTCTGGTAGACTCGATATGTCTCTAACTATGATTCTAATTAAAGGCTGTGCTTTTGGTATCGCCCTAGCTTACGAAAATTGAAGAAGGTTGTATATATTATATTCTCTATGAAGCAAGCTATAGAAACTCTGTCCTTGTCACGTCCTTGTCCTTGCTATTCATCCAATGTGTACAAATGTTGTACGTAATGTTGCGTTGAGACAATCTTTTGTGTAATATTGAGTTAAATGTATTATAAATAAGTATCCTTATGAGGTCTACACCATTATTAACAATACACACTCGAGTCTTCTCGTCCAAGTCTAAAGATATTAGAATGATCCATTGTAACAATATATTTTTGTTTCACTTGATATAGACACCTACAATATTTCAAGATATAGATTGGTCCATCAATTTTTCTCAATACAGACAATACATATCTAGGAAATAAATTGATGGATCAATTGATATCATTACTCTCGATATATTTATTACTGCTTAGGTGATGAATCGTTTTTGCTCGATATGACAACTTGAGGTATATTTCCGTCCTTATCTGTTGAGATTGCTTTGGTTGGTTTAGTATTTTGTTGTCAAATTTGTTCAGCTTAGTTTTGATAGTATATTCATTTCTTTGCGTCTTTTCAATGGTCCTTGCCTTATTTTCGTCCCGTTGGTTCATCGTCCCTCGAGCTTGATCGATCCACACCAGGAGGACTGAGGGGGATTGTAATGTGAATGGTTGGGATGCTTGTGATTCGCCAGTCGTCTTCTGAAGTGCAAATGCGAATCTATGCTGCATAGATTAGTTCCTTAATACCTGAACTTCCACGCTGCATTTTGGTTTTCTCACATTTTTGGTTTTCCCTTCCATTCTTACATTCTCTGGATCAGGAAAGGAGATGAAAACTTCCTGCTTTGTAGAAGATCCAGGAGAGCCCGTCTCGGCATCCAGGTGGGATCGTTCCATTTTCTCATAGGGTTTTGAGCAAGAACTTTCATTTTCGAAGGGGCATTCAATTTTCAAAGTATAATCAAATTTTTCAAAGAGTCTCATTTTTTTACACATTAAATAATTTATACGGCGAGAATATTGTCTTGCACAATTTTTAACTGGCTGTAATCAAGGCGACCTGGTATTTCATAAGATAATTTTGAGTAAGCCCTAATCACAGTGCGCACTTAACACCTTTTGTATTCAACATTATTCTTTCCATATCCTTAACTGCTTCACGAGAAACTAAATTACAATAATTTAGGTCTTCTTGGAATGACTTCAACACCTAGGAGGCAAACTAAATTAATTGAAAAAAACTTGGCAGGGAAAAAGGTTGTATAAGAAATTTTGTTGTATATTCTGTATTCTACTGTTACATTTTGCTGTATTAGGTCTAGTTCATGTCTAAATGGTTACACTTGTTTAGAAGATTATTGATACTCATATTGAGGTGAATTTATAGACACGTTTTTTCTGGTCTTGTAGACATTTTAACCTAATTTGTAATACTGTAATAATAATTTGTAATAATTAACCTAACTCTGTAATACTGGATTTGTGATACCTAGTTAGTTTACCTCAACTTGAAAATGAGTATTGAAGTGAAGTAAGTCGCCAACTTCGACAAATCCCTGATGAAATCATATCAGTAATAAGTAAATGAACACGGATTTATCCGTGACTTATATTTTTCTTGGCCCAAGTGCAATAAAGAAACGAACGTTCTTCTATAGTATTGTAATTTATGTTAGGCTCGTTGCATTTAGTCAATTGAAGTTATTTCTGTATTTGGAAAGTATTGTTCTTACTTGAGTATTTTTTGAAACATATTCTTTGCTATAAAGTATTATTGTAAGACATCTAAGATGAACTAGAACAGACTTGATTGGATGTGATAATGTGTGGAGTACCTAGATAATTTGTGTGATTTGCTTACTTCATGGTTGTTACAGTCACTTCATATCTACACATTTAGCGAATTGTTGAAGAAAATACGCTGTTTCAGTCATGAATATTGAATCGATTTTTGAACTAACAAACGTAAAGATAGCAATGGCACCAACACTTGGAAAATGCCCCATTCATTCAAGTTGCTTGAACCTTTTATATTTAAATGTTAATGACAAACAGTATTGTGATTTAATCAAAAGGCTGCTCTCAAGTTAAAATGTTAGAAATATTCACCCATTTCCAGGCTTCAGTTTTCTACATGAAACTATAAATTGATATGAAGCTTTTCTGTGAATACAGTGAAGTAAGTAGTTGAAATTCCAGGTTCCACGTAGCTATTGTTCCTTCAAATGTTTGTCATCTCAGTCAATTGTCTCTCAATTCATTACTGTTTATGATTGAGATGCTCGTTAGATTCAATTTCTGTTAAATCTATCAATTGTTCACTGTTTCCAGGAGCTGAAAACAGCATCTTTATTGTTTTATGGTGAATGTTACTATAGGTATCTATAGATATGTTTGTAGAGAAATCCACTTTCATGTGGATGTGGCTTACATACTTGTATGGATTGAGTCATTTTTGTGCAATCAAGTATATATTATACTATATAATCTTGGCAATGGTTATCAAGACAAGGGGATATTAATGACAATTGAACTTTTTCTATCCGCTCCTCATTCCCCGTAATTTTCAGTGAACTTGATTTAGTATTCATGGATCTCCATAAGGATCGATACATATTAAATGTTTCATACATAGTTTGAAATATTTTAATTCAAATTTAGAGATCACACGCTTCTGAGGCTGCAATAGGTGAAAGTGAGAAAGTAAATTAATAATTTAGTCTACAATCTCCTTAATTACATTTTCATTGTCTTCGGCTACCCACTGTCTTCAGTGTTCCATGTATTGAGTTAAATATCTCCAAGAAAAAAAAAAACATGGTGCCAAATACTGCATTTGAACAAACCCGTTCAACTTCTTTCAATATACCTTCTAGCTATCCGTTAACAACGATTATTAGACATTTTAAATTTGCAATTATTTTATTAAGCACTGACTATTGTGACCAGAAATGGATGAAAACAATCAATAATACAAGTACTTACCGGCTCCTCTTTGTTTCAAAGGTGTTAGTTTTCTAATTAATTGCCTTGTTCATAATTTATCAGATTCAGAAATTGATTTATTTATGAGTTGTCAAGGTATTGGTTACCAATTGTATCCTAACATTCCTATTACTGGACAATCATGGCCACATGATCTATCCCCCACCTTAGATTATTATAATTTCATATTGCACACATACTCTTGTGAATAATTATGTATCGAAATGCATGGAAAACCAGCCATGTTCAAAAAAATGTTGATATAACATATTGGTGAACTTGAGTTGTTGATAGTAATTCTACTATGATTATAATAATTGATAGTGAAATGTATAAATGAAACTGTATATTTTTCTATGAATAAAGTATTGTGCTTCTGGAACAACTTTTTTTCTTCTCCTTTTTTCTAGTTCACTGCAAAAGTACTCTTTACTTGGTGTTGACTTGATGTTAAACCTGAGTTTCCATGGGACGATCCCCCTCTGAAGAAATTTAGAAGTTCATTCACGTGCAGGACTGATAATGGTGTTGAGCTACTAGTGAACAACAAAACGAGAAAACCATGTGGCTAGATATTACAGTTAATGATAATCGTATCATTCAATCAAGTAGTAACAATTTTCTCTTCTCTATGTAATACTACTGCAAATCTGAAGCACCCACGGAGCCGGCAAGTGCCGATTGCTTCCTTAGATGACCAACATCCAATGCTGGCTCAGTGTCTAATTAAATTGGCTGTGCACTTACATTCATTCCCCTAAGCTGCAGTGATTGTCACAAACCTCCCCACATACTTTATATGATAGTAGCAACTGTAGGAGTTGTCAGAGTTAGCATAAATTGCCTCTCGTCTGCATCTTCCCAACAAGGCTCATCTTGGGAAATGCATACCAAGCGGACCATTGTAGGAATATCAATCAAAACCAGTTAGCTCTTGCCCATCAATTTTCAACCTAATATGCAAAGTATCTACTTGATTGTTAGACTAGTGGGCTATACATGATTAATGTAACATGAAGTTGTCAAAGGAGGTTAAATGTGATGAAGAAAGAATTGTGCAGAGCTTGAGTCATTGGCCATCTGCATTCCAACTAATTTGAGTCAAAAGCTATAGACCGTACAAGGAAATAAAAATTCGTGCAAGCTCACAACCCTCTTTAATATCTTTGGGTCAAAATGTAGACCCCCCACCCTAACACTCCGCGTAAAAAATCACCCTTCTCATCATCATTCTACAGTGGCCGGAAAACGTTATGGTATCCACTTTCGCCGCCCGCCCTTTTCCTCATTAAAGTTGAACACAATGAAAAGAGTACTTATGAAGTGTGATGAGATTAGATAGAAACTAAAGAGATGTTATAACCGTTTTGAAATCTCCCCTTGACGCCATGGTAAGAAGTTTTTATTACTTTCACACGTAACTAATGAAAATTGTATTAGTATTATTTAATAATACATAGATGGTTTCTTTAGTTTCTATCTAATCTCATCGCACTTCATATGTACTCTTTTCGTTGTGCTTAGCTCTATAATGAGGAAACCCCCTCAATAAAAAACGGAGGTATAGGACGAGAGAGTCTATTTCCACGAAAAACAGTTACTGTTAAATCGATTTCGACGATTAGGTCATCATCAGTAAAAAACATGAACTGAAGGTACATACATCATGAAATACAGCTTATATAGTAGCAGAAGTGAAAGGTATCATCCAAATCGGATTGAAGCAGGTTTTATATAAGCTGTATTTCATGATGTACCTTCAGTTCATGTTTGTTACTGATGATGTCGAAATCGATTTAACAATTGTACTCATTGTTTTTCGTGGAAATAGACTCTCTCACTCTATACCTCCGTTTTTTATTGAAATGGGTTTCCACAACCTCGTCGCGAGTGATGTAATTCGTAAACCCCCTCAAATTTGAGGGTTTACGTTTCAAGATATTGAGATATATTCGGAAAATTGAATTTAAAAAAATTGTGCTCCCTGTAACTCCAGACCAAGAAGATACACTCCGAATTTCCAGTTGATCGGTCAAATATTCATAAACTGCGTTCGGCAGTGATTATAGGATGATCTGAAATGAATTTTGGTATGTATACATTTTTTCGGAAATTCGAGTTTTAAAAATTTTGGACTGAGAACAATAGCTTCCTTTTCTTAAAATACTCGCTATAAGTAAATTTTCTGCTACAATCATGGAAAAAGACCTGTAAGGTCTGATGCAAGTTCTCACGCTTTTTTGGACTGCGAGTTCCGTAGGGTTGAGAATAACCTGCTGTGTTATATCTGTTTTTGGTTCATTATCTAGTAATGCACCATTGGAATCGGCGAAGAACTTCCTATCTCAAACAAACTCACTCACATAAAATTGTTGGTTTACATCCAAAAAAATCCGTCCGTCCGCACCACTTTGTCCAGTTACAGTTGTCCAAAAATGATTAAATTCGGATTTAAGCCTTCACATTTACGGCACAGTTGGCGCATTTAGGCATTTTTGGCACGGGCGTCCGTCCGTCCGTTACGGTAAACTATTTCTGATTTTATAATGATTTCCGCCAACAACCAAACCATTGCTACGGAAATTTAACTTCGCCATTTTTAATTGAACAAAAATATTTCACCACTTGTTGAAAAGCTCTCGATTTAACGAACATTTTCCTCTTCACCATAACTCCGTGACTGTACGAATAGCAAAGCTCTGGGCATAACACTTTTCATATTTTATTTACAAACTTTGACGCTGTAATGGTAGAAACTTGAAATATGGCATGTAGCCTCCATAGGACTTACACTTTAAGCAGCCGGGATCAGCTGAGTGGCTCCTAAAGCGAATTTCTATGCTATTACCACTATGCAGCTGTAATTTGGTATGTTAGCCTCCTTAGGACGTTAACGTGACGCTGCCCAGGCCCCAGATCAGCTGAGTGGCTCCCAACTGTTCTATGTTTATAGAAACGAAGGGGGGGGGGGGATCAAGGCCCTCAGGGCAGAGTTTTGTTTTTTTAATAAATATCTGATCGTTAATCGTAGTTCGTACAGTTGTAAATCTTTAACCATTTCTATTTTAATATTACATAGGTAGATAGTTGATCTACTACTGGTCGTCTACCTATTTTAGACCTTTGCAAATAAACACATATTGATTTGATTTGAAACATTAAGGAGGTCCTCGTATATTTTTAGGACCCAAACCAGTTTTTTAAATGATTTTTGGTATCTTGGCGTTGACAAGGAGAACATAATGATGCAGCGGAATGCTAATAGCAACTACGATCGGGTAGTATCATAAACATATTCACTCACAAACACACACACACACGTACATACATCATTTTGAAACGAATTCGTATGGAATCGGATTCAGTTAGGATCCATACCTAGACATACGATTCCTTTAGGATCCATGCCTAGAGTTCTAGACATTTTATTGAGATTTGAAATAATCCCCGAATTAGGGGTTTTCTGTGAATCGAAAATCATTCAAAGTCACCAAATGTAGGTAGTATCTGATGGTGAGTTATGACATGAAAAGATCGTTTTTGTGACCTAATTTGTTTGAAGCAGGAAATTATCAAAATCGGATTGTATTCAACCTAAAACACCTGTAATTATTCTTCGATATATCATGTTTGTATTTTAATAATAACAATAATGTAGTAATTGATACAATGATAAAAAGTAATTTTCAACTATTGTACAAAACGGTTCAAAGATCAAACAATAATTCATATTCAGTATGAGCGTAGTTCCGGTTCCTACATGAAAAATTTGGTCACGCTCCATCGCTGATGCTTTGCATTATCATTCTTTTAGAGATTTTTAATAACGTCGATAGTAAGATCCCTATAAAATTTAATGCCGCGTCTTACGATTGGACAAACGATAGTAGTAGATAAGTTCAAACCTGTTGCAGTGGGAGCGGTTTTCAAAATCCAGTCCCCCTCCAAGAGTTGTAGGTGTAGGTACTCCCCGAGGTGTTTATAAGAGGATTCCAAGTGACGGGAGTTGAGTCAGTCGTGTCTGGGCAGGGCAATGGAACGGCCTCTCTGGAGCTGGGGTCGACGGCTTGTCTACGCGTTCTTTTCCGTGACCGGTGGGTAACGTTCTCTAAAACTATTTAACTGCCTCATAGAATACCTATCACGAAAATTTACTGTTTCCATCCTCCGTAGTACTCAAGTATTTATGTAAGTTTGGCCATGTATTCATCAATTTATATCAAATCTATTTACTTATTCTGTGCTGGTTTAATTCGATTGATTTGTTTACTTGCATGACCTTATGATATAACGGATGTAAACAAATCGGCAAGTTGGAATTAGCTGAATGATTAAGTGAGAGGAGGATATCAATTCTGTCACCCAGACAAGCCCATTTTACAAAATGAAAAAACACTTACTACAAATAGAATTTACAAAGTACATAACGTTGGCAATTAGTAGACAGTGGGGAGACAAATAAATCATCAGAAATACCAAAGCCGACTTGGTAACAGAATCTGTCATCAGATGTCATACACTTCGAGGCCATTTTTAGTAGTTTTGAAGTGGTTTAAAAATCTCAGTTTTCAATAATTTCTCACCCAAACATATTTTCTTGTTTCTCACTCACTATTTAAAAAAAAGTATTTTGGGTGTTTTTTAAAACTACTCCTAAGGGATGTTTGACCCATAGCGAATATCCGAGGAGAAAAGATACGGCAGTTTCAATATATTTTGAACAATGGTTCCCGAAAAATATTTATGTACAGAAGGATTCTATGCACCTACATATTTTATAAATATAAAGACAAACAAAAATAAATAAATAAAACATGAAAGTTTTCTTGACACAACTGTTTATTATCTTCTTTGAGCAGATCACCCTTATGTAATTAACGAACTGTTAGATGAAACTCTAGCTCATCATCCAAATTAAATTTAATACGAATTTGATTCCTATCATACCATACTGTACTATGCCAAATCATACCAAACAATAATATACCATGTCATACAAACCGAGTGAATATTGCATTGTCATCCAGTTCTGACCTATATTTAAAATTTCAAGTCTCTAGCTCATCATCAAAATTTAATTTGTTTAAACAAACTCAGATTAAAATCCATCTCGAGTTCTGGCCGTCCGGGACAAGTAACAGAGGTATATGGACACACCCCGAGTTCTGCCTGTCAGCGACGGGCCCGACAGCTAGTTCAACATGACTTTAAGAGCAAATCGTCAAATAAACTTACAAACAAGCTGGTCGGCTGTCCGATACCGGACGTCTAGTACTTTAAAATATATACCTACTGTTTTGAAATGAAGCATTAGTTTTACTATCAAAATCAGCTCTTTCCATATATTTCTGAAATCAACTTTTTTGTATATTTTGAAAATTTTGAGTGTCCATCATAACCTGACGAAGGGATATAGCTCAAATCCAGCTCATTTCAACCAAAAAGTAGATGAAAAGGTTTGCCCTCTGGATCAAATCAAGCTCATTACAAGCTTTTGCCATCTCCCACCAGGAGCGCTCTTTTTCCTTTCTCTCCTTGCTTTCTGCATTTTATTTACAATGTTATTTTTCTTTGATAAATTTAAAAAAAAACATTCTGTTCCATTTGGCGTTGCAATTTATGACCATTTTCACATTGTACCAAAGTTTATGCCTCAACTGTGAAATTTTAGATCATTTGAAAAAGTTAAGTGGATGTCATTTATTTAAAACTCGTAAAGACACTAATATTAACTGGTAAACAGGAAAAAACCAATTTCACACAACTTAATTAAAAAAAGTATGAAAACTGAATTGTTTTTGCACCAAAATGAGCTCATTCCAACCTAATTAGTGTAATTACACCCAAGGTAATGTACCTTCAATGAAAATGATAATCTAATCAAATTCTAGGCGGTTATACCTACAATTAAAATTTAAAAAAATAATTTAGCTTTAGAACTCTGGAGATGAGAAGTTTTTTGTCTCTCCTGTAAAATTTCCAAAAAATGGAATCAGCTGGTTTTGATAGCAAACGCCTCCAATGTGGTTTTTCAAGTTAAGTTAGATGACGGTGAAGAACACGAGAACAGAAGTTGCACGTGGGAGCTTCGCTTTAGGTAGGTACTGATAAGACATCCTTAATTGAAGTGACCCCAAACAATTTCTTTTGATTCATTATTTCCTATAATAAACCATCGGGAATCGCCCAAGGAAAAAACCTTCAAAATTTTAGGTTTTTTTTTTCAAGATACGTAGAATCAGAGAATCGAATTTTTAAAAAATCCGTCCGTCCGGTTCAGCTCGGTACCATGTTTATTTTCTTTCCAAATATTTGCTTGAGTAGGGCTATCTCTATAACATTATTGTGTCGCCACTATGTAATTGGCACTCATTGGGATGAACATGTTCTCCGACGACATAGAAGTCGAGATTCGTGAACCGTACTCTCTGAGCTTGGAATCTGCTTCTTCGTCAGACCAAGTTAGTTCTACCTCGTCAAGCTGTTTCACGTTCTGACGTCGCTTGACAAGTCTTGGTATATTGAAGCTATTTTGATATGCTTTTCGATGAGGCCGTGCAAACTTCGCTAAAGTGGTTCTTCTTATGGCAGGAATTGCAGATTTATGTACGAGATGTCCTCCAAAATATTTACAAGCCACATCTTTTTGCGAATTTTGGCTTATTGTCTTCGATAATATACCCCTCTCCTCAAAATTTGTTGGTTTGCGTTCCAAGATAAGTAGATTCATTAATTCGAATAAAGAACATTTAGCGGGAAAATTTACGATTATAATCTATGGGCTCAAATTAATGCTGTTGACGAGGAGTTTTGAAAAATTTATGTTTTTTGAACCCGTGAGTAACCCCTTGTCCAGCGGGGGGGGGGGGGGGGGTACTTTACGACCTATTCTCATGCCTTTCTAATATACATACAAAAAGCTATCTATCCATATACAGTATTCAGCTAACCAGAATTTGCACCGATTGAATTTAAACTATATTCCATGACAGTGAGCATTTGCAAATGTCTGTTTTGATCTCTTTTCGGAAATATCTCAATTCACTTCGTATTTTAAGAACTGGAACTAAAACGTTCTTGAAACCCGTGGGGAGCACACAGCGACGCCAGTCTGTCTCCGAGGCACACGAAAGGTGACTCACCCTTTCCGATTCGCAGAGCGAACCGGTTTCGGTTCCTTGCAGGTGAAATAGGGGTCGATAAGTGTGCATTCAGTCACTCACTTCAGAATACTCACTTTCAGTTACTTCTTTACTGCAGATAATTCTTTTTCCCCCTTTCCGACGAGGGCTCTCATTCTATTCTACGTTTTGTGATATGGGGTATTTTTGATTAATTTTCAATAACAATTTAGGGACCGCTACCACTAGCCAAAGTTTGGGTTATGAAGAAGAAGAAGGATTTCCAAAAGAATAATTTCAATTCGTAAGAAGGTAAAATAACACGATAGGTACCTATAGGTACTTATTCCATCAACATTGCTGAGAGTGCGGACCTCCATGTGACTGGATATTTTCTCATAAAGTCGTTAAACTCCTCAACTCATAAAAGCAAAATTTGCTTTTAATGACAAAATTTGCATTTAATGACATTCACTGCTTTTGTTGATATGTAGATACTTCAAAGTATCCGTCCATCAGTGGGACGGATTTACAATATCGTTGATAAATATCATAGAAGTTATCATGTTTTTTAGGTTGCACGCATTCTTTGTCGACTTACTTTGTATCTGCTGGGGTCATTGAAACAAACTTGATGGTCCTTTCGCATATTGAAATTGATAATAGTTATCTTTGACAGTAACAGCAGCTTTATATTTGCTTAGGTGGTTCCCCTAGCCCGCTTCATTGCGTCGCACGATTGTTTACCATTCATATTATGTTTTTTACTCTGAGAAACTAAATCATCTAAGAAATCCTCCCCGGAAAGAAATTCTTCCACCATTTTTCATTCCATTGAAACTCTTTTTGGATGACAAATAAACTGTTCGAGATATCACCAATTAATCTAAAACAATTAATCTCGTTAATCTCACCGAACGTCCATGATTAGGTACTTGGTCATCATCACACGTATCCAAATTAGTCTTGGGTGCTGTCCATTATCTGCCCAAGTTCTTTTTTATATATACCGCGGTTGTTGTTATCAACTTCTTATATTACTCTTTTGAAGAATTGCCCTCTGAATTTCCCCAGCACTGGTATTCCGAGCCTAAAAAACCTGATACAGCTTGGAATAACACTGATTCAAGCGTAATCTTCAAAATTAACGAAGAAGCCACAGTAAGTTTATAGGGGTTCAGGTTTTATACGTAAATCCAAATCAAAACAAAATCCACATTCATGCAGCATGGTTATAGGAGCAAATTTTCAAAGAAATAACTTGTTTTATAATACATTTTGTCTCTTTTTTTGCCAAGTAACTCCTCGGTTTTTCAACGCTACACACGATGGCGAAGTCATAATTGCGATATCTGGGTCATTCTACGAAAGTAGGGAATTTTCGGGTCCATAAGCTTCTTTTGAGTTCAATCGAGATTTTGTTTTTCCAATTTTTCTCCCATATTCTAAGATGCATTCCCGAAGATTTGATTCATTTTGTTTCCCTAAATATTAATATACATCATAGATATAATTAATTGAATGGCTCCAACTCTATCTCCCTCACGTGTCCCACGTCGTTAATCCGCTACAATAATCATCTACGTTCGCCATCCTCAGAGATGGTTAATTTATTGTTATACACGAATTGTTTCGGAATCCTCTCTAGTTGATGATACCCATAAAATTAATCACCCGGAGTTCACCATGACGAATTGGCGGCTAATCACATGTCTGTCACAGGTATGATGCCTATTTCCCTCACACTTTTTACAAAATCGCGCACCGACGCCAGTCAAATCATTTGCGCTTCCTTTTTTTCGTCTTTCTGTCACCCAAATCCCAGAGAACCCAAATTCAAAAGCCACGGCCATTTCAGTGCATGTTTTCGTTGTTCTGTGTGGTTTTCAGTGTGATTTCGAAGTTTCTAAAACGAACTGCTATCTCCCTCACTCTCGAAAAACTAGAATACGGTAAGTGTTTACGTTTTTTATTCTTCTTTCTTAAAGTAGCGGCTGCCGAGACGGTTTGAAAACATCCCTTGGAGTTGATGAATATTGGAGCCAACTCATTGAAAAAACAAGATTTGCCTTTATTTCTATCTCCCACACTCTATTTCCCTCACACTTGAACAAAATGAGGGAGTTAGACAGTAGTGAGGGAGGATAGAGAAGAATAAAAATACTACAATGAGGACCGCTTAACTTAGGGGTTTGATAGCGTTTCTGATTCTCACAACACCAAGTTTTGTATGATAGGGTACCTACCTAAATGTTTGAAAAAAACCTGCCAGTCATCGAACACCACTGCTTCACAACCTCAACTCTGCTTTCCACCACACTTTCTTTCTAGTACTGTTTTAAGAAAAAATAAGATTTTAGACCGGGTTCAAAATTTTCGGGAAGCAGGGAGAATCCTCATACCCGTTTCAAATTAAAAAAATCATAATAAAATACCTAATATTAATACATAAGTAATAACAATAATGCCTAACAATAATAATCGGTCCTTGAATGGTGCATTTAGAGTAGACTTATTACCTGCCTAGCTCGGCCATATATAGGTATATGTATACTGTATTATAATATTATTATACACTATATTGACAGTATAATATAGTATAAGACCAAAAAGGTTAGTACATACCTACATATTTCATCGGATATGTTGTAGAGTGCAGTCTGCTGTTGTTCTAGTCACTGTTAAATTATTTTTTCTGTGTTTGACTTTTCTATTGTACAGCCTACTGTGTATTGTAGTACGAAAATGTATAAGGGATATTCGTTGAGCACCTAGCCGATGCTCGCCTATTTCCAATAGGAAATAGTGTTGTGGAGGGTCGCTCGATGTTCGCCGAATGCCGAATATTCGTACTGGGGGACGCTCCGGCCAGTGCCGGTTTTCCATTAAAATACCAAGGCATATTTTAATTTTAAAGCAACACCATCACGCCTTCTCAACTTTTTTTTTAAATCTGAGCAATTGGTTTTTTTTTTTTTGTTTTTTTTCCTCTTCAGATCAAACTGGCAAAGGACATGACTCCACGAAAACAAGTGAACGAGTGAACAGAAAAATCTGGAGAGAGAAGTTTCGGAAGTGGTACCAAAACAACAAAACAAACCTTGCTACCAACCAACCATCTCTGCCGCCTGATACACAAACTTCGGAAACACCAACAACGCCTGGCAAGCAACATATCGCGTTGATCTCCAAGAGAAGAGTTTGGTGGAATCACAAACGACTAGAACAGAAGGCGAAAAAATTGTATTTCGTGTCTAGAAAGAAAGTGTGGCCCATGCAAGGATCTTCAGATACCATATCAGCCATTTAAAAACGGCGAGATCGCATATTATCAATGGGTGTCCAAGACTGATACTTTCAGTACCTACCGGCTAAGGTTTGAATCCGCATAAGAAAATGGCGAAACATGTCGTGAAGGACCTGTTTAAATCAACAATCCTCGAGACTGTCAATTTATTTGAGAAAAAAATCAAAGAGTTCATGAACCATGAATCGATTGTGATCCATCAGTTCAAGTCGGTTCGCAACTTGAAATCCCGATTGATGGTAATCGAAGTAATACCTAATTCTTAAATCCTAAATCACAAAAATTATCCAACCGACGAGGATTCTGTTTCACATGTGGGAGAAGTGTCAGAATGAATAGTGTCGCTGTGCGCAAAACTGTATCACAGAAAGTGCTTGAACATGCAGGAGGATGATATTCCGTTTTTTTTTTTGTTTTTTTTTTAACCATGTTCCTTTTTAGCGAATTTTTAAAAAATGTTTTCGTCGAGTGTTTACAAATTTCCACTTTTCGCCTAGAATAAACATATTAATGATTGCATATTACTAGAGGTGTCCTACTGGGCCACCCAAAACAGAATTTCAGAAGAAAAAACCCCATAATTCATGTTTGAATGCTGGTCAAAGTAGAGTTCCGGAATTCCCCACTTTCGGAGAATGACCCATCTCATTCCGTTATCAAATTACAGCAGATGAAACATGAAGAACATCTCAAGAGACAACCATGAATATTATTCATTCCGGTCTCAGACTGGAACCCTTTGAAGATGAGGAACGTGTTTGTCTCTTGAGATGTTCTTCATGTTTCATCTGCTGTAATTTGATAACAGAATGAGATGCTCTGATAACACTTCTCCTTTGTAAAAAAGGTGAAGTGTTATCAGAATTGCCATATATGGCAATTCTTATAACACTTCACCCACAATTCACCATCGTGTTCAGCGTGAAAAAAAAAAAAAAAAAACACTTTAAAATGAGGTGTCACTTGTCAGGCTGTTTCATTTTGGGAATTTATGAGTCAGGACGGATTTTTATCTCAATTCTATCGAGAGAAAATTGGAATATACCTATATACTTGAATATTTTAAATATACAAGTATATTTACATATTTAGTATACAAGTAGGTATAGTATAGGTATATTAGTATAGGTATATTTAAGTTTAAATAATATTCCAAAAATTTTAAAACTAGATTTTTCTAAAAATGTTCATACCAAAATCCGTTCCAGACCATCCTTTTCTTCGAAAATTCGCCAATATCTTAATCTACCCAATCAACCAACCCAATCAATTAGTATGGAATTATTGGGAATTCTACTTAATTAATTCGCATTTATAACCTTAAGAATGCTCATTCTTCCACATTCATCACACATAGCTTCATAGCCCCATTCTTAAATAGGTACCTATAATTACCCAATAGGTTTAGGATTGCCCATATTTGAATGAGAAGTTCCAAACATCACCCCAACATCAAGCCCAATGAATCAAAGAAGAGTATACTTACATAGAATATCTAGGGACGCGGGAGCGTCCCGCCCGCCAAGAAAACCGAAGCCCTGAAAACCTAAGCGACTGAGACACTGATTACGCGACGGAACAAGTTGGGGTTTTCACCATCCCGTAGCTCGGTCCCCTGAGTGTCTCGAGAGTTGATTTTTTGTACAGCAACTCTCCAGGGGCACGTGAGGACGTAAACCAAATTTCAGCTCTTGGGAAAATCAGGTGTCGGGGGTATAACAGTTTTAAAACCACTATTTTTCACGTTTTTCGTGTTCTTCTTCTTCTTCTTCTTCTTCTCGTTGTTGTTGTTGTTGTTGTTCATTGACGGGGCTACAGCCCAGCAGACAAATCGGATCGAGCTGAAATTTTGCACACACGTTTGTTATGCTCCAAGGGAGTGCCTTTTGAACCTTTTTTCTCCCTCCCCCCATTTCCCTCCCAATTAGGGGGGAAATAGTAATTTTTAGGAATTTCAAATGGTCATAACTCCTTCAAAATTGAAGCTTTTTCAGATTTTCTTTTTTAGTTGTATTCGGCTTTTAAAACTGTTTAATTTGAGGTAAAATAAAGGAGTTATGGTGATTTTTCTATTTTCAACAATAACTGCCGCCAAAATTGATGAAAATTGGTGCGGTTGGTCTTAAAATGTCCGCTAGGTTGTCTGGTATATGCTCAATAATTTTGAACTAAATCTCAATCGATTCGACTAATCTACAGCCAAAAATACGTGAATAAATTCCACATCTACTGATTTGGCTAATTTCCGAAAACATCAAAGTTGAACGGTGGTCAGAAAAATTGTCGTAGAGTGGCGCCTGTTTAAGGATCGATAGGAAATTTTATGGGCTTTCGAATGAGGGTACCGCACTTTGTCACTTTTCCCAACGGTTCTCGAGTTATTCGCGATTTTTGGTATAAAAACGTGCGTTTTACCTTTTGCAAACTTCCTCTTCGACACCAATAATAATTATTGTTTTAAATTGTTATTGTTGTAATTATAATAATTAATAATTATTATAATAATTATTACAATTATTGTAATGATTCTCAACAACAAAAATGTGCACAATCCCCACGAAAAAATGCAACAAATTTTCAAAAAATTTCTAATTCAAATTCATTCAAAATTCTAATTCTTTCCATTTTTTAAATTTTAAATTTTAATTTTAAATTTACATTTGTTTTAAATTTTAATAATTTTTTCTAAATTGTTAATTGTTTTAATTAATCGAAAATTTTAAAACTACTTATTTTTCAAACACATTTCAGATAACAAACAATAATTTCCAAAAAATAATTATTCTTGTCACAAAAAGAAGAAACAAAAAGGCGTACTAATTTTTTTAACTAAATTTTGACTAGGATAAAACTTCATTTAGGAGATTCCAATGGTTCATTATCGAAGATAATAAACCAAAAATTTACTAGTTACCTCGTAGGTACTTTTGTTAAATTGAACCGTATTGTATAAGTACCTACCACTCGAAAACTAGCCATGCAAAAAGATGTGATATCCCCCCAAAAACAACTCCGTTGTAAAAACTGGCCCGCCAAAAAACCTCAGCAGCAAAAAGGAATGATATCCATTTTGCCCGCCAGCCACGTATATAGGATGCTCAGTGCTTCGCACCTCGCTGTTGAGTGTGCATATAGAAACCTGATCCTCCTACCCCTAACCTCCACCGTCAATGTTTTCCTGTTCCCTGTCTCCTTCCCACAACCCCCTCTCACCCTTAGTCACCCTCGGTTTCACCTAATATGTTTCCTCTGTTACACCAGAAGGGAGCTTTACGCTTCTTTCAATGCTGTTGGCGGGAGCTTTTTGCCAGATGAACAAGCCTGAATTGAAGCATTACTTCATTATAGTTGTACCACCACTGATTACTCGTGACCACCAGTAATACTTATAATACTTATAATGAAGCATTACTATATTATAAGTATTACTGGTGGTCACGAGTAATCAGTGGTGGTACAACTATAATGAAGTAATGCTTCAATTCAGGCTTGTTCATCTGGCAAAAAGCTCCCGCCAACAGCATTGAAAGAAGCGTAAAGCTCCCTTCTGGTGTAACAGAGGAAACATATTAGGTGAAACCGAGGGTGACTAAGGGTGAGAGGGGGTTGTGGGAAGGAGACAGGGAACAGGAAAACATTGACGGTGGAGGTTAGGGGTAGGAGGATCAGGTTTCTATATGCACACTCAACAGCGAGGTGCGAAGCATCGAGCATCCCATATATGTGGCTGGCGGGCAAAATGGATATCATTCCTTTTTGCGGCTGAGGTTTTTTGGCGGGCCAGTTTTTACAACGGAGTTGTTTTTGGGGGGTTACGAGTATACTCTAAGTTAATCTAATTGTCGTGATGGCGAGTGGAAGAGTTATTGCATTGAAGGACGATGTAGTCGCTTCCAATAATACAGTGCCAGTTACCTCCGCACATACAGTATTTTATCAAACTTGCAATACAGTTGATAATAAGGTATACGGATTACGTTCCTGCATTGAATGCTCTCTCATAAATACCAGGCTCCATCATCTTCAATTCGGATGAGCACGACTACTTCGTCATCAGAATGTGTGATATTATAATACGGGAGTAAGCAAAGTTGAAAATTACTTATTGACAGAAAAGGCGAATAAAATTGAACTAAGTAAACTCGTAAACTGCACCGGTAGCAGAATACGATAGGACCTTCTGAGATCAACGCCCGATAATATTAATGATCCTGGCATATTCTATGATGACGCGCACAACGTGAATCCAATATTATTTGCCCTAGAGCAGCAAGACGTCATTAAACGGAAACGGAGATGATCTATTCTCGTAAAAAGATCGTTGGGATAAATTTAATTAGACTTACGATGGTATTATTTCCATGGGTTTTGGATGGAGTAATAAGATGCCATTTATAGCTTTAATGTTTTCGAAGGTATGAAAAACCCAATTTCTTGAGTAAAAATATTATTTCCCACTTTTCAATCATCAGGAAAGATGCGAATCACCGCCTTATTGAGGAGACATCTTACAACACTCAAAATAAGGGGGCCATACTTCCGAGAAAACGGGTCACGTTCTCGTAGAATGCCTTCCTGTGTTCCTGATTGAAGAACCACTGTTGTCTGAAAGATATCCTGAAGCGGACCAATTAATCATTACAGACATTACAGAAATATTGGTAGCTTGCTAATATCGGGATACACTTTGGAAAATCACAAGATAGACGGGCAAGTGGCAACAAGGCCTACCTCAAATGGGGCTGAACAACACGGCCAACCTGAGATAGGGCCAGCCAACATGGCCTCCCTCAAATTGTACAGAATAACATGGCCTAACTGACATTTTTGGCCATATTAACTTTTTTTATTCAGCGGGATTCAAATTAAAATTAATTAAAATTATTAATCATCACGTAAGTTGTCTGTGTAATATATCGGCACCCAGAAGTGTCTATGGTTGCAAACATTCACGTATATGTTCCCAAATTGTAAAAATAAACAGTTTATTGTGTCTCATGCAAAATATAAAAAAACACTTAGGTCATGTTGTACATCACAATTTGAGTTAGGCCATGTTGCCCAGCCCTATCTCAGGTAGGCCATGTTGCCACTTCACCCTCGATTTATTGTCTCATAACAAAATTCAATTGAATTTGATAATCTAAATAAATCAATTAAATATTGCTTAAAAAATACAAATACATTATGAATAATTAATCATGTATATAAATATAATTCTGGTAGTTATAATTAATATAAATAACGCTAGTCAATATTCATAGTCTACCCTCAAATATTCAAAGTTCTCAAAACGTTGGGTCCAGTGACTAATGCTCTGGTTGATCCTTGTTTCATGCATACGCCTCGAGAAAGCTATATTTTACTTTTAAGACTTCATACTAAGGCTTCATACTTATTGATCGAAGATACCAACAGAAATAATTATTATTGAAAATATCTGAAAACTATAAAATAAATTCTATTTAAATGTGAACTAAAAACTATACCATTCCATTTGAATTTTTCGAGATATGAAATTTTCAAAATTTCAGAAGAACTAGGGTTATGAAACGTTTCGAGGATCATTGTGGGGCAGGTCCGAACCCGTGAACCAAATTTCGTAATTTTAGCTCAACGCTAACCGGGCAAAGTGCGGGCGGGTGTAATTTGTTCTCAAAGACGGTGGACCGCGGGTCAGACTGTCTTATCTAAGGCCATTTTGCAAGACGGCGGACAATTCGTGTCACCGAGCCAAATTCTTAAGTCCACAGATAAAGTTTCTGAAATTGTTGGTTTATGTTATTGCTTTGAAGGCACTCTATCAACCCCCATCACAGGTTGTTCAAGTTTCGAGAATATTTTCGAATTATGGTGTTAAGGATCGTCATTCCTGTCACGTGTCTCTCTGGTAGGAAACTCACCTTCATGCATCCACATTTGCTTATCCACAGAACGTTTCCAACTTTCTCATAGACCAACAGTATTCCCTATTTTCCTTCTCCCTAATCCTACAAAAAGTGGGAGGTAAAAAAATAATTCAAATTTTTACTAGACCTATAAGGGTTGTCCCCAGAGAATTGAAATAGGTGTTTCGCCTTTCAGTGGCTAAATACGACACTCAGAGAGCTCGGCTTCGCTAAATACCCGCAGTGATCGGTCCGATACCGTGGCGGAACTCTGCAGATGAGTTATTCATTTTATTTTTCCATTTAGTAAGTGGTAATGAGCGCAACATTGACGCGTACCTTTATTTGTCGTCATTCCTGTCACTTACTGTTTGGATTTGTAATTAGCTAATAGAGATTTTCTCGGGTTGGGAAGCGAATCTTCTTACTTACAAGAACATGACGTGGGTTTCTAAACCTTTGTAAACAAACAGCATGGCTGCCTACATTTTGATGGAGGGCAAAACGTCATTTCTGTCACAGTGATTCCTGTCACGCGAGAGAACCTGAGGTACGAACCTACACGTAGATAATTATTTTTCAAGCCTTGCCTATTTTATGTTAAAGACTACCTAATTATGTTCCTTCGACAAAACCTAATACGACTGATTAGATCTAAATAATACCAGTACAGTGCCTTAACAGACTAGTCGCTGCTAATTTTTGAAGTAATGAAAATATTTCCATTTTCGTTGTAAAACAAAATATTTTCTTTCTTTCTAGTAATGACCATCATTTTGATTAGATAAACAAGATGTGTTAAGGTACCCTAACTGATTCGTCAACATTCCTGTCACACATTCGTCATTCCTGTCACACTACCAAACACCCTCGTAATGATTCAAAAATCCAACATTTTAATTGGAAACTCGTCTAATATTACGCCATAACGAGTAAGTACTCTTACATGTACCGCGAGTGGTTGAGATTTCACCTACACGAAGAATACACCAAATTAAAAAAAAAAAGATGAGATGACAATTTTTTGCTGTGATTTTGTGTATGAATATTCATACACAAGATACCTACGTAGATTCAGAAAATCGAATTTAAAAAAAAAAAATCGGTCCGTCCGCCGTCCGCGGCATTTTGCCTAGTTAGCGTTGTGCTAAAGTTACGAAATTTGGGTTAAGGGTTCGGAGCAACCCCACAATGATCCTCGAGGCTTTTCATAACCCTAGGTCCAGGGAAAGGGATTCAAAACGAATTTTGAAATTTTGAAAATGTCAAAATTCGAAAAATTCATATTGAAAGGTAGGTATAGTTTTTAGTTCAGATTTAGACGGAGTTTATTTTTTTTAGAATTTTTAAAGACCATCCGAAGCTTCGAACGACTAGCCGTCCGTTCACAACGAGGGCTCAAAGTTGGGGCAGATCGAAAGCCATCAATATGAGAGTGAATTTGTGAGACAGCTTGTCGGGTCAATTTTCATACTGGCTCAGCTGATTTGGACAGCACTTGGTTTACAAATGTCGAGTTAAGTAATAATAATTAATAAAAAGGATTAATAATAATTAATAATTATTATTAATAATAAGTTTTAAAAATTATTAAGAGGTACTTAACTAACAATTATTAATTACCTATAATTTAATCTATGACATTTCATAATAATAATTAATCCAGTGATCTAGACAGAAGGGTACAAAGAAAGCGCTGTGCCAAGAATTTGCAGAGTTTTTTATTATTCGATTTTCTGAATCTACGTATCTTTAAACGTAAACCAACAAATTTTGAGTGGAGGTTGAAACATGTTTTTTTTTGGTTGATTCCAATGGTGCGTTATAAGTGTACTTGAAGTATGTGCAGTGTGCATTAGGTTAAAAAAGATATTTTGCTATATTGAATCGGCTTTCGACAACGCTACTGCCTACCAACCTCAACTTGAGTCTTATTAAATAATATTCGCCGAATATAATGCATTTCAATTTCCATAATTTGCAAAATTTCCAAATTTTGGAAATAGAAATGCATTATATTCGGCGAAGTAAAGAAATCGGCCAACATCTCGCTCCGAACGATGAAATAACAAGTCAACATTGTTTCTTTGTGAAGTTGTCATCTATGCCCAAATGAAGAGACTGGCCTCAATACGAGTGCTGCTGATCCCTAAAAATCAGACTCGCCGGATACCAGGAAACCAATCATACCATCGATAAATGACAATACGCCAAATAATCACTTTTTACTTGCTCTACTTACGCTTTTTCTCTGCGGGAAACCGAAGCCCTTTGGATAATCATAATACGTTGCTTTTTGTAGGTTTCTATTCAAGACCAGCGTATTCATATCGTACAACCAAATTATAATGCTTGATAATACTAAGTTTATTTTATTTTTATTTATTTATTTATTGGCAGATAATCACATACAAATTTTGCATACAATACATTTGTATATAAGGCAAATTTGAATACTAACTTAATATTTATGTCTATAGCAGTATCCCTTATAATGACAGCAAATAGAACTAAAAAAAAAAAAAAAAGCCCTGCCTACCAGAATAAAAGTTCTTGATGAAGTTGTGCTATCTGGTAGAGTTGTCCCTCACCAAATTACCTTACCCAGTATAAATAAACCTAAACCATGTACATACTTATAGAAAGTATAAACCAAACGACCAGTGTACACTTACTCCTTAATGAAAATACTGTTCAACAAAAAATTACTAAAATCTTTAAAATTCTTGACTGGCCAACATCTACTTTATTATAATACAAGTGTTTAAGGGCCTGTATAAATGCAGTTCTAGCAAAAAATTGTGTACGAACCACAGGCAATCTAATTCCGCTAAGATGAGACTGATTCATATGCTGACTATACATGCCAAATAGATATTCCTGGGTAATCAATGATGTGCGAACCCTCTCTTCCTTAGTGGACCATATGAGATTTTGGCCATTAACACTCACGTTCAATTGAACACATGGAGTGGTTTTATTCATGATAAGTTCGTAGGTCTATCAAATTAGTGTTTATGTCCTAGTTCTCATTGAAGCGTTAGGTTCAAGTCTCATTTGAATTAAGTTAGATTTTCGAAATAAAATGAGTAGTGACAATCTGGCAGCCTTTTCGTAACTCGAGCGAGCGTCAGCTGCCGATTGAATGAGGTATGGGGGATGATGGAGTATAGTACGCGCGGCCGTGGCCTTGCCAGGAGGTTCATGAAATCGGTGCCCGATATTGAATGTCAAGCGCTTCCTCGTTGAGGCAACTACACACCCCCTCTCAACAGTCGTTCAATTCTTCTCTTCCACTTCAGACCCTCCTCCACCGCCCCACACTCATCAATTAACGCCCTCACCTACACATATGCACTTTACAATCTTCACAGCCTCAGCCTGTAACGACCCGGTTTCATTGGTTCATAACAGTCGAGGAGTCATCAACGACTGACGGAAGCAAAGAGGTGTTGGGAACCCAACAGTAGGTACTCAGCCTCAGTGACCCCTGGACAATCTATAACGATGACGCTCGACGCACTATTGACTTTAACTGAAATCGCTTACCTCTACAGACACCAAGTATTCAATATTTTGGCAACGGGCGCTCGTACTCTACCATTCCCCATACCCCATTCAATCGGATCGCTCGAGTTACGACAAGGCTGCCGAAACGCCACTATTTAATTTATTTCTTAAATCGAACTGATTTCAAATGACACCTGAACTAAACGTTTCATTGAAAACTACGTCATAGGAGCTAATTTGTTTGACATACAAACTTATCATGAGTTTGAACATTCCATGTGTGTTGATTGACCGTGAGTGTGCCTTAGCACATCTACGTTTACCCATGAAAATCTTTTCGGCACGTATAGTCAGTGTATCAATAAGTCTCATCTCATTTATTACTGTAAATTAGATAACTACACAAGCATTATAATTTACATACACATACATTTAGAAAACACATGTGTATTTATATTTTTTTTAAATCATAGAATGTCCAATCACATATTTGTGTGCAATAATTGAGCACCTACGAATAAACTTATCTGAATCACGAAGATATGGTTAATTGTTAATACTTATACTACCCACAACCTTTTTGATGAATGCTTCTTGAGCGAAAAGTGAATTTTTTCGTTCTTTTACGCCACTTAGAATTTGAAGGTGTACCGATTTTGGTACTACCCAAAGCGTCTCCTAAATAGGTATGTATTGGGAAAGTTTTCGATCCGAACTTCCACAAGATGAACGGATGTGTTCCGCAACATGAAGTTTAGTGTGACTGCCCGGGATAGACAAAGACCTGATTATTATGTTGTCTGACTAACATAAACGGCTAGCAGACCAACTAGCCGGTCGAGGTTATTAGTGGTGTCGGTGAATAGTACGAAGAAGTGGTAGAAGGCTGATAAACTGCACGTGTGCCAACCAGTCCAGGATGAGAGTAATAATGATAGCGGGGGCGGCATCTACTCCAGCTCAAATTTGAGCAATTGACGGGGTTTGTTCGACGAACGGGGCCACTCAGATACGACATGAAGTTATTTATCCCAAAGATGTGAAATCTTTGGAATATATTCGAAAACTCCAAGATAACATGAAGTTCATGAACAAATCTGAAGGTGTGCAATTTGGTACGTTTAAATGTTTATAGTTTGGAGATGTATAATTGTAATAATAATATTTATTGTTCAGATAATATTTATGATAAAAATAAGTTGTAGTCAACCATAACCAAAATTACCATTCTCGGTTTTTCTATCTCAGTCATCATGGATTGAATCGAGCGGTTCTTGTATCTTTGTGCCCTCGTACAGTGGTGGACTGAAGGGGGGCCATGGAGTCATGATCACCTTCCAAGAGCCGAAAATCGGCAATCTTATAGTAGTCAGGGTGTAGCCCAGCCTTATTTCCCAATGGCCACAAACTTTTCGGCACGATATCTCGATTTTCAAGAAATTGACACCTCCCAAATTTCGATGGGTTGCTCGGTGGGTCCATAATAAGGCTGAGTTCAAACATGAACGTCTTTGGGCGTGCGAAAAGTGTTTTATCAAAATAATGCCAAAAGCGAAAAAAAAAAAAACGGTAAGTTAATTTTTGACTGGAACAAAACGGGGGACGAAGGGTATCAAAGAAGAAACATGAAAGAATTTGCTGGTGCTCATGGAGAAATATCTTCCCGTAAAAAAAGGACACACCAGGACCTAGTGACCAGTCAGTGACGAAAGTAGTAGATTGTAACAAATCAAAGCCCTTTGACAGCCTCTCAACAATCCCCTTCAAGAAGAAGAATTTCGGCCTCTCCTCATTAGAGTTCCGGAGCGCATTGACTGTTCGTTACAAAAGAGACACCCAAATCCTGTGATATGGTTACGGTGAAAGGGGATTCAGCCTTGAATATTACCGTTGTTCCAGAGGGCTGATCCTACGAGGACATCATGAAATAGAGGGATATTCTTGGTGAAATGATGTATGAAGGAACTGCAGGACGGAATCTGTAACGTTAGATGTGAATTAGGGATATCTGCACTGCTGTGGAGTGTGGGGGCTTTGGAAGAAGGCGTCTTCTGATGTTCGTGTCACAGACACTGACACTGCCTCACATGGGTTCTGCAGTGCTGCATCAGTCCTGTTAGCTACAGAAGAGAGAGAAAAACAAATCTGACTACATGTGAATCGCGACCTTCATAATTCACATCACCTGTGTGCATGTTATTCAGGTTTATAATTTCGATAATGAACCAATTTTTTGAGATTCATCGTTATACAAAATAAATAATAAACTGTACATAATCAAACAAAACTATGAACAGAAGTACTACCTATACATAAACATATAGACAGTTTGGTCACATAATCGAAGATAATAAACCAAAATTAACACAACTTGGAAAACAATTTATTTATTTTTTTCAATTTTTCTACAGGTTTTATTACATTAGTTAGCCTATCATAATAAATTCAAGTACGATTTCATCCGAATTCGCCAATTACATCAAAATGACTTGATTAAAATTTACTATAGATTAGGTAATGGAAGATTAGGTATTTAATATAGATTAGGTAATGAAAGTGGCATTATTCACTAGTCAAGTTAGTGTCCATACAGAATTCTACAAAAGCGTTGTAAATGAAATCATTGGAGTCAAAGGATGACATCATGATAGAAGGGCTGAGCGACTGATTTATTTCACCCTCATGGCAGATGGTCGGATTTCCAATGTTGTAGTAATTCTGCAGATATATTCTTCTTTAAGTCAGTATAGGGAGCCTTAGGGAGAGGTATGTTCAATGATGCGTTCTTTGCGCAGCAGTCTGCTATATTATTGCCCTCACTCCCTTTGTGGCTTCTGACACATATAAATCGAATACCAATGCTGGAATACCATTCCTTAAGTTGGAGCATTACTTTTTCTATTTCATCTTTAATTTTCCCATTTTCTTCTTTGGATTGGCTGACTACAGTTTGGATAGAACGAACTCTGTGTTTCATAATTCGACGTCCGGGTGCGGGCTGCAAACTTGAAGCCATCATAAATTCCAAGTTTCGGTTAAGAGGATTCATCAAAATCGATCATCAGGTGTTTCAGTGGTATTGATTGGATTACATTCGTGATTAAAACAGTCATGCATTCTACCTTACATATTTAATGCTTCTTAACTAAAGTTGAATGCTATGATTATAGCATAGTCAATCTTATAGGTCCAGTGGTTTTTCCTTTATTGAGTAAACATCTATGCGTTATAGTCGGGTATGCGACCTCTTGTTTTATAATGAAATAAAATGCGTATTATTTACGCCGCGAATTGGAACATAAAAGAATTCACCACATCTCATTCACAAATTAAGGTCAGTCAGCCTAATACCGGCGGTCTACTTCGATGCCTGAGCCTACTGAGAAACGTCGAATCCTTCGACAAGAGAACAATAGGAAATACTAGCATTCAGTGTTTATATTCATACAATGGATTATAGACACATGTAAATTAAGGAACTCGACCATTTTTATAAACTATGAGTCATTTTGGAAACTAAGTAAATAACAGCAATTAGTTCAATAGCGATTACCAGTAAGTGATTATCAACGGCGACTCCGCATGACGAAGGACTTGTAGAATTGTATGTGAATAGTCCACCGTGCACATTTCACTTTCTCGAAAGAACACACAACATTTTAGCTCTTTATTCCTATTATATCGTATAGCATTTAGGAATTCTGAATCGATGTACAAACTTGATAAAGTATGTCGAGGTTTTTTTAATGCGACTTAAGTGGTGGCGCCAGCTTAAAATGCTAAAAATATGAATAAGTTCGTATCATCAGGAATGTAAAAACGACGTGGGTTTTAGGCATTTTCAACATAGCAAAGTTGTCGTTTGTGCTTCATCACATGTTTTATATTGTTTCGTCGACGCCCTCCACCTTTAAACCTTGGCAGAGATAGTGCTTCGTGGTGCATCAACGATATATGGAGCAAAAGAGATTAAGTTCGATAGTTGTAAGGGAGGAGGAGGAGGTTGAGATACAGTTTCTGACTGCACGGCAATGCACCGTACGGCGTTCACCGTACGGTTACTATATTATCAACACGAGTCATAATAACTATATCCTGTGCTACGCACGAGTTTACCATCGAAATCGTCCAGTGGGTTCTGACTCAGCTAAATCCAAATCAAGGCGCTTTCGATGATGAAGTGTGTGGAGTGGAGTATGCTGAAATGAAGCTTTATTGCAGTCACAAGTGTCCGGGTCGGCTCATCTACATACGTAGGTATAAGATGTTCAATGTTCGGATGTCTCTGATTCTAACATTAATAATTTATATTTTTTCCCTTGATTTCAATGCGGTGTGATAGCTTGTTACCGACCTAACTCATAACTGCTTTTAGATATAGGCGTGAATCCTTTAGACACGAACTAATCTGTGGTGATTGGTTACACCTTCAAACCATATTCTTGTTCGACGACTAATCTCATTTGTGCCCTCACTACGCGCACCGCTTCGGAAACGATCGTGACGGCCGGAATAGATTTTTGAAAAACGATAACTCCAGTACTGAGTTGGAGTTCATAGCTTGGACGTTGGTGATCCCTCCGCGCCGGTGGCTTCAATCCATCATAGCAATGCATGGTACTTTTTACAGCACTCTGACAGCTCTTCGTACCACCACTGATTCGAGCGTGTTCCATATTTACATTTAACCCATAGAGGTCATACGTTGGCCCATTTCTATTGTCAGGATTCTCACCCACGTCGTGGTACCGGACATGTTAATAAGCGCCCATATCACCTCCTAATGGTAATGATGCCGCATAGGTTAATCATATTTTATGAAACAACATTAATATGTAATGCTCCCATTTGACTCACCAGGGATCCCTCCTGAAATGATCATGAAAATTACTCATTATTATTAAATTAAACTTTTAGATAGATGGTAATGAGCTGGGGAAGTTCATTTCAACATCAAAATAATGCACATACTTAGTACACGCGTATAATGAATTTTCCTTGAAATATTGTTACTTCTTGTCACTTGCCCTAATGAACACATATACCTAGAAGGGAATGATTACAGGGCGGGCGACTGTGGAGGCCCTTTCGTAATTGCGTCGCCACACAGCTGCCTAGGGGATTCTGGTAGGCAGGTACTCACTTCAGGATATCCCTACTGATGAGATTGTTTGCCTCTCCGTCCCAACGTGCCGCTAGCGAATGGCGAAGGCGTTGTGGGTCTTGGTGCAAGCATACAATACAAATCAACTTCTTCGGTACATACCTACTTAGCTAATACATTTCTTTACTCTCTTACTATCCTATTAAAACCCAAGCCTTTGGGGAGTCCTCTACAGAAGGATAATTGTTCCCTGCGGATGGTATTTTTTATATGAATCCAACACAGATGTTTGGAATTACCTGTCTCGGCTAGCCAATCGCTTTGCTTCCTGTGTTGCTTCCTTACAAGTTGGTAGGTCGACCGTGTTGGTGTTCTTCTTGAATTTATCCGACAGTACTAAACATGGTTAGCTTGATTGAGCGAATTCATCTACCCCTCGAACTGAGATTGCTTCTACCTACGCGTAGTTAAATGAGTTCTTTGCCATCAACGAAATGAGAACTCTGGCGGTTTTCCGAACCCTTCAGTATGGATAAACCTCTTCCCTTTAACTTACGCTCAACACAAGTGTTAGATAAAAGTTTTCAATATTCGTAATAATTACTAATATTGTCGCTAATATGATTAATAATAATAATGACTAATAATTACTAATATTATCACCGCTCTATTTCACGTCTCTCTAATTATTAGAGAAACGTGAAATAGAGCGGTGATTTAATGCGATATATTAAGAACTTTTCGAGTAGGTAAAGACAAACGACTGATAACTCCATGGAGCGCGGGAAAATCATATTTGAAATTCAAAGGTCTATGGAATAATATAATTGACTATTGATGTGAACTGCTAAAAATAGTCGTGAACGATGAAATGCAAACCCTAGCGTGATCAGGTTTTCCATAAGTTGAAAGAATTGTGGAGTAATCCGACTTGATGAGGTCGTTTGCTAGCTCAATTTTAATGAATCTGCTGGATCCACCAATGCCACACTAATTAATGAAAATCACGCATTTCCATTTAAATACGTCCGTATTTAGTGATTCCTGACATTGATAACTAATTCTTCAACAAGGTGGTTACTGACATATTTTTTCTTACAAAATATTTTTTTCAGGGTTATTCGAATGAAATATCAAGTTTGAAAACTAAAGGACTCGCAGGATGTTATCAGTGGCACTAGCGGTCGCGTCGCAGTATACTAATACTTGGATATTTACAGTAATTGCTAAACATTCACAATTTATGATTCCTGAGTAAATCAATGTCCTATCAGACATCTCAAATCAAAGGCAAAGAGCGATAACCGCTGGTCAGGTTGGCAATATTTAAAGTTTCCGAGGTATCTTGTGAAAAATATTGGTTACAAACGAGTCACATGGAACACACGCTCCAGAGGTCCAGAGTTTACTTAATCCGTTATCACATCAATACGTACTTCGATATGTTAAAAAGGGGAAATTTCAAAGGAATTCTTGTTAGGTACCAATGCTAAACAAGTAACTGCACATCCATGAACTCGAGAGCAAGAAAATCGTCAGAAGAGTTCTGTGCTGAGCTGGACCAATATAACCAAACTGTCCGCAAATGAGGCCTTCTATGAGAAAAATGTAAAAACATTTAGAAATCGTGTTTTTAAGCCTTTTTTCATGAATTACTCCCAAATGGCTCCATGTCTCAAAATACGTACCTATCAAAGAGAAAATTTTTAGAGTATAAAAGTTTGAGTGAAATCATATTATTATTATCTTAATCATACTTCGTATTAAATCATACCTACTTCGGTATCAAATTAGGATAGAACGCACGGTCAATCACATTCCAGTCGAAATTTAATGAACTAAAAGGTCGAAAAGAGACTTAAAAAAAAAAAATACACAGACAAAATATATTATAAAAAACCAGTTATTTCTTTGAAAATTTGCACTTATAGCCATGCTGCATGACTGGGTTTTTCATCATATGAGGTCGCACTCGAGTCAAGATATACCATAGTATACCAAAAGTATATGAAAATATTGTGTATTCCTTCCAGAAGATGACCAGAAGATCTTCTCCGAGTGAGGGGAAGTCAGTGACTCCCTCAAAACTAAACCAAAAAGATGTTCTTGGTTGATTTCAACGTGGCGTTATTGAAAATAATTAACCAAAATATGGAGTTCTAAAATGTCCTACTCCATTTATTTTGTGTTGTTAGGGAAGTTACAAGGATACTGCAGAAAATGATAAACGAGTTATTAATCCTGATAATTCTAGTTCCATAAGGAATGAGAGGAATATAAATTTGCTTAGTGTTATAATAACACACCGAGTAAATTTATAGGAATCATTTATATAAATTATCAATTAATATAATTTCATGATAAATCATGAATGCTGTTCGTCGTTTTGGTTTATCATCTTCAATAATGAACCATTGGAATCGACCAAAGAAAACAAACCCCCCTCAAAATTTTTCGGTTTACGTTTCAAGATACGTAGATTCAGAAAATCGAAAAAAGAGATCCATCCGTCTGCGCCACTTTGCCCAGTTAGCGTTGAGCTAAAATTACGAAATTTTTTTTACAGTTTCGGACCAACCCCACAATGATCCTCGAGGCTTCACATAACCCTAGGTCCAGGGAAAGGGATTCAAAACGAATTTTGAAATTCTCAAAATTTCAAAACTCGAAAAATTCAGATGGAACGGTATAGTTTTCAGTCCAGAGTTCGTTAGAGTTTATTTTTTAGAATTGTTTAAGACCATCCGCAGCTTCACAATGAGGGCTCAAAGTTGGGGCAGATCGAAAGACATCAACATGAGAGAAAAACGTGAGGCAAATTGTCCGGTCAATTTTCGTACTAGCTCAGCTGATCCGAACAGCACTTGGTTTTCAAATGTAGAGTTAATTAATAATGATAATTTTTAAACATTATTAACCTTAACAATAATAAATATTAACCTTAACACTAATAATTTACACTACGTGATTATAATTATTATTAATCAATGATAATTCATAATAATAATAATAATCTATCATTCGGTGATCTAGACAGAAGGGTGATTCATTTATTTATTTATTATACGGGCAAGCCCAATTACATTCACACATGGTGGTACATATTCGAGATCTGTATAAAGAAGATGATAAACAGGTGTGTCAAGAAATTGCAGAGTTTTTGAAGTTCCTACCACGAGGCGCCCTCTATCTAAACATACATTAGGTACAGGGTGGAAATGAAAGCTACAACGAGTTGCCAAAACAAACCCGAGATAACATCTCTGCGACGTATAATTGAACCAAAACAAATCGATGGATCCCCTTAGTTTTTATGTACTCAATCAATGTGAGGATGATCGATAAATGGAGGAGGGGATATGTAATGGGCGGGGGGGGGGGGGTGTCAGAGCTTTGCGGGTCTGTCCTTGGTTGCCACCCTCTTGGGAATCAGGGGCACCCGAGTGTTGGGCTCAGTAGCCTGCACGTCGCGACGGCACGAGACCTCGAAACGTGTCCGATTTATCATCGCTGAGTCCGGAGGAACCGATGAACTGCCGATTACCTGGATGGACAAAACGACGTGTCGGTTGCGGTAGGTTTCCCAAAGATTTGTCATCCAAGACAAGTACCTACTTCATATTGAATTGTACCCGTAACCACAGGTCATTGCACTCTGGTAACCCCCGCTCACACAAATTAAGATTCACCGCGTGACTCACTGCCGTTGCACTGGCGTTATTAAACGCTACTTCCACGGTTAGTAGATGCTTCTTATTGTGCGTCAGTTTTCTTCCACACGCTCGTCTCACGGAATGGCACTAACCATCGTCTCTATTCCCCGTATGGAATTCCATTCTTAGGTGACTTAGCATAATTTTTATTTCTCCTACAGTGTAAAAAGATACAACGCGTAACTTTTGAACTGATATGTGAGGCAAAAGATTTATCCTCAACGCTTAGAAACTGACCATTTGGCCTGTCGCGCGATTTCTCTTTGCTTTCCGCAAAAACTGTTCACCTCGCGTTTGGGAGCTTTCCGATGAAACTAACAACGACCCGGTCGATGTGACCTGTCAGATGAGAAGGGGGTCATCGCTCGGCGTTATCACTCGACCTTCACACTGGTTCTAAGAATATTTGTTATCCTCCGGATGAGAACAGTTGATCGGGGCCAATGGAAGCGACTGTTGACGCGATAACCGTGATAAAGAAGTCCGCCCATGAAAACCTCGTGAAAGGTTACACGGGGAGCAGGTTGGGGCAGCTGATTCGCGGCGATTGGTATGTGTGAGGCCAGCCCGCCGCGCCGACGGGACCATTCACCCGGCGATGCTCGTATCTTGCTGATGTCAATGCTATCTTCACCGTCCCAGGTCTATATAAAGGTGTAAATAAAAAAGATTTGATCGGTGTTTTGATAAACAAATTTAACTCGTATCAAGCAATTGGTGCATGAAACTGCAGTTTATTGTGGTTCCTTGTACTCCGAGAAGGGCCTAAATGAGCCTGAGTATAATAACTTGGGTACTTACTTCAAGAATGGGGGTGCAGGTAAGATTGCGGGAGACCAGCCAGAAATCAGTACATATAATTACATCTATGCCGATAAAACTCGCAGTTTTGGGCCAAATTGAATGTGTCTCTCGACACTGTGAGATGGTACATTTAGCGCATCTTTCTTGTGAGTCAAATAGAAAGCATCTCATCTGATCCTCGGGGAACCTAATGCTTGTGACATTCCAAGAAATGAAATGGTCACCCTGAAGTTCTAAACGTATTCATAATCGAAAGTACATAATGATGAGGAGATGTCGAGGGTCGGTCAAATGAAAGATGTGTTATGTGCCTGAATTTATGAATTTATTTCTCCATCATCAGGGCCTAAAATCAGTTTATTGTTATAGGTGTATCGGAAAGGTTTTACAGCATATCTTGAATATAATTTTTGCACCAATCTTGAAAAAACTTTAAAAGCAAAATTTAACAGAAATACTAACGGAAAAAAATAAGAAAAATTAACAGAAACATTTTTACTTACAGCATATCGTCACTTAAGATCCCACATGGGCTAACTCACTTTTCCCAACTTTACAGGAGAGACAAAACACGTGTGCCCAATTTTGTTCTACAGTTCATCTCATTACACACTCGTATGGAGACCCAAGAATAGTAGAACAAAATTGCAGAAAAGTCTATAGCAAGACTGAGCACACGTTTTTTGTCTCTCCTGTAAATTTGGAAAAGTGAGTTAGCCCTTGTGGGATCTTAAGTGACGATATCTTGAATCAATATAATAATTTGTAAGTTTGGACTCAACAGTAGAATAGTAGAACTTATGTAGTTATAGGAGGATGAACAGAATATATTGAATATATTAATGTGTTGGTGGAATTCACAGCAGTTGTAGTAGGTGAGTAGGAGAATTTATGTGTATAAGTGTGTATAGAAGATGTATAGAATTTATAATAATTTGGAACTTACAGTAGTTGAATAGTCTACAAGATGGACTTGGACTCCAACGAGGGAAGCTATTGCCTCTAGATTAAATACAACTAACCGGGTAGTTTTCAGTTACCCTCGTTTTTTGTTATTTTGGCTACTGGTGATTCGTACACAAGTCTTTAAGATCTCAAAATCAACCATTTCACTGTATGTGATTGAAGTTAGCGAAGTCTTGAGAGAAGTGCTGAAGGATAATAACAATGGAGGGAGAACAGTTCTCTATTAGTTTCCTACAAGTTGTTGCAGAATGAGCGCAGCAACAAATATTCCACACTTAGTTGTCAACTTTCTTTGATCTTTACCGAAACTCCGCGTGAAACCAAAACTTAGTGGATGATTTGTCTGACCACAAGTGGAACACAGAAAAAGTTTATGTATTTTCTAGAAAAAGCAACAAATTGCCGCCACTCGTGGAAAACTTAGTGGAAGACTGTGGCGTAAACGCGGCTTAGTAGGCGTATTCATTGGGCAAAATTGAAGAAAGGGGCCATTTCGCCTAATTTTCTTCAAATTCGAAGTATATATCCGCCATATTGGAAACTTCGAAAATCCAACAAAGGTTCTAGAGGACTATCAATTTTTTCATTAAATTTGATAAATATGTCCGCCATGTTGGAAATTTAAAAAAAAAAACACCAAAAGTTCCTCTTAGAGGACTTCTTTCTGAACTAGAGGTGAAAAATTCGAATTAATAGAATTTGATGATTGACACAGCAACCGGGCAAAATGTTAATTTTCTTTAAATTTCTATAAGTATTGAAATTTCGAACTTTCGCCACAATCCATTCCGGTTTTCGGAATCTTCAAATTATGTCATCTGAAGGTGTAGCAATCGGGAAAAGTTTCGATTATGAATTCGAATACAATTTCAGGGCAGTAAATGGGCCTTATTCTAGGAGTTTTATAAAAATTATTGTATTTTAATGTCGTAAAGTAACTAAACTTATCAGAATTCCTGTCATGTATTTTGAAGTAGGTAACGTCAACTTAACTTAACTCTTTGATTTATTACACAATCAAAAACTCTGCAAATTCTTGACACAACGGTTTATCATCTTCTTTGTGCAGATTATCCTTCTGTCTATAGCACTAAATGGTAGATTGATTATTATTATTTAATGTAAGCAAATTTTGTATGTATATTTGGTAGGTATGAGAATAGGTCGTAAAGTACCACCCTCCCCCCTACCCGCTGGGTAAGGGGGTACTCACGGGTTCAAAAAACATCAATTTTTCAAAACTCCTCGTCAACAGCTTTTATTTGAACCCATAGTATCTTGAAACGTAAACTAACAAATTTTGAGGGGGAGTTAAAAAATTGTTTTCTTTGGTCTTTGGTCGAAGATAATGAACCAAAATTAATGTTTTTTGAATCCTAGACTTTTTGATCCAGTCATCATTATGAAAATATCATATCCGATTTTCATACACGTAGATTAGGGTACTAACAATATACTGCCCACAATTTTGCCGTGTAAAATGTTCGATTCAAATATCTAGTATTGGTAACTCAACCGTTGAGGTGTTTCATAGATATGTAGTGGTGAAAAAGAAAATTTGTAGTCCTAAATAATACACATGTTATGATGTGAAATTGGCAGCATTTCCTCCTCACGGAAAACGGTTCTTGGATGTGTGGGATCCCAACTTTAGGTATAAAAACCATGCACCCGATGATGAGGCCGTTCCGCGTGACTGTGTTTTAACGAACTCCCCTCTCGCCGGGCTGATTGCCTTCCCTTCCAGACGCAATCGTTCGTTTCATATTAATTAACATTGGGGTCAGTATAAAATAGGTCCTCACTCTCCGGTATTTTCTAGGGGGAACGCAGGAAAGTAGTATAATTCGGCTGCTGGTACCAGTGGATTTTTTCAATTAGGAGTAGGTACCATTACAATCGTAATAGCGTGCATTCGTCCTGATATACGAGTTGAATGGTCATGCCTCGCACATACTGATACGAGTATAAACGTGCAGAGAGTATGGACGTTACTTTGATGATGAAATGTGCCAATCATGCAGCATATATTACTGATCGATTTTTCCCTAAAAATTTGTGGTCAGTGAAGTGAACAGCCATGTTCTCTTGGTACCTATTCTACTTTGGCAGGTGACATCATATCATTATAATATATAATCATGAATATAATGCTCACTGAGCCCCCTCCTTTTTGCTCTATTTGTTGATGATTTCTACGATGCTCTACCTTGTAGTGTGGCCATTGGTTCACATGTCATTCGGGCCCTTTTGTATGCGGATGATGTGGTGGTGTTGGCTGAAACCAGAGATGAGCTTCAACAGAATATTGATGCACTTGGGCAGTACTGTGCACGTTGGTCTTTGGAGGTTAACCTGCAGAAGTCGAAGGTTTTGGTGTTTCGCAGGGGTGGCAGATTGGCAGAAGCAGATAAGTGGTTCTATGGACAAGCTGAATTGGATATAGTTTCTGCATACACATATTTGGGAGTGACAGTCACTCCGACTTTGTCATATTCGATTCACCTCAAGAATAAAGCATCAGCATCAAAGGCAGCTGTAAACAGCATTTATAGATCGTTTTTCAAACAATCTAAAATCCCTATGCATGCAAAGTACAAAGTTTTCAAGGCTGCTGTCCGCACAGTGCACACGTATGCAGCTCAGGTGTGGGGTTATAAATACTATGAAGTGGTGGAGCGACTTCAACTCCAGTTTGTCAAAATGCTATATGGTCTCCCGCAGAATACCCCAAATTACATGATATATGTTGAAGCAAACGTGGATCCGATTTATCACACCACCCTCTCACTTCACTGTGGCTATATCAGGAAGGTTTTAAGAATGCCAGAATCCCGTTACCCAAGAATAGTTCTCCTGGAAACTATAAGTAAAAACATCTACTGGGCTGGGGAACTGAAAAGGCTTGCTGATCGTGTTGGATGCGAGGTTGGTTTTGAAACTGGAAACCTTCGGCTGTTTGATTTGCAGTTGGAGGGCTTGTTGGAGGCATGGAGGGCGCTGCATCGAGAGGAGACTATGGCCCGTGCGCTGGCGTCAAGTAACACATTGTACAGCAAGCTGGATCTGACTCTGCACTCAATCGACATGACGAATAAGAATCTAGGGCCCCTGCATGTGCGCCGATGGTTGGTGAAGCTGCGAGGATCTCTTCTGGGACTTAATCACCGCCCGTTTCTCCCGGGTACAGATAGAAGGGAAGAATGTTCTATGTGCAAAATGAAGGCACTGGAAGATGTTTATCATTTTCTTGGGGTCTGTCCCGTGTTGGGAGAGTTCAGGAGCGCCTGTCTGGGTGCTTCGGTGCTCAGTAGGGAGCGTGTCATGCAGCTTCTGAATGGTGATGGTATGGGGCGGCTGGCGAATTTTTGTCGGGTGGCATGGCGTTATAGATCAGAACTGATAAAAGAGTTCAACTGGTGATGTCACTCAGAGTGAAGACTGTAAATTCGAATATTTTGGTAAAAAAGCAACTGGTATCCCTGTCTTGGACACTCTCCGGCAGAAGGACCTTAGGTCCATTGTCGTATAACATGCTAAAGCAAAGTTTTTGTTTGTTTATCATACATATTTCATGAATTTGTTGTTGTTGTATAATGCTCACTCTCACATTTTTTAGTACTAAGACACCAACTTACCCTACTCTGACTTGATCGAACGTTTTCAACCGTTGTCACTTTTCTTTCGAGATCACTGTTCTGGTTGTAACATCCTTGTAAGTCCTACAACTACAAGAACTATTCGGAATAATCGGCTGAAACATTTGTAAGTATTTGTTTGAGATGGTCCAGTTTGTTTGTGCCAATTAGCTTGGAGTTCCACCGTTTGATTCCCGCTCATGTTGATGACTTTTCCTCGGCTCTACCTTTGAGCTCTCATTGTGAACGAACAGATAGTCGCTCTACGCTCCAGGTGGTATTGAAAAATTCTCTGAATCAATACCTTTCATGTTTATATTAAAAGACATTCTATCCAAATCGCACCGAAATTTGACGAGTAGAAGAATTGCTGTTTAGTTGTAGTTGAAAGAGTCGCATGAATTTTATGTTTACGCATACGCAGCTTAATATTGCAATCTGATTTAATTGAAATTTATACGTAAAATCCTGAGCCCAACCTTCACCACTCCTTCAATGTTTTGCTTATTATGACTGTAAAATCGACTCGAATGTCTATTGGTGAAAAAATGAGCATTTTCCAGGCCTAATCTCAAGTCACTTACGAAGATTTACAACGAAAAACCAATTGGGCAGGACTTGATAATTACCTGGTAGAGGCCTTAAATTACCGAAAGTACCAGTTACGCAGTTCTACTACAACTAAAAAAAAAAAAAAAAAGTAAGTATATATAGGTAGGTATATATCGGTATCTACCACCCTAAAGAACCCATTTCAACTAAATGCCTGACGTTTGATGGCCCTGCGGCATAAGACATAATATGTCTTATTAAATTATATATATTAAAAAAAAAAAAAAAAAAAACGGAATCTTGCTGCGGGTTACTGATGAACCCCTCCAAGGCTGAGGATGCGCTACACACTAATTGTTCCTTAAATGCAATCTTTTATAATATAAAATAATAATAATTATATACTATTATATTATAATCTATGTTTGTTATGCTGCCTCTGGACTAATAATTAATACTATGTGATATATTTTTTTCTTATATGTTACCTTATGCCTTTCTACTTTATTATACACCTTTATAATTATACCTTATTATACACCATATTATTATATAGGTACCTTTCTAGGCTAATAGTCAATACTATGTAATATTACTTCTAAAATGTTGCCTTATACCTTTCTCCCTTGCGTGTATTCTTGTAGTGTGGGATATTTATTGAAATCATCTAATATTGCAGAAGGATAGCGTGCGGGGTTCTTTATATCATTGGCCTATTACGTTTCTAAAATACATTTGAGTGCTACATGGGGCAACTATTGTGAAGGCGTACTCCGGCTGACGGACGCCCCAAGCCTGTTGATGCTTTAAAAAAAAGTTAATATCAATATAATAATGTAGGTAAATAAAGCATATTCATTCATTCATTCACAACGAAAAACCATCAAGATCGAGATTGGTATTGGAACGGGAGGGTTCAGACAGGGTTAGATGAGGAATAATTTAAATTCACTTGCTAGATGGTTGTCAAAATACTAACAATGCCTTTGCAAATGATGAAATTCGCTGATTCGGTTCAGAAATTCAGGGCGTTTTTGGGGTGTACGCATCTCGTTCATGGTCTAAAATGTTAAGAACTTAGTTTTTGGAATTTCGTTTCGGGATTTAGTTTTCTTCAACATTTCGATTTGTTGAGGGACCAAAATGTTGTAAAGGTCGAATAATTCGCAAGCCGTTGTGGAGGCTCTTTCGAAATCTACCATTTAACAGTCTACAGTAGCGGCTATTTGAGGGGTCTGTTGTTTAACCCATTATCTGCCAAGGGTAGAAATAACGAGGAAATGTATGCTTTTTTCATCAAAACATTTAGAGGTATCTAAACAAGAAATAAAGAATTCTTTATTTAATTTATATACTAAGATTATACACCTATTATATACCTAAGATTATACACTTATATACACCGTTCAAAAACGCATCATTGGAAAAACCGGCTATGAATTCTTGTGAAATTCTCGGAAGCATTCTGAGTTAAGAGATGCATGACATAAACAGCAGAGCTAGGATGATATTATTATGATAGTATACTGTATATGTACGACTTTGATTGATCTATGAGCGATTGATCTATGCAGCTGCATGTATGAGTGAGTGGCCACGTTCACTTCAGTAATTCACAAAGTTTCCTCGTGTTGTTTTATTTTAGAACAGTAAACATGAGTACTGTCCAGTTAATGTACATAATGTTTACTTCTTATCCAGAAACTAAAATAACAGTAATGCAGTATCGACAGAGGCTATTAAGAGTAGTGGCTCTTATGCAGTACATCGAAGGATAGAATACCGTAAAAAGGAATGAAACATGGTGAGGTTAGTGAACGATATCAAAAGAGAAATAGAGAAAATAAATGTTATTATCTGTAGTCACAAGATTTACAAGTCGTAAGCCGATCGATCACAGATCATCGAGTAGAAAGTAGGTGTGGGTGCTGGACAGGATCCCCTCCCACCCATCGTCGGTGCGACCAGTCAGAGGTCATCAGAGAAAAAATGTAAAAGCCCAGTTTGTTTTCTTGTTTACGACTCGAAACCTCCGTCATGTAATTAAGCGTATACTCACGAAGGAGGGTTTTTCCTTCGTGTCGTGGGCCAACTTTTATGACGGTGAGCCCAAACGAAATAAACGTAATGACATATGAACGCCCTGGCGATCGTCGAGGGAGCCAGTTTGAAATATGAAGCGGTTCCAGACTAATATTCGGGCTTGACAAAGATACACACTTTTTGTGTCTTATACATAGAGGTTTTGAGAGCCTCTAAACTGAATGCACATTTCTCTTCAGTGCCCCCACTCTGGCAGTAGGTGAAAGCCTCTGTAGATAAATGAAAGGAAAAGAACCGCCTATTATTACTATTAAAAACCAAACATTTTACACGTTTCTACTTGAGTGGTAACAGTTCATGTAAAACATATTGTAAAAAATACAGAATTTTGTCGAAATCATAATTGAATTTGATCGCTCTGAGCTGTGTCAATTAATGGGGGGAAAAGTAGAACGCCTTTGATAAGGTGTTTCCTCCCGTCGAGTACATCCCCCCAAAAACAACTCCGTTAACACATAAAAAAGCCTGTAATGCTTCATACTTCATTATAGGTGTACCACTACTGATTACTCGTGACCACCAGTAATATGTACTTATAATATAGTAATGCTTTAATTCAGGCTTGTTCATCTGGCAAAAAGCTCCCGCCAACAGCATTGAAAGAAGCGTAAAGCTCCCTGCTGGTGTAACAGAGGAAACATATTAGGTGAAACCGAGGGTGACTAAGGGTGAGAGGGGGTTGTGGGAAGGAGACAGAGAACAGGAAAACATTGACGGTGGAGGTTAGGGGTAGGAGGATCAGGTTTCTATGTGCATACTCAACAGCGAGGTGCGAAGCACCGAGCATCCTATATATGTGACTGGCGGGCAAAATGGATATCATTCCTTTTTGCGGCTGAGGTTTTTTGGCGGGCCAGTTTTTACAACGGAGTTGTTTTTGGGGGGATATCACATCTTTTTGCATGGCTAGTTTTCGAGTGGTACTTATACAATACGGTTCAACAACTTATACAATACAAAAGTACCTACGAGGTAACTAGTAAATTTTTTCCTAAATGAAGTTTTATCCTAGTCAAAATTTAGTAAAAAATTAGTACGCCTACTAATTTGCCTTTTGGTTTATTATCTTCGATAATGAACCATTGGAATCGCCCAAAGAAAAAAAAATTTTAACCCCCCCTCAAAATTTGTTGGTTTACGTTTCAAGATACGTAGATTCAGAAAATCGAATAAAAAAAAATCCGTCCGTCCGCCGTACGCCGTACGCCGTACGCCGTCCGCCGTCCGCGCCACTTTGCCCAGTTAGCGTTGAGCTAAAATTACGAAATTTGGTTTCTGGGTTTGGACCAGCCCCACAATGGTCCTCGAAACTTTTCATAACCCTAGGTCAAGGGGAAGGGGTTCAAAACGAATTTTGAAATTTTGAAAATTCCATATCTCGAAAAATTCATATAGAACGGTATGTTTTTTATTTCATATTTAGATAGAGTTTGTTCCGTAGAATTTTTTAAGACCATCCGCAGCTTTGTACGACCAGCCGTTATTTCACAATGACGGCTCAAAGATTGTGCCTCACAACACGATCTTGACTCAAACTGTTGAAATACAGGTCCATTTTCATACTAACAAGCTCTTTGGAACATCATATGGCTTAAGTGATGTCGAGTTTGTTGTTCTGAGGTGCGTTTCGTGCTACGGAATCGAAGGTAATTTCGAATGTTTGTTGGTAGGTACTTATTTTATAGAAAAATTATTACCGGCGTAGTATTAAAAACCCCAGAATTATATCGTATTAATTAATCATAATTAATAATAATTATTATTAATAATAAATACGAATTATTAATACCTAACAATAAATTATAATAATTTTCACTAGGTACTTGATAAAATTGATAATAATAATTAATCTAACAATTAGGATCTAGACTTTAGACCTAGTGATCTAGACAGAAGGGTGATCTGTACAAAGAAGATAATGAACCGTTGTGTCAAGAATTTGCAGAGTTTTTGTTTCTTGTTTTTGTGACAAGAATAATTATTTTTTGGAAATTATTGTTAGTTATCTGAAATGTGTTTGAAAACACTGCAAATTCTTGACACAACGGTTCATTATCTTCTTTGTACAGATCATCCTTCTGTCTAGATCACTAGGTTTAAATGTCTAGATCCTAAATGTTAGATTAATTATTATTATCAATTATCACTAATTATTAACAATTTTATCAAGTACCTAGTGAAAATTATTATAATTTATTGTTAGGGATTAATAATTTGTATTCATTATTAATAATAATTATTATTAATTATGATTAATTAATACGATATAATTCTGGGGTTTTTAATACTACGTCGGTAATAATTTTTCTGTAAAAGAAGTACCTACCAACAAACATTCGAAATTACCTTCATTTCCGTAGCACGAAACGCACCTCAGAACAACAAACTCGACATCACTCAAGCCATATAATGTTCCAAAGAGCTTGTTAGTATGAAAATGGACCTGTATTTCAACAGTTTGATTCACGATCGTGTTGTGAGGCACAATCTTTGAGCCGTCATTGTAAACGAACGGCTGGTCGTACAAAGCTGCGGATGGTCTTAAAAAATTCTACGGAACCAACTCTATCTAAATATGAAATAAAAAACATACCGTTCTACATGAATTTTTCGAGATATGAGATTTTCAAATTTTCAAAATTCGTTTTGAACCCCTTCCCCTTGACCTAGGGTTATGAAAAGTTCCGAGGACCATTGTGGGGTTGGTCGAAACCCATAAAAAAAATTTCGTAATTTTAACTCAACGCTAACTGGGCAAAGTGGCACGGACGGTGTACGGCGGATGGACGGATTATTTTTTAAACGATTTTCTGAATCTACGTATCTTGAAACGTAAACCAACAAATTTTGAGGGGGGGTTAAAATTTTTTTTCTTTGGGCGATTCCAATGGTTCATTATCGAAGATAATAAACCAAAATGAAGTACGAGGTACGCGGTGTGGGTGTGGGAGGGGGCGCAGAGACATAAAAGGTCTCGTCGTATGACGCAATAGTTGGCCTCCTGCCAGCCGTATTACGTCATACGCTCGTGCGTCATAGGCTCTGACGTACTTGTTGGCCTCCTGCCAGCCGTCTTACGTCATACGCTCGTGCGTCATAGGCTCTGACGCACTAGTTGGTCTCCTGCCAGCCGTCTTACGTCATACGCTCGTGCGTCATAGGCTCTGACGTACTTGTTGGCCTCCTGCCAGCCGTCTTACGTCATACGCTTGTGCGTCATAGGCTCTGACGTACTTGTTGGCCTCCTGCCAGCCGTCTTACGTCATACGCTCGTGCGTCATAGGCTCTGACGTACTTGTTGGCCTCCTGCCAGCCGTTTTACGTCATACGCTCGTGCGTCATAGGCTCTGACGTACTTGTTGGCCTCCTGCCAGCCGTTTTACGTCATACGCTCGTGCGTCATAGGCTCTGACGTACCAGTTGGCCTCCTGCCAGCCGTCTTACGTCATACGCTCGTGCGTCATAGGCTCTGACGTAATGGCCCGCCGGTCGCTTGTGTTCTGACGTGATCTGAGGGAAAGGGTGAATCAAGGGAACAAATTTTTCCCGTTTCAGTTTATGTGCCAAAGCAAAGGTACCTAAGCCCAACTGTAATGTCAATTTTCTGACAATGAGTTTTCGACTATAGTTTTCATACCTTTTTACTTAAGTACTTATTGCAATTTGAGACTGATAATGAGCTGTTTGCAAATAAAAAGTCTGATAACTACTTTATTACATCTTATTAATCTATTTTCAAGTTCCGATTCACAGTTGAATGTATTTTATTTAGATGTCGTAAAATTCGAAAACGATGGAATGACGAAACCTGTCGACTACTGACTCAAGTGATACTGTCGACTTCTAACACATGTAGGTCGACTACTAGTGCAAAACCATGTCGACTACTGAAGAAAATGTTGGTCACTGGTATCGACTACTACCTAGAGTATTGGGATTTTTTACAAAACTTGTTTTTCCCTTTTCAAACCATGTTGAATAATATTTCCCGCTGCCAGGTCTTTTAGGGAAGGATCTTGGGTACACAATGAACAGGTTTGCAATGAGAAAAACTCTGCAAATTCTTGACACAACGGTTTATTATCTTCCTTGTGCAGATCACCCTTCTGTCTATACCAGACTGTGTTGCAAATCGGCACCATACCATATTCTCACCGTACTCATACCATACCATACGAATTTCTATCGTACAGTATGGTATACCATACTGTACTATACCATACTGTACCATACCATACTGGTATACCATACTGTACTATACCAAATTATACATACAATAATATACCATACCATACCATACTCATACCATGTCATACAAACCGAGTGAATATTGAAATGGGGACCCACCCACGGCAGTTTTCGACGCGAAGTTTAGTGTTTTTCCTAAACCTTTGCGCGCTCACTGTGAACGAACGGCTGGTCGCACAAAAATCCAATTGGTCTTAAAAGATTCGTAATTTTTCAGGTCATTCAAAAGTGAACTAAAAGTACACCGTTTCTTGAGAATTTTTAGAGATATGACATTGACGAAATTTCAAAGTTCGTTTTGAACCCCTTCCCCTTGACCTAGGGTTATGAAAAGTTTCGAGGATCATTGTGGGGCTGGTCCGAACCCAGAAACCAAATTTCGTAATTTTAGCTCAACGCTAACTGGGCAAAGTGGCGCGGACGGCGTACGGGGGACGGCGTATGGGGGACGGACGGATTTTTTTTTATTCGATTTTCTGAATCTACGTGTCTTGAAACGTAAACCAACAAATTTTGAGGGGGGGTTAAACAATTTTTTTCTTTGGGCGATTCCAATGGTTCATTATCGACGATAATAAACCAAAAGTCAGTAGTTTTAAAATTTTTGCGAAATGGTTAAATATTAGTTTTAAAATTTTCGATTAATTAAAACAATCAACAATTTAAAAACAAGTATTAAAATTTAATACAATTATTCTCATTATTAAATTTAAAAACAACGGTTCATTATCTTCTTTGTACAGATCACCCTTCTGTCTAGATCACTAGGTCTAAATGTCTAGATCCTAATGTTAGATTAATTATTATTATCAATTATCACTAATTATTAACAATTTTATCAAGTACCTAGTGAAAATTATTATAATTTATTGTTAGGTATTAATAATTTGTATTTATTATTTATAATAATTATTATTAATTATTATTAATTAATACTATATAATTCTGGGGTTTTTAATACTACGTCGGTAATACAGTTTCTATAAAAGAATTACCTACCAACAAACATTCGAAATTACCTTCATTTCCGTAGCACGAAACGCACCTCAGAACAACAAACTCGACATCACATAACCCATATGATGTTCCAAAGAGCTTGTTAGTATGAAAATGGACCTGTATTTCAACAGTTTGATTCACGATCCTGTAGTGAGGCACAATCTTTGAGCCGTCATTGTGAACGAACGGCTGGTCGTACAAAGCTGCGGATGGTCTTCAAAAATTCTACGGAACAAACTCTATCTAAATATGAAATAAAAAACATACCGTTCTACATGAATTTTTCGAGATATGAAATTTTCAAAATTTCAAAATTCGTTTTGAACCCCTTCCCCTTGACCTAGGGTTATGAAAAGTTTCGAGGACCATTGTGGGGTTGGTAGAAACCCATAAAAAAAATTTCGTAATTTTAACTCAACGCTAACTGGGCAAAGTGGCACGGACGGCGGACGGCGGACGGACGGATTTTGGTTTATTATCTTCGATAATGAACCATTGGAATCGCCCAAAGAAAAAATTTTTTTAACCCCCCCTCAAAATTTGTTGGTTTACGTTTCAAGATACGTAGATTCAGAAAATCGAATAAAAAAAAATCCGTCCGTCCGCCGTACGCCGTCCGCCGTCCCCCGTCCGCCGTCCGCCGTCCGTGGCACTTTGCTCGGTTAGCGTTGAGCTAAAATTACGAAATTTGGTTTCTGGGTTTGGACCAGCCCCACAATGATCCTCGAAACATTTCATAACCCTAGGTCAAGGGGAAGGGGTTCAAAACGAAATTTAAAATTTCGACAATGTCATATCTCCAAATATTTACCTGAACCGTGTAATTTTTAGTTCACTTTTGAATGACCTGAAAAATTACGAATCTTTTAAGACCAATTGGATTTTTTTGCGACCAGCCGTTCGTTCACAGTGACCGCGCAAAGGTTTAGGAAAAACACTAAACTTTCGCGTCGAAAACGGCCGTTATGTGACCCAACCCCCAGACGCCCAGAATAAAACTACCTTTTTTCATCTTCCCGGTAAACTACAGTCTAGAAATTTTAACCGTGAGTCGGGGATAGACCACATTGCAATATTCACTCGGTTTCTCATCTGTAAAATTGTTTAAATAATACCTTTTTGTAATAATACAAATTAAATTTTGATGATGAGCTATTGACTTGAAATTTTAAAAATAGGTCAGAACTGGATCACAATGCAATATTCACTCGGTTTCTTGTCTGTAAAATTGTTCAAATAATACCTATTTGTTTAAACAAATTAAATTTTGATGATGAGCTAGATACTTGAAATTTTAAATATAGGTCAGAAATGGATGACATTTCAATATTCACTCGGTTTGTATGACATGGTATGAGTATGGTATGGTATATTATTGTATGTATTATTTGGTATAATACAGTATGGTATGATAGGAAAGATGTTCAACTTTGATGTTTTCGGAAATTAGCCAAATCAGTAGATGTGGAATTTATTCACGTATTTTTGGCTGTGGATTAGTCAAATCGATTGAGATTTAGTTCAAAATTATTGAGCATATTCTAGACAACCTAGCGGACATTTTAAGACCAACTGCACCAATTTTCATCAATATTTGCGGCAGTTATTGTTGAAAATAGAACAATCACCATAACTCCTTTATTGCCCCCCTTAGGAAGCATTTTTCGATCTCAAATTAAACAGTTTGAAAAGTTGAACACAACTAAAAAAGAAAATCTGGAAAAGCTTCAATTTTGAAGGAGTTATGACCATTTGAAATCCCTAAAAATTACTATTTCCCCCCTAATTGGGAGGGAAATGGGGGGAGGGAGAAAAAATGTTCAAAAGGCACTCCCTTAGAGCATAACAAACGTGTGTGCAAAATTTCAGCTCGATCCGATTTGTCTGCTGGGCTGTAGCCCCGTCAATGAACAACAACAAGAAGAAGAAGAAGAAGAACACGAAAAACGTGAAAAATAGTGGTTATAAACTGTTATACCCCCGACACCTGATGTTCCCAAGAGCTGAAATTTGTTTTACGTCCTCACGTGCCCCTGGAGAGTTGGTGTACAAAAAATCAACTCTCGAGACACTCAGGGGACCGAGCTATGGTAGGGTGAAAACCCCAACTTGTTCCGTCGCGTAATCAGTGTCTCAGTCGCTTCGGTTTTCAGGGCTTCGGTTTTCTTGGCGGGCGGGACGCTCCCGCGTCCCTAGATCATGTTTTGGACCACAGTAAGATAATCGTAAGAACGTAGCGTTTGAACACCTATCACTGAACTTGCAACACCTATCACGTGTGGAAAATGTTTTATAAATTAACGCGTAATAATTACATAAACAATTATTGTACCACGTATACATAAATTATATATACCTACTTATATTTATTTACATAAGTATGTTACATAATTTACATTATATTATAATGTATATGGGTTCTTCAAACGATAACTTGCCAAAATCCGTTAAATTCATGGCACCATTGCCGCTAGTGGTTGTTCCTGTTTGACTCAAAGTTTGATATAATATGAATAATATGAACAAATACTGTATAATCTACAGAAATGAGGAAAAATGGTAATTTAAGCTATCATTTCAACATCAAAATTGTTTAAAGCGTTATTAAATTGTTGAACTAAATGTTTGATAATGAAGTAAATTGAAGGGCAGATGGACAAGGTACGTTACTTCGGACGTTAGCTGATAATTACATGCTGGGTGAAATAATTGCAATTGAAACAAAGAATTGCAATTTGGTACATACGCTCATTTTCCTAGTGGTTCAAATGTATTTTGTATACACGAGGTGAAACATGGACATACAGATATTTAAAGAATAAATTAAGTTCATAGTCTGAAAAATGCGAGTTTTGATTCCAGAGAAGATTTCAGAGCTCACTGAAGTCGGGCACCCGCTACATTGAAATATAGAAACATCAACGTTCAGTGATTATAATTATTGAAGGCGCATAGTAGATCACATAAACGTTGAAATCGAGTGGAACAGCGAGCGCGTTTGGGTCTTACTCATCATCGGTGCTGGATTCAAGATAGTAATGGCCGGCTTGGAGTGTTCCACTTGATTACTCCATCGAGATTAGTTCATTTTAAGTAACTTAACTCGTTTTGGGGGTTGTATCATTTACTTTGATTCCATCTTGAGAACGAGGCTCTCCCGCCTCATGCTGATAGCCCTTAATTGAATGGGCCGAACCCCTTTAGAGTTTAGATAACCTCACCTCTCTAGTTTATTATTCGGGGGCGGGTAAGAATTTTTTTGTGAATGAGGTTTGACGGGTGCCGTCAGGCGTTAAAACCCGTCACACCAACTGCGATATAAACCTCCTGTCTTGAACCTCTTTACATAAGTCCTCTTTCTCATGAAACGGTGCATTTTTAAAAAAATATAAGATATAAAGGCAGAACAGAATTATGTTCGGATATTTCTCAATCATCACAAACAATAACACTTCAGAACCCGGCAACAAAGTCAATGTCCCGAGTATCAGTGGGCCAACCGATTGGAGTGCATCTTTCCCTATACGGCAGTCTCTTCACAATACGATGGTGCAGGTGGGATTGTGACTTCGGTTTTTTGTTGGCGCATAAACCCACACAGACTCTCCTTCCTGTCTTAATTTAATTTTTTACAATCTAATTTGCATACTGCCTTTCTGTCGGGGGAATTTCCGGAATTCCGACTCAATGGCAAACTCGAATGCGTAGGATGATGAGAGCTGGGTGCAACCGGCCGAACGGAGTCCACGAGGAATTTACTGCATGCAATCGATCAACACATTTCAGTTATTTTTTTGCTATATAAAAGGGATCATTTTTCATGATTATATGAATAATTTGTTTGAAATTGATTCGCTCCTTTCAATTCTCTGGGTTATTGTACGAAGTCTTCGGATTATAGGTAGACTTGAGGATGAGACGCAGGAGGAATTCGTCGATATTTGATTTGATCGGATAATGGAAAGTCCGTAGATGATTGCGTAGGCTTGATCAAGCCTTTTTTCTTCGAAGAAATCAGTCCCAACCTTTTCGGAACGAGAATTCAAGATCGGGCTGGATACACGAGCATCAGCAGTAGTATCTAGATAGCAACTATCTCGTTCGTCCTATTTGGTTGCCGACCCTCGCGTATCCATTAACATGTACCACAAGTAGTACAATGGATGGTACTATGTCAACCGGAGGACACCAGTAAGGTGACACCAGCTCACAGTGAAATCAGTAGAATATGAGAACGGGTCGAACCAACAGTGCGTACGAGCTGTGACTTGGTTTTCATCTCATTGTTGAGAAAACATTTCGTAACAGGATCAGAGAGAACAACTAACCAGCCTTAGAGAGGTGTGGCTGGCTGGTACATGTACCTATTCTATGTGGCACCATCATTATCGAGTCACTTCACGTCTTCCAACCTATCTCATTCAAATCATACACATCCACTCCTCCATTTCATTCTACCAGTTCAATTAATTGTACCTTTTTTTTCTCGTCCCTCCTTCGATTTCACTCAACGATCTTCAGCGTATCAGAAGCGCATCTTCCACCTGATAATTGTCGAGAACGGTGCACTAGGTAGGTACCTACCTTGTCCGTTGGCTAGTGGTCAACCTCACCCTCACAAATTATGTACATGTGAAACAATTACTAATTGTAATGGGAAGGTGAAATAATCTGTTTCGTCGGTTCCTAGGCGAGATTACACTATTTTATGAGATGGAGAGATATCACAATGACATATAAATTCTTCGTTATGAACAAACCAAATGAGGTATTTGATCATTTTAACCAACACTATTATCCTTCAAACAATTGTTTAATCATTAAACTTTAATGTATTGGAGAATGAGAACATTGCTTTGACTGATCTTCGTGATCTATTGAACAGAGTCATAAAACTCCTTGTCGGTGGCGTCTACTCTCCGGATATACGGCACTAAATAGTGTAATTATTCATAGTTTCTACAAATAATTCTGACTACCTCGATCACCCCTCTCCTCTAACTGAGCAAATTCAAATAGTTAGCAATTTTGTGACTGTTATACATTTTTGAATTTGATGTATTTTATGTATAAATACAAATCGATATATTGATAAAAATATTATTTTGAATGTTAGTACAATATCAATTTTCGGAATATTTCTGTGTTATAACTTGTTATTTAACTGAATGTTGAAATATCCGTTGTTTTGGCAGATTTGGAAGTAAAAATAATTACAATTGTCCAAGCAGTGAAGTAAAAATATACAGTTCTCGATGTGAACCATCATGAACATTTCATAAATCACCCGTTGTATCGAAATAAAGTGGGTAATGATGTAACGAACGGATCGTCCAGCTAGTGCGGAAATATTAATGGCTTAGAGAAGTTGATGATGTATAATATATACGGTGAGCCCATTCTCTCGTCAACAAAGTATACCTATTGACGGTCGAAAACTCATTCAATTTATTTATTGCACAACCCCCGTATATGCTACCAATATCATTTATGGTTTAATAAATCCCAAGATCTTCAAAGGTTTTTGGAATGGAACATGAGCAACGATTCTTGGATGCTTCTTGGAGCAGCAAAACTTTCAAGCCACGGTTTGGGAATGTCTTTAGTGCCGCCAGTGATGAGGTAATGAAAAGCAGCCTAAGACTTGTAAATGACTTTATCAACTCGTAATCACCAAACCCTGTACGTATATGATCGAAGGTTATTGAAATGATTGATGCTTAGGTAGGTGGGGGTAGAAGGGTAATAGGACTAAACACACCGGTCTTAGTTGAACCAGCCTACGACAAAGCTCGTTTAGAGGAGCAGAAAGAGCATGAAGATGATAGACGTTTTGGAACTTCCACTTCCAAGTAAATTTCGTACCCCTCAAGTTACACGAACAGAGAGAATCGGTCGATTGTTAATTTTTCATTGAACTGGCAAGCCTACAGACCAAGTAAAAACTCATCTAAGATTAATATCCTAGTGATGTCTTGGATGAGCATGTGTAATATTTGCATATTTGTATCATTTGGAGAGCATAATGAGAGCAAAGTAATTTAGGTGATTATAAGGTAGGCAAGTATAACCTTTATATCCTTGATGAATTAATAATGATATACGCTTCAAAGAATAATTGGTTGACAGTCAGATGATCTTTTGTTCTCTAGAAAAAGCTGGAATATCCCTTATCAGACTTATGAGTTTAGTTGAGTAAACCTCAAATTTCAAAGCATTCTGAAATCATGACCAGCGTAAAATAAGGTTAGGTTCAAACGCACGCATCATTATCAACTATGCTACTTTCGTTGAGAACTGCTCTGAGGTGATGACAAACTACGTTGTCCTTAATTCTTCCTGAAACAACAATATTCTCAACTTCCCACCTCTGAGTTCTATTAATGGTATCGAGTGATACAAGAGTGGCTGGGAATCATCAGAATTCCATGTAACCCACAAAAAAAATGCATGTTTGACGGGTTAAGAAACTTTTCCCGCATGATTTATCGTATGCCCGATGTAATCATGCAAATGAGTGTCATTAGGTGTTCCTCTAAATCTATGTGGTAATCAGGCAGACACATAGAACCCTAGTTAATTTGGAAAACATGTGGTTTGATCTGTATGGGTCAGGATATTTCACTCAAGTTCTTGTTATGGTCAGGAAACAGTACAAGGGAACAAAACTCTCACTTTGTCACTGTGCTCCGAGAACGGCAGTTGATGGCTAGTTATTTGACTTAATTCCACTTTGGAATCACACCGAAGCAAGGTACGTCAATAACAAGTATTTCCGAAACCGGCATTTGTTGGAAGCATGTTTTTTCCATCCAATAGCCACACATGGTTCTATAGGCTGTCGTGAGGGATATTTTGTGGTTTTATGATTTCTTAGCAGGTTTGTGGTTATTCTGATCAGTGTGATATGGTGTATGAAAGTCCACCTACCCTCCGGTTCTAATGTCACCTTCACCATTTTTTTCCAACACGTTGTACCATTCTTGAAAACGTCTCGTCGAACGATGTTCAAATCGTCTCGTCGAACGATGTACGCAAATGGATATAACGTAGGGATTGAGCATTTCGTCACCGTTTCGTTATCCACTTGCTTGGCTGAACAGAATACTTGCCGAGTCATCAATAGAGATCGTACAAATATAATTTAAATATAGAATAAAAACATAATTTTCCTATTCCCATGGAGATCATTTTTATTCAAAAGGCAGTACAAGGCAGGATTTAGAACTGAAGTTAGGATGTGTACAATAGGTACACATCCTGTAATCAGGTAATCATGAACAATTTATAAAGGAAGGTATAATTCAATTAAGATAAGGATCATCCATAAGGCGTTATCGTAAAATTTAGATATCAGCGGTCCTTTTTTTTCAAGAAGAAACGAGGTTGTTAGTTGAGCCGAACCCCCTCACTAAGACGAATCAACTTTCTTCACCAAATCTTTGGGTTCTCCTCAGCTGGACGCCCAATCCAAGGACCACAATAGCTAGTCCTGTCTTCCCTAAGGTTTCATAGAGTGATTAAAAGTGAGCCTCCACTATTGACCTGTAGTTGGTTATTAATAACTTGAATACTCATAGGAGGTTTGGATTGTCTTGACCGATGTTTATAACGAATGAAAGATTTTGGTTTCTTGAGGTTCGGTCTGGTGAATAAAGACGATTTGTTAGGCCGACGTTTCGTTGTATTTGTACAACATCTTCAGGGCTATTTAACAAACAAGAAGAATACATTATGAATGATGATAAGGAAAGTGAAATGGTTGCTGTCATAATATAAAAGTTAACATACCTTAACTTCTATTGGCCATGTGCTAATATAATGATGGTGGTAGGTGCTAGGTGGTATGGACAGGTGGTATGGCATTAAACACTAATGATAAAAACTAGCGATGTGTTACAATACCATGTCAGTGACAGAATGACAGATGTTTTGACAAGTGGTGACAGAGCGTTTGAGAGGGCATTGAGAGGGTAGCATGGATAGTATTGGATATTACATGGATATTGTGTGGTGTTATTTATGATGGACGATGGTAGTTATGGAGGAACGGATTAAAGGCTGTAAAAAATATATACATATATAAAGACACTTATCTGCTATTATTTAATAATATTTGTATAAATATCACAGATACCACAGATACTACAAGTATAAGATATAATTATATTAATATAATATAATCATATTAATACAATTATATTACAATTACAGACACTATAATCATGTACCATTATTATAAATATTACAGATATAATATAGACATTACATGGATGTTAAATGGTGTTGTTTATGTATGGAACGAATAAATTTTGCACGGATTGATTGAAATTAAACTTGAATGATGGTAGTTATGGAGTAATGGCTTAAAGGCTGTAAAAATGTATACATATATAAAGATAATTATGTGCTATTATTTAATAATATTAGTATAAATTTTACTAAGATTATTTATATCTGTTTGTTTATTACATGTATTTTGAGATTTTGCTATATAAATCATTTCTTTGATCTTCCGTTTGGCACAATGATTCTCACTATCTATGATCCTGGCGTTGTCAAAATCAAAACAGTGGCCCTCATTTATGGAGTGTTCGGATAGACCGCACGAGATTTTAAAATTCCTGACGTCTGATTTGTGGCCAGATATTCTGGTTTTTAGATAAGAAGCAGTTTCCCCTATGTATGTTGAATTGCATCCTTTACAAGGGATGGAGTACACAATGTGGCTTCTGCAGTTGGTAGGGATTTTGGATTTGAGTGGAGAGAATAACAATTTACGGAGTGTTTTTTTGTTGGTGTAGCCAATCCTGCAGTTTATTTTATTAAAGAGGGATTTGTTTAATTGTTCAGAAAGCCCTTTCACATATATCATTCCTCTATAAGGCAGATTGACTTGTACATGACTATAAGGTTGTATAGATGTATTTGTTGTAGTAGTTGGAAAGTTACCATGCATAGGATTGGAGGGAGGTTGTGTAGGTGTGTTTGCTGAAATAGATGGTGTGGTAACATGAATATGATTGGAGGGGGGCTGTGCAGATGTGTTTGATGAAGTACTTGGTGTGGTAACATTAAAATGAATGGGGGAAGGTTGTGTAGGTGTTGGAGATATGTTTGAGCTGGTGGTAGTGCGAGTGTAAGTGGAATTGGGAGTATTATGGATAATTCTGTTAACAAGGGAAGGAGGGAAATGATTTTTCTTGAGGATTGATTTGATAAGGTTCAAGTTCTTGTCATGAAATTGGGGGTCACTGAGTTTGATAGCTCTGGTTTTAAGATTTATTGCAGTATTAATTTTATGTCCAAGTGGTTGGTTAGATTTATAATTGAGGTACCTGTCGCTTTTCAACGGTTTCCTCCACCAGTCAACATCTATTGTTCCATCTATTTCATTTCTTATTGTAAGAGTATCAAGAAAGGGTAATGTAAGGTTGTTTTCTAGTTCTATGGTGAATTGGATTTTGTTGTGGAAACTGTTGAAAGTGTTGAGAATAATTTCTTTTGAGTCTTTGGGTATTGCTAAATAAATGTCATCTACGAATTTGTAAATAAAGGGAAGTTGAAAGGGAAGTTGGGGAATGACAGTGTCAAGCAGTTTATTTGTCACTAGGTTGGCTAGAATTGGTGCAGAAGGTGACCCCATTGCAACTCCATCTTTAATATAGTAAAATTTGTCTTCATATTGCAAGTAGCCTTCTTTAATGCAGATTTCGAGTAGTTTGATGAAATCATCCTTATGAATGGAAGTGTGATTTGATAAGCAGTCCCAACCTTCATTTATGATTGAGTTGACCAAATCTAGTGGGATATTAGTGAAGAGAGATTTGACATCTAGAGATGCTAAGACAAACCCAGGTGGAACAGTTTTTTGTTTGATTGAGGTGTAGAAGTGGAAAGAATCTATGACATCATATTGGTTATGTGGCAAGGTTTTTAGTATGGTTGTAAGAAATTTCGCGCTCTCATAGGTTGGGCTGTTTGTGAAACAAACTACAGGTCTGAGTGGGTTATTTTCTTTGTGGGTTTTCACGAGGCCATAAATTCTGGGTGGGACACTGTTGTATTTAACGAGCCTTGCTTTAGTAGTTAGGTCTATTTGCTTTTCTCTATACAATTTTTGAATATGGTTATTGTTTTTTGTTTGAAGACTTGATGTTGGATTTCTCCTTCCATCTGTAAGAAGCTGGTAGATAGATGTGTCATTTAGTAGTTCCTCCATTTTTTGATGATATTCGTCTTTTTTCATTAATACTGTAGTGTTAGTTTTGTCTGAGTTTAGAATGAGAATGTTAGGGTTGTGTTTGAGGAACAATTTAGTTTTTTTCAGCAGGTTGTGATGATGATTGTTAGGATGATTATGCTTAGATTTGTGTATGAAGTTTGTTATTATGTTGGTTGCTGTGCTGCGAAGTTCGTCTTTTGTCTTATCTTCAGAACCCCCAGATATGATAGATTCTACGTCAGCAACTATTTGGGTAATGGGCAGGTCTCTTTCTGTATAGTCGATACTGAATTTAGGGCCTAGACTCAAAAGTTTGGAAATGTCAGGGGGAATAACAGTGTCAGTGAGATTTATAAGCCAATCAGTAGTGTTTGGGTTCTGACCTTTGTTTTTGTTTTCCAAGTTTGTATACTTCTTCCGTTGTTTTGATTTGATCTCATTAAAGCGTTTTTCATAGAATCTAATTTGCTGGTTTGTGAATTTCTGATAAATGTCGTCATTGACTAAGTTTTTAAAGGTTTCTTGACATATCTTTTGATTGTGTTCCAATTGTTTGATTTCCCAAATACAGATTTTTATTTCCGTGGAAAGAATGCCATTTTTGAATTTATTGCAAATATTATCTATATCTTTCTTGAATGGATGGCCAGACTGTAGCAAGGTAAATGTACATTTTACATTGTCAATGATGTGAGCAGGATATATCTTAGCTTTTCTACATCTAATTAAAAACAAGTGGTCGTTTTTCTTATGAGCTAGTTTTTCATAATTGTGTCCTATAGCATGCGCCAGTCTAGTACTTTGAGGTCCATAGCGATTGTGAAGTTGTTGAAATAATGGTTCTTCTTGTTGAGCAGAAGTGTTGGAGTTAGACATCTTCTCAGTGAATGTAACAGGAGGTTTGGATTGTCTTGACCGATGTTTATAACGAATGAAAGATTTTGGTTTCTTGAGGTTCGGTCTGGTGAATAAAGACGATTTGTTAGGCCGACGTTTCGTTGTATTTGTACAACATCTTCAGGGCTATTTAACAAACAAGAAGAATACATTATGAATGATGATAAGGAAAGTGAAATGGTTGCTGTCATAATATAAAAGTTAACATACCTTAACTTCTATTGGCCATGTGCTAATATAATGATGGTGGTAGGTGCTAGGTGGTATGGACAGGTGGTATGGCATTAAACACTAATGATAAAAACTAGCGATGTGTTACAATACCATGTCAGTGACAGAATGACAGATGTTTTGACAAGTGGTGACAGAGCGTTTGAGAGGGCATTGAGAGGGTAGCATGGATAGTATTGGATATTACATGGATATTGTGTGGTGTTATTTATGATGGACGATGGTAGTTATGGAGGAACGGATTAAAGGCTGTAAAAAATATATACATATATAAAGACACTTATCTGCTATTATTTAATAATATTTGTATAAATATCACAGATACCACAGATACTACAAGTATAAGATATAATTATATTAATATAATATAATCATATTAATACAATTATATTACAATTACAGACACTATAATCATGTACCATTATTATAAATATTACAGATATAATATAGACATTACATGGATGTTAAATGGTGTTGTTTATGTATGGAACGAATAAATTTTGCACGGATTGATTGAAATTAAACTTGAATGATGGTAGTTATGGAGTAATGGCTTAAAGGCTGTAAAAATGTATACATATATAAAGATAATTATGTGCTATTATTTAATAATATTAGTATAAATTTTACTAAGATTATTTATATCTGTTTGTTTATTACATGTATTTTGAGATTTTGCTATATAAATCATTTCTTTGATCTTCCGTTTGGCACAATGATTCTCACTATCTATGATCCTGGCGTTGTCAAAATCAAAACAGTGGCCCTCATTTATGGAGTGTTCGGATAGACCGCACGAGATTTTAAAATTCCTGACGTCTGATTTGTGGCCAGATATTCTGGTTTTTAGATAAGAAGCAGTTTCCCCTATGTATGTTGAATTGCATCCTTTACAAGGGATGGAGTACACAATGTGGCTTCTGCAGTTGGTAGGGATTTTGGATTTGAGTGGAGAGAATAACAATTTACGGAGTGTTTTTTTGTTGGTGTAGCCAATCCTGCAGTTTATTTTATTAAAGAGGGATTTGTTTAATTGTTCAGAAAGCCCTTTCACATATATCATTCCTCTATAAGGCAGATTGACTTGTACATGACTATAAGGTTGTATAGATGTATTTGTTGTAGTAGTTGGAAAGTTACCATGCATAGGATTGGAGGGAGGTTGTGTAGGTGTGTTTGCTGAAATAGATGGTGTGGTAACATGAATATGATTGGAGGGGGGCTGTGCAGATGTGTTTGATGAAGTACTTGGTGTGGTAACATTAAAATGAATGGGGGAAGGTTGTGTAGGTGTTGGAGATATGTTTGAGCTGGTGGTAGTGCGAGTGTAAGTGGAATTGGGAGTATTATGGATAATTCTGTTAACAAGGGAAGGAGGGAAATGATTTTTCTTGAGGATTGATTTGATAAGGTTCAAGTTCTTGTCATGAAATTGGGGGTCACTGAGTTTGATAGCTCTGGTTTTAAGATTTATTGCAGTATTAATTTTATGTCCAAGTGGTTGGTTAGATTTATAATTGAGGTACCTGTCGCTTTTCAACGGTTTCCTCCACCAGTCAACATCTATTGTTCCATCTATTTCATTTCTTATTGTAAGAGTATCAAGAAAGGGTAATGTAAGGTTGTTTTCTAGTTCTATGGTGAATTGGATTTTGTTGTGGAAACTGTTGAAAGTGTTGAGAATAATTTCTTTTGAGTCTTTGGGTATTGCTAAATAAATGTCATCTACGAATTTGTAAATAAAGGGAAGTTGAAAGGGAAGTTGGGGAATGACAGTGTCAAGCAGTTTATTTGTCACTAGGTTGGCTAGAATTGGTGCAGAAGGTGACCCCATTGCAACTCCATCTTTAATATAGTAAAATTTGTCTTCATATTGCAAGTAGCCTTCTTTAATGCAGATTTCGAGTAGTTTGATGAAATCATCCTTATGAATGGAAGTGTGATTTGATAAGCAGTCCCAACCTTCATTTATGATTGAGTTGACCAAATCTAGTGGGATATTAGTGAAGAGAGATTTGACATCTAGAGATGCTAAGACAAACCCAGGTGGAACAGTTTTTTGTTTGATTGAGGTGTAGAAGTGGAAAGAATCTATGACATCATATTGGTTATGTGGCAAGGTTTTTAGTATGGTTGTAAGAAATTTCGCGCTCTCATAGGTTGGGCTGTTTGTGAAACAAACTACAGGTCTGAGTGGGTTATTTTCTTTGTGGGTTTTCACGAGGCCATAAATTCTGGGTGGGACACTGTTGTATTTAACGAGCCTTGCTTTAGTAGTTAGGTCTATTTGCTTTTCTCTATACAATTTTTGAATATGGTTATTGTTTTTTGTTTGAAGACTTGATGTTGGATTTCTCCTTCCATCTGTAAGAAGCTGGTAGATAGATGTGTCATTTAGTAGTTCCTCCATTTTTTGATGATATTCGTCTTTTTTCATTAATACTGTAGTGTTAGTTTTGTCTGAGTTTAGAATGAGAATGTTAGGGTTGTGTTTGAGGAACAATTTAGTTTTTTTCAGCAGGTTGTGATGATGATTGTTAGGATGATTATGCTTAGATTTGTGTATGAAGTTTGTTATTATGTTGGTTGCTGTGCTGCGAAGTTCGTCTTTTGTCTTATCTTCAGAACCCCCAGATATGATAGATTCTACGTCAGCAACTATTTGGGTAATGGGCAGGTCTCTTTCTGTATAGTCGATACTGAATTTAGGGCCTAGACTCAAAAGTTTGGAAATGTCAGGGGGAATAACAGTGTCAGTGAGATTTATAAGCCAATCAGTAGTGTTTGGGTTCTGACCTTTGTTTTTGTTTTCCAAGTTTGTATACTTCTTCCGTTGTTTTGATTTGATCTCATTAAAGCGTTTTTCATAGAATCTAATTTGCTGGTTTGTGAATTTCTGATAAATGTCGTCATTGACTAAGTTTTTAAAGGTTTCTTGACATATCTTTTGATTGTGTTCCAATTGTTTGATTTCCCAAATACAGATTTTTATTTCCGTGGAAAGAATGCCATTTTTGAATTTATTGCAAATATTATCTATATCTTTCTTGAATGGATGGCCAGACTGTAGCAAGGTAAATGTACATTTTACATTGTCAATGATGTGAGCAGGATATATCTTAGCTTTTCTACATCTAATTAAAAACAAGTGGTCGTTTTTCTTATGAGCTAGTTTTTCATAATTGTGTCCTATAGCATGCGCCAGTCTAGTACTTTGAGGTCCATAGCGATTGTGAAGTTGTTGAAATAATGGTTCTTCTTGTTGAGCAGAAGTGTTGGAGTTAGACATCTTCTCAGTGAATGTAACAGGAGGTTTGGATTGTCTTGACCGATGTTTATAACGAATGAAAGATTTTGGTTTCTTGAGGTTCGGTCTGGTGAATAAAGACGATTTGTTAGGCCGACGTTTCGTTGTATTTGTACAACATCTTCAGGGCTATTTAACAAACAAGAAGAATACATTATGAATGATGATAAGGAAAGTGAAATGGTTGCTGTCATAATATAAAAGTTAACATACCTTAACTTCTATTGGCCATGTGCTAATATAATGATGGTGGTAGGTGCTAGGTGGTATGGACAGGTGGTATGGCATTAAACACTAATGATAAAAACTAGCGATGTGTTACAATACCATGTCAGTGACAGAATGACAGATGTTTTGACAAGTGGTGACAGAGCGTTTGAGAGGGCATTGAGAGGGTAGCATGGATAGTATTGGATATTACATGGATATTGTGTGGTGTTATTTATGATGGACGATGGTAGTTATGGAGGAACGGATTAAAGGCTGTAAAAAATATATACATATATAAAGACACTTATCTGCTATTATTTAATAATATTTGTATAAATATCACAGATACCACAGATACTACAAGTATAAGATATAATTATATTAATATAATATAATCATATTAATACAATTATATTACAATTACAGACACTATAATCATGTACCATTATTATAAATATTACAGATATAATATAGACATTACATGGATGTTAAATGGTGTTGTTTATGTATGGAACGAATAAATTTTGCACGGATTGATTGAAATTAAACTTGAATGATGGTAGTTATGGAGTAATGGCTTAAAGGCTGTAAAAATGTATACATATATAAAGATAATTATGTGCTATTATTTAATAATATTAGTATAAATTTTACTAAGATTATTTATATCTGTTTGTTTATTACATGTATTTTGAGATTTTGCTATATAAATCATTTCTTTGATCTTCCGTTTGGCACAATGATTCTCACTATCTATGATCCTGGCGTTGTCAAAATCAAAACAGTGGCCCTCATTTATGGAGTGTTCGGATAGACCGCACGAGATTTTAAAATTCCTGACGTCTGATTTGTGGCCAGATATTCTGGTTTTTAGATAAGAAGCAGTTTCCCCTATGTATGTTGAATTGCATCCTTTACAAGGGATGGAGTACACAATGTGGCTTCTGCAGTTGGTAGGGATTTTGGATTTGAGTGGAGAGAATAACAATTTACGGAGTGTTTTTTTGTTGGTGTAGCCAATCCTGCAGTTTATTTTATTAAAGAGGGATTTGTTTAATTGTTCAGAAAGCCCTTTCACATATATCATTCCTCTATAAGGCAGATTGACTTGTACATGACTATAAGGTTGTATAGATGTATTTGTTGTAGTAGTTGGAAAGTTACCATGCATAGGATTGGAGGGAGGTTGTGTAGGTGTGTTTGCTGAAATAGATGGTGTGGTAACATGAATATGATTGGAGGGGGGCTGTGCAGATGTGTTTGATGAAGTACTTGGTGTGGTAACATTAAAATGAATGGGGGAAGGTTGTGTAGGTGTTGGAGATATGTTTGAGCTGGTGGTAGTGCGAGTGTAAGTGGAATTGGGAGTATTATGGATAATTCTGTTAACAAGGGAAGGAGGGAAATGATTTTTCTTGAGGATTGATTTGATAAGGTTCAAGTTCTTGTCATGAAATTGGGGGTCACTGAGTTTGATAGCTCTGGTTTTAAGATTTATTGCAGTATTAATTTTATGTCCAAGTGGTTGGTTAGATTTATAATTGAGGTACCTGTCGCTTTTCAACGGTTTCCTCCACCAGTCAACATCTATTGTTCCATCTATTTCATTTCTTATTGTAAGAGTATCAAGAAAGGGTAATGTAAGGTTGTTTTCTAGTTCTATGGTGAATTGGATTTTGTTGTGGAAACTGTTGAAAGTGTTGAGAATAATTTCTTTTGAGTCTTTGGGTATTGCTAAATAAATGTCATCTACGAATTTGTAAATAAAGGGAAGTTGAAAGGGAAGTTGGGGAATGACAGTGTCAAGCAGTTTATTTGTCACTAGGTTGGCTAGAATTGGTGCAGAAGGTGACCCCATTGCAACTCCATCTTTAATATAGTAAAATTTGTCTTCATATTGCAAGTAGCCTTCTTTAATGCAGATTTATTCACCAGACCGAACCTCAAGAAACCAAAATCTTTCATTTGAATACTCATAGTTAGAGGGAGAAAGGAAGAAGATATAGAGGAGGCCTTTATCTTAGATCTTATCAGGTTTTCAACCAACGGGGTCTTCTCCCTATTAATTATACGCTCAAACCACAAGACAAAAATACTTGCAACACATCACAGGCCATCAGGGATCTCTACCACCCATCCAGTTCATTAAAAGTAAGCTTTTCTACCGGATATACTTACATGCCATTATCAATTTCAAGTAAGTATATAATGATGTTGCTACTTACTATTCAACTCTGGCTGATGAAAACAGAAGCCACCTACTTCCCATACTTCACTTACGAATCACATCACTGATTTCGTGTGATGCGGTATGAAATTGGGAGCGTCCTTAAACTATAGGTAAGGTTGATCATTTCACCGAATGATAAGGTAACACATTGACTATTATAATTTCGAGTCAAGAGACTCACGGATCCAAACGGTTTTTTGTTTCCGACATTCTACATACATTTGAAATACACACCCATGTTTCCATATAGAAACAACTTGAAACCTGTATATCGTTTCTCAATTGTAATTATTATTTAGATGAAAGAAAAGTTAGCTTCTAAGGGTAAAATAGAAATAGAAACAGATAGACATACTTTTAAATTTTAGGAACAATGAAAAATACGAATTTCTCAGATGAGATCCAGATTTCCATTTACTAGAGAGCTATATTCTTAGGGGGAGTTAACACGAACATTATTGTGTATTTGTAATAAGTAAATCACGAGACGGAATTAGAAGATTTTTATATCACGTTCGCACTCGTTTATGTCTATTGAGAATCATTTAATTGTAACCAGGTTACTAAATTCATAGTGAACATAACAAACATTCAACACGAACATTCAACACGAACATTCAACACCAATATTCAACACGAACATTCAACACGAACATTCAACACGAACATCCAACAAGAACATTCAATACGAACATTCAATACGAACATTCAACACGAGCCTTCAAAACGAATGACGTCGGGAGTGGTGTCATGCTCGACGTATGTTAGTTCGATACAGCATTCCAACATCTAAATACGAATTCACTCTGGCGCCCTTACTGGCATCAGTGTTGAACGTGAAGCGTCACTATATCACGTCCCTATAAGCGTCACTCATTTCTGTTCTTGCAATTGATTCAAGTGCAAGCTTTCCTCATAAATGACAACAATAAATTCGTTGAAATGTTGATTGAATAACCCGATTCACACAAGAATGAGCCATGAATTCACTCAGAGAGCTATCGTGTCAGTGTGTACTGTCTTCTGTATGCATCTGCAGCCCAGTATGAATGGAGGTAAATTTCATATCAAGGGAGTATAAAGACCTGATTTCCATATTTATTACCTATAAGTCAAGAGGGTTATAAGGATTTATAAGGAGTATGTTGTAAGGATTTGCGTCACTCGTCCTTGGATAGGGCAGAGGGCTGCTGGAGGGTAGGTGGGCGGTCGCATTGGACCCACATGACTCTCCAATGGTCTCTTCACAACACAACTTTGCGCTTCAATGAATTTGTATCATTCAACCAATCATAATATTATTATACTTCAGGTCAATTTTCATACTGGGGAAACAGCTGATTCAAACACATGGTTTTGTGATAACGAGTTTTTATTTATTTTTTATTTTTCTAGGTAGGAAGGCATAATACTTTCAAAAGCTACCTCGTCTAATATTTACACTCATAACAAAACGTATAGGATATCAACAATGAATACACAATTTTTAAATATTCTTACAAGTATGAACTCAATAGTAGAAATCATTACACATGATTTCTATGGAAGACTTGCTCCCTTCGTTAAATTATCATTTTTTGCACCTTCAGTTCCCACAATTGAAATCTAAGTGATGGAAAAAATGAATTTGAGAGAATTATGGAGGATCCAGGTCGTCCAATTCCCATGGGAACCGCATCAGTGACTGAATTAGTACCTCACAAACGTCACCTTTTGATGGCGCACAGAATGATTCAACTACTGTCAGTCCTCCTCTACAAATGGGAATATCGGGGTGCTAATGGTCGCAAGATGACATGAAAATGACCGTTTCGTAGGATCGCAAGGATGGTTAGGGGAAAGGAGAAGGGCAAGAGACACCGAATAAATCAATTAGAACTGACTCCCAGAAATGTCCCAGAAGGGCTCACATCTATTGCATGGGCCGTATTCAATATTGAATTAGGAATCTAAAAGCGCAGTACGTCAAGCTCCTAGTGGTTCGCGACGCTTCTAGATTTTCCAACAATCACAAGAAAATTGAATTTATATCGTGTGAGTAGCCAACGTTGAATACTAAACTAATTTGCATGGTGGGAAATCTTGAGAGCTAATTCATTTCCTATTATAAGTCTTTGGACCCCTAATAAAACTGAAATACTCTTATTTGAGTCCGTTCGAACACAAAAACTAGATGAGACTGGAAATAAAACGTATTTTGGTTTATAAATAGTTTACTTGCTTTTAAAAAGTAGTAACTTCAATTAAGACACTTAAATTAAGTAGGTACTCGAGTTCAAATGTATCGAAAGTACAGTTCAAATGCACCCTTGAACCCTTGCATAGCAAGAGAAACAATGAATTATTATTGAAGTAACCTGAAGCTTCAAAAAGTTTCCTTTTCGAGGACTAATAAAACGAGGATAATAAAAATCACTTTAATTGATTACTTTACTTTAACATGTTCATAGCCTAGAGACGATTTTGAATCAATGTAGCTACACAGCCAATTTTTTGCATGTTTCAGCTGTGATCATCGTATCCATCTGCGAATTCGTACCTTTATTTCGTCCTCAGGGGTTCCATTGCAACGATCCCGAACTCTCGCACAAGTACATTGGTGAGACCATCACCCCAACCCAAGTACTGATAGCTGCCTTTACGATACCTCTCACTATCGTGAGTAAATTGGTATATTCAAATATTAACTTACCTTAATGACAGTCAAATTCCTTTAACGTTGAACCACATATAGAAAAATATTAATGAATAAAATCTTGAGCAAAAAAAGAATAACGTATCTTGACTTGGAAAATTATTAATGTACATAAATACATGTATAATACATCCACTATGCACTAGTAAACAACCACATCCAATATTACATTAGCTTAATTTAATTATTGTATATTCTATTTTTCAGCTGTTGCTCACTGAACACTGGGGTCGGATTGGTACCGATGCAAGATGGATAAAACAGGCCTTTTATTGGTACAAAGACTTCATTTCAGGCTTGCTGATCTTGCTCACTATTGTTGCAATCACAAAGGTATTGGTTGGTGAGCCTCGGCCCCACTTCTTCGACTCTTGCAAGCCTAGAGAGGCAATCAACTGTACTTCTGGAGCGTAAGTGAACAAGTTGGTCTCGTACGCACTTCACCAATTTAGTGCAACCCAAGAATAAATTTCGAAGGGACTAATAATCGAAAGTGAAAATTAATTCGCTTGGGCAGCCAAATACCCCTATTTGCCTGGAAGTACGTGTATTTTAGAATCATAAAAAACAACATGGCCGTCAAATTTTCTGACAATAGGGTCAAGTCACTTCTTTTTAGGTAGCATTGACATACATGAAAAAAATTGGATGATTCCTGAAACCGTTAGCACTACAGCGATAGTTCATATCACTGTTCTTTGTTTCCCTTAGATTATAAAGTCATATCTATTTCATTTTATTAGCATTATCATTCAAGGGCGTCACAAGAATCATCTACCGAATTTTCCTGTATCATTGAGCCCGTAATCATGAGACTGAAGACAATACCTTCTTACGGAAGATGGTAGATGACAGTTTCTGAAGTATATAGTAGGTACCATATAAAAACGTCGAAAGTATATAGTAGGTATATAATACGTACCTACTTCAAAAATTGTCATCAGGGTCTATGTAGTCAACTAATTACGAAAATAATAACGTCGGAAACACAAATAAAACAGAATTTAGTACTTGAACATCCGATGCATTCTAATGCATCAAATAGAATGTTTTGGATGAACAAAATCATAATATGATTAAAATTAATATTTAAAATTATTTATTAAAATTAAAATATTATTTGCGGGTCTCAAGTATTTCACGGCTGCTCATGTACGGAGTTATGTCTGGTTCAAGATGTACTTTTGTGCATGAGAAGCCAAAACTGAGATACTACCCGATTTCATTGAAAATCACGCGAAAATGTAAAGGCCCCATGACGTAACTAATCACAATGTTATTACGACCATTCTATTGCATAGTTGTGACCAGACAGGCCAAACGGAACCAAATACGTGTGGAACATAAATTGGGATCAAAAATGGTTACCAAAAGCCTTTGATCCGAAGTCGTAGTTATTGTATTTCTTTGCATTATGATCTATAATGGTATTCAGGAAAGAACTGATAATAGTCTCATATAATGACTAACTAAAGTCTGAGCCGAGCAAAGCAGTCCAGGATTTAAATACTATTTGGTTCCATTGAAGGTCTTCCAAAATGAGTTGCATCTAAATATCGCCATTGTAAGAATTATATGTCACGGTGTTTACAGATTCATTTATCAATTTAAATGCTTGGGAAGAGAAGTGAGGGAGTACCAGGACGCCAGCAAGTCTTTTCCATCTGGTCACGCAGCAGTTGCCTTCTACTTCTTCCTTTACTTATCAGTAAGATGGTTATTTTATTTCTTACCATAATGATCCTAAACTTTGAATGATGTACGACATGCAAAGATGTACTGTCAGGCAAAACATTGGAATCACAACTAGGGTTACTGGGTGACAGGGTGACGGCCTCAATGGAGATTGCGGGGGAACTCGGGGGAACTACTGCTATTATGCAGCAACGATTCCGATACGAACCCTGGCCTTAGGGGAGATCCCGCGTGTCTTGGAGTTTGGGGCCTTATGATTGAAAGCGATTCTTTCAGTTGCAGGAGGAGACAAAAAGCGCAAGTATCTGTCAGCACGTGAGCGGCATTATCATCGTTCATACCACTTGTCTGCTCAGTGGATCTGTGTTTGTCTCTCAGATGAACTAGGTGAATTAGCCGAAATAACCTGATACATTGGGCAGACCACCGAAAGTCACTGGTGGAGCTACAAAGAGCTTCTCGGCTTTTCAGATGGAACAGCAATGCTCCACAGACTCGAAGGAACTCATTAAAATCATACGTAGACCTCTGAAATATATAACGACCGAAGTTGACAAATGAACTGGGACTATCTCTACAATGAACCACCCGTGAAGTACCGGTCGTCATTATCCTGTTTTCAATGGCCTCTTACAAGGCTCAAGTAGTTCCGTCAATTTGAGGGGTAACAAAAGCCACGAGGGCAACTATTTGATGAGTTTTGATTTTCCACGGTTGAAAAACTAGAATAATGAATGAATGAATAAATAGCGTATTTGGAATAATTCTCGTTATTACAAGGAGAGCCATGTATTATAATAATAACGCTTACATTCTATCATACTCATGAATGCATAATACAATACGTATACTCTAAACTAGGAAGGTAATTTTCAACTCTGCCATAAATATTAAAGTGCTCACAAAACAGTCCGGATCGTGACAATTGAGTATTTCACTATTTCTATGTTTATTCCAAACCGGCTTCACGTATATCGATCCTTCTCAATACAACGACCCAATTATTCGCTACACTTACACTATTTCCCTTCCCCTCACAACACATATATTTCGAAAACAAATACTGTCAAATGATCAAATGATTTTCATTTCAAATGATTGGTTCTTATGCGTATAAGATTCGACTCGGAATGAATAATTTATCTCTATAACTAAATTTAGAGACGATTTTCGTGTTCCTTAGGTATTTTCGAAAAATTTCACTACTTACTAATTTCACTAGGTACTTTGTTTCGCGTGAAATGGAGTCGAACCAGGCCGATTTTGAATTTGGTGTCTGTCTGTCCTTCAATCACGCAAAAACGGCTCAATGGATCGAACTTTTCTCCCGTATTTAAATGTTTCCGTGACCGGGGAAGGACATAGGGGGGTTCACTTCCGATGCATAGGGGTGGGGGTTTATAGGAAGGCCGAAATATAAAAAAATCTTAAATTCTTCCTTCCCGTGAGACAGATGAATATTATTTTTGGTATTTAAGATTACAAGGGTTTGAAAAGGGATATGCAAGAGGTATAATCCGTGAAATGACAGGTAAGACCCTCTTCATATACCTTAAACCGATTGGAAATTGAGGTTATAGATACAAATAGTATCCAGTGTTAGAGAAAATCAAAACTTTCATATACTCCCCTACTCAGTAAAATTAGTTTGTGGCACGACATTTACCTCTTTTGGCAAAAGTAAAGCTAAAACATTTGACATTCTTTAAATGCTCCTATTGAACTGAAAAATAAAATGAAACGAAAGTCCATAATGTGACATGTAAGAAAACGAGCAGGGTCAATTTTCGCTGCACTTTTTGCAATGCACCTTTGAACATGCCTTGCGAAATGGTACCTTGCCTTGGTCACACAGCTGAGTAGTTTTATTATATTTGCTTCGAGGGCAGGAAGAGCATCTTGATTGTTGTTTATTGACTTTTTTGGTACCTCTTTCTGTAGTTGTCCCATCCGAGCGGGTGGTTGTCACCTGTTCTGTGTTGTGATGGTGGTCGTCCAACGAGTGTCCCCGTCGAGACTTTCTTGTCCGGCCCTTTTGGTTTATTTCCCATCATCTCCGGGCATTATTCGCAAAATGCAATAGGTACGTAGTTCACTTGGGAGTCGCTTATTGAATAATTCCTCGAAATTATAGAAAAACACCCGAGCATGATCCATTGTAGAAAAACAAAATGATGACACTACTGGGACGTGGGGTACTGGGCGACTAGAGCACGCTGATACAGATGCTCATGTGAATAGATATCAATCGCCGTGTTGTTATCCGAAGTCGACACACTCGAACTTTACGTACATATTCCAACAATGAGTAACTAGCAATTTAATAGAAACGCACGTTAATGAATTCCAAATTACTCATACCATAAGTAATATAAATTGTGCACGATAATATAGATTGAGCTAAATTGGTACACTATCTAGGGCAAAAACATTGATATAAAATAACGAGTGGACTGGGGGTGAAGTACCAGTGTAACAGAAATATAAACTTATGTGGCACAAAGAACATCGTAACTATATAAATTCATATGACTATTCAACGTGCTACCTCAGCTCTCGTAGGGCCGGCGACAATCAAGATAATGTAAAAGAGGAAAACAAAGTGGAGGATTACTTTTACTGGGTCCGTGCCTACAGGGTGAACGGATATAAGGATAGGGAATCTCAACCTAACGGTCCTATTGAGAGTACTTCATGTGTCGACCAGACTTGAGAAAACCGAGAGAAAATGGTGTAGAAAAAATCGGGGCGGAAAACGAAGTAGGAATCGATGGAACAGAGGCGAGAAAAATATCTGTAAGAGAAGGGTCGATAGGTACCTACGTCACTCCCATCATTTATGCCGCATGATCAGTTCACAAGTTGACTTGTTTGATTTTACTTGTTAGTTTTTACAACTTGATTCAAATTAACGAACTAATACCTAACACATGCTAACTAATTTAGGCAAAAATACTCTTACTATAACAAGGCTTTGTGTGGTGAGTTGATTATTTAAGATGAATTCTGATGCGCGACTGGGTGTACACCTAAAACTATCCTATGTTTACTTTTGGAACAGTTAGGTACCAAATTAACGTTAATTAGGTGTGTTGAATTTGGGCCAAAGATTCGATAGACATGACGATAAAGTCATATTTCTGACGTGGTTGACATTTTTTTCTTCTGTAATGTACGAAATTAAACAATGTCCAGTTTATGGTAGGTATTGATACAGTTTATGAGTAATGTACTGGTACAATTTACGTTTAATGTAGTATGATTTTTTTTTTTCAGTGGTACATGCAGAAGAACCTGCAGAGGGTGCAACCAATAGTTTTGTTATGGATTCAGACAGGCCTTTTTCTTGTTGCATGTTTCGTAGCTCTCTCCAGAATTACGGACCATCGACATCATTGGTGGGACGTTTTATTCGGAACTGTTATCGGTTGCGCGATGGCTGTTTGCTCCGTGAGTACAAACTGTATTGTTTTTACCCATCTAATAAATAAGGTAGCGAACTTAAGAGGTGAAGATTACATACACTGACTGACCTCTAAGCCTCCCTTTCAACATCTTCAACGTTAGAAGGAGTCAGTTAGTGACAATTTACGGAAAATAATACCTAGCCAAATAGAAAAAAAAAAGTTCAAATTTACACAAAACATCTCGTCTTGGCATTCGAAAGGCGAAGTAGATTGGCAGAACCGGGCCGCTCTAAGAGGGGGATAAATTACCCATAAATTTAAAAAATAAAACAGTCTGACATGTGACAACTCATTTTAAAGTGTTTTCTACGGTAAACACGATGGAGGAGTCAGAACTGCGATATCTTATTCCGTTCTCAAACTGGAGCACTTTGAAAATGACGAAACGTGGTTGTTACTTGAGATGATCTTTATGGTTCATCTGCACTAATAAGATAACGGAATGAGATATCGCAACTCCGACTTCACCATCGTGTTCAGCGTTGAAAAATTGATAAACTGAGGCAAAAATACTCTACTCCACGTTTTCTTTGCGTAAAACTGCTCCTGTTTTACTTTAGCGTACGAATATCTACTACTTCGAAAATTTTGGTTTAGTATGATATCAGGATGGAAAATCTCAGTGCTTGGCCATTTACTTAGTGGATGGAAATGGGCAAATTTTAGATAGAGGTAGAATAGAAGTGAAGGGAGAAAATGTCTCAATCTACCAACCCAATAAATTAATATGGAATTATTGGGTGTTCCATATTTCCGTTTTCTCTCCGTTTTCAAGTATTATCAATAAATTTGCATTTATATCCTTAAGAATGCTCATGCTTACGTAGTCATCATAGAAATATAACTATCTTTAACATTTAATTGATATCATCCATTCATTTGCAGGCACTGACGTTCAGTAGGAATTTCAAGTTGCAGGAGCCCGAAGTTAGTACGCACAGTTTTGATAACCGTGGAGGGCGACCTTTAACATTCTTAGGGAACGAAAATCATCCTGTACAATGGTTCCTCAACAAGAACAACGCGTTCACTGATGCTAACGATGGATCCCACATTATTGCACCGTAAGTAACAGGATTTGTTTCCGACCGTATTAACACGGACTAATTTTAAAAATCACTATAATACGAGTAATTACCTTCAGTTAAAAAAAGTACCAACTTCCCCGATCAGACGTTTCATCATCTCAATTTCCTGAATAATAATGTTTTCCTTGTTGAAAATTAATAAATCAAACTGGACAATGTTATATGATATTGAGGTAATGTTGATGCTGACTCTGGGTTTATTGGGATCCGACGGCGGAGGGTTAAGGCCATTTATTACGAGTATTATGGCCACCCACTGCACTTAAATCAGACTTCCCGTCGGCCTGTACTGGAACCATGTTGGTAGAACCAGTTACTATTCCATCAACTAATGGATATAAAATGTTTCAGATGACAGCAGTGAGGTTCCTGAGGGGTTACGTTATCATCTAATAAAACCAAGACTGACTGAACGTTGATTTTATTACTTAGGTTTATGTTTAATCGAAATCATCTGTGAACTACTAGGAGGGTACCTACCTATGCTCATTGGGTGTTGAAGAAGTAGATGAAAGACAATTGATAGTTGCCAAGTTCAACTCCGCCATAATCATATTCAACATTATTCATTTAAATTCAACTGTGAAAGCTATACATATATATTTGCTACTAGGCTGTTATATCATTTTCACTTAGGTTTAAGTGATACTTTAAAATTACCTATTGATCATTGAAATATTTCTACTTCATCAAACGTGGGGAAAATTTCTTCATTGCACTCCATAGATAGTTCAGAGCCTAATGACACTGAACGATGTGTTAAAATTTGAGTTTCCAAGTGAAAGTTATCAACTTTTTTCATTCCATTATAATAGTAAGTTTGGATATTGTGTATGTAGCTTGGTGTGGAACAATAGTATGGAATTAAGAAAATAGTATGTTGAAAATATGAGCAATACTAATTCTGATCATGGATCAAATTCTGTTGTATTTTGATGTTTGCACAATCCATTCAAAGGCAGATTTGCAGAAAAGGATAAAGTGGGTAAAGCAATGCAGCAATAGGCAAACTTCCACACTATGCCAGTGGTGTGAACTTACTTGCTGGCTTCCATTGGAGGCTGAAACCAACGCGCGAGTTAGTCAAGATCACAGAAATCGGATCAGCTTTGGGTAGATTGCCCCAAAGCTATGATCGTAATTGAATCAGAACTGTTTTCCAATCTGAGCAGGTATTAAATACCAATCGATTCTCTAAAGGAACTGAGTTTCAGCCAAATGTTTGATTAAGTGAAGCAGTTCACACGAGTCCAAGAACTTGAACCATAAGGATGATTTTAAAATCTATATCTAAACATTTATTGGAATTGTTTGTACATTTGAATAAGATAATTCTCTTATTCAAATCTACAGCGCTGAGGAGCAACCACAATTTCCTAATATGTGAGGGCAGGAATCAATTTTGTTGAAGCCGCCCAGCATAGTGTGAACGCAGCTTTGGCCATCAAAAGACCATGATTCTGGTCATAAGTATTGTAAAAAACACATAAATAGTAGACTTGAGAAGACATTTCATTTTTGCATCAACAGAAATAAAACTGGATTCTACATGAAAACGATTACGTTTATTTGTGTCCAATACTACCTCAGTTGCGGTTACCGTACATTAATTCTAGTAGGTACCTTTCGAAAGTGTCAAAACCGTGACAAGTAGAGAGGCAATTTACCGACTGAAAGGTAAGATAAAATATCTAACTGTATCCAGTTACAATGCACTTTATTTTCTCAACTAAGTATGGAAACAATAAATAACGACAACAAAGTTACATTAATTTAATAATATAAACATTTCATCATAAACAACGCATATGAAATCTGCATTATATATACAGCTATGTTGAATATTTTTCCACAAAATGAATATCTTACAAAACAGGAATTATGTCCCCTGCCTCACGATTCATTTAGAACCTCTCTCTATTGTTACACGGAAACACTCATGATAATTAGTATTGGATGATTACATACAAAATTTACATTTCAGTACCAACAAAATAAATACCTGTGTATAAGTGAATATACATATAAGATATGTGGTAAATAACCTATAAAAATCAATTCTTTTTGGCAACAAATAATATGAGTCTTCAACGAGGATTATAGACAAAACGACTAGTAACAATGTATTATCCGATATGCAATGCACACTTGAATACGCAAGAACATGGAATGATTGATATAAACAAGTGGGTAAGTTGTAAACCAACTGAAACAATAAAATATACATTATATCATATCTACACACATATACAGTTACAATATATACATCATCCATAAAAATATGGCAAACAATGCAGCACAATTATAATTGCGCAACAACAAAAGGAGGACCAACCAATATACAACAAATTGCAAACAGCAAAAATGATTCTATTGTCAGAATAACAACTACAAAAGCTTACCTCTCTATTATGAGAAGTAATTTTGTGAGCCTGTCAAGGAGTTCACAGCTTAGCAAAGACAAAGCTCTGATCATTGATAATAGTGATTACTTCATCAATAATACAGTGATCTCATTTTGTTTTTTGTTTTTTTTTTTATACCAAATATCCAGATAATCATACGAATAATGTTTCTTTTTTTCTCAAATATAATATACTATCATACATTGAATGGATAACCAAATAAAGCTGATTTACCTCACGCTCTTAAATGACCTGATAACAACTATGTGAGGAGTATACTGTTGTTCCCTTTCTTGTAAGATAAATATACATATAAATTACTACTAAAAATCATCCTAGAGTAATCTGGGAAAGGCAAAAAACAGCTATATTTTGGTTTTTTCTTCATCTCTCTATTCAATTATAAAAACCCTATTCTTCAAGCCTACACAATCTCGATGTTAGAAATACTTGAACGAATTACAACCAGGCACCATTTCAATAATCTCATCATGGGCAGATTCAATAATAAACAGTATGTAACGGATTATATTCATTATTCCATTTTATATCCCACTATTCATCGAGTTTTCTTTCAATCCTGAGCTAAAATGATAAACAGATACTGAAACTCATCATTTCCAAGAACACAGAAAGATTATTCAAAACAATTGATAAAACGAAAAGAGGTACTAAAACGTCACAAGCCTCACTTCAATATGGCCTTTCTTCAGGCATGAGCACTCAAAACGTAGCCAGGCTTTCAAAAATAAGGCACAAAACTGTTATTAATACAGTGGGATGAAACATCTCAACAGGTCACATGAAAAAGTAGAGGTACCTGTCAAGACACATTTGTAAACAACAACATGCAAAGTAAATTTCGATTTTCAACATTAATATAAAATTACAACACCAATTATTATTGTAACCAAGAAAGCCCTTAAGGTATTGAGTAAACTTAGATATGATATTCATCTTTTCTCTAAAAATTTCCAGGTGTGATGAGTAGGTAGTAGCCTACATCTCTCTACCCAGTGTCAAGATCAGAATCATAATATTTCTTTCATGTTAGGAAAATACAGTATACATGTATATGATTAACATTTCATAAGCAAGTCCTTAATTACAACAATCTTCATGTAAACATCAAATTTAAATGCCTATCATTTGGTATGAAAATATATAGGATCTAATGATGGATAATAAATTTGGCGTACTAAGGCTGAAATAATGCCTACAAAAAATACACATGAAGCATTCTGGGGTTTTATATCATTCGGCATTTCTGAAGATTCATATTCAGAAGTACTCCAAAAACAATACGGATATAAATTACATATTGTCAAGTCTAAGAGGAAACCTGTTCAATGTGTACTTTTGGAAGCCAAATCTCTTCTTTCTCTTTACCGATTTGATCATCATTTATTACGTTGTATATTATATCATTCATGAAACCAAGTTCTAGACAAGAAATTCTGTTGTCAAATAACAAATGCCTAAAAGTATGGAATGGCATGAACAGGCAAAGTATACAGGTAAAGTTCCAGGCAGCCACCAGATTACGGCTGACTCGACTAAGTAAATATACCAGAAACGTTTCAAGTACCAACTTTCGGAGTTTGAAATCCACGCAAAAGGGCCCAAGATCATCGAACAAATGGAAATGCACGAAAACTTTTTAGATTGAAACTATTGAAGATCTACAAAATTGCAGATTGCATCCATATCAATGTCCATTCATGCTTCTCAAGGATTTTTCGTTTACTTTGAAACATAATTAGAAATTACTGCATATATCTTTAGAAGGTGGAATTAACTAACTCATTACGCACGCATTAAGTACAATTTGAACAACTTCTTTACACTTGGATGTCCTGTTTGCCATTAGGTAGTGGAAAGAGGGATCCAGACAACCTCATCTACGTGAGCTAAACATTTTACAGAATACCTACACAAAAAATTGTATAATTGGACCAGCCAAAGTTATTCATAAAATACTTTATTGAAATTTGGTTTTGCGTGGATGTTAGAAACCCCGTATAAAAGTAAAAAAAGGAAAGGAAAAGTACTTTGACCAAAACCATATGGTGATCGCTATCATTGACACTGCCAGTAGTATGGGAGATGGAGGTTTCCTCGATGTTATCTTCATAATTTCATGGATTGAAAGCTTTTAAATCAAATTTCAATTGTAGAAGTTAGATACAATAAATGAAATGATGTTAGTGTAGGTACCACAATAATGACAATCGTCACAAGAGAAAACGATGGGGCAATATTATTTATAGAAGCTTGGAACAAATATTATTGGGGCAACATGATTGGGTAACCCCATCTTCCATTTTTCGATAATCAAATGATTGAGAACACATTTTATTTAACATTAATTAGACTAGGTATAACGATACAAAACATCATCATTTATACATGCATATCATGTTTCTTTTACAATAAGTTTCATCAATACAAGTGCAAAAGACATTTACAATTTACTTCAAGAAAATATCTAGGGAACCACTTGATATAGGATCTTTAATACAATATGATACATAATTATTCAACAATACTGTGCGTATACATCTCTTCAATGAGAACATACGGTTTAATGCAGCTGCAGTTTGCAAATAAGCCAATAACTAATAATCACCATGGAAGCAAATATCTGATGCTCTCCATTGGTGAACCAGTAAGGACTTCCAAGTTTTACCAGGTTTTCTTTGGGATAATATTTGTTTTATAGGTGTGCCTAGCAGCACACTAGGAAAGCAACGTACCACACTAAGGTCATGGTGTATCATAGTTGCAATACTAAGATATGGTTTCTTGCCAATCTCTTCTTCTGCGTTAATATATTCTCAGATTAGAATTCCTGACTGGACATGTCTAATCAGTTCCCCTCATGAGCAGGAAACATCAAAAATGCCTACCAACACACCATTATAAACTGGCTTTGTTATGGTTTGTTCTGCAAACCACTTGGCTCTATTCTCCCATTACATTTACTCGAGCATGATGACTTGAAGCATCATTCGATTGGACATTATTCAATAGAGGGCATGCGGTCAAGGCAATCAAGAGGCGGTCACGAAGTGCGTTCAAGAGAACAAAATACTCGAGGGGTCTGATCATTTGGGGGCAATACCTGTATAGATAAAGATTTTAATTTGAATCGATCACGTACTGATGGTAGGCCATGAAATCATTTGAAGAAGTGATGACATAAACTGTTTGGTTTATTCCAACCTACATTCGCCAACAACTGTTGTTGGTGAATCTGAATCATATTATGATGTTAGTGAGCAAGTTCCATCACTGTTACATTTAGATCTTCTCAAGGTAATTATTTCAATCCTACACTATTGCCAACTACTTGATAACCAGCAAGATTTGAAGACTTTGATAGGACCCAACATACATACGTTATCATAGATGCAGATTTGTCAGATGATGCGCCAAAAAATAAAAAAAAGAAGCCCTTACAAAACACAGAATGAAAGAACTAGATGTTCAACATTTTCACCTTTGAGCTCTCGAAATTCTCTCTCACATGACCTGCCAGGAAAGAGATGGAATGTCATACTCGATATCATAGCATACTTGGTTCTTTTTTCTAGTTTGTGGTAACCAAAAGTACAACAATACAAATTACGAACATGAAATCCAAAATTGAGGAGAAGTAACTTTCTAGAACGGAGAAGTAACCAGAACTCGACAGGCCACAGGATGTTGTGTATGGATTGCTATGACCCACCTCCAAGGCTAGCTCCAACCATGACATCCCCTATATTAACAAGGATAGGAGGCAAGGAATTCACAAATCAACACATTAACTGGATAAACATTTGAACTGTTCCAGTCATGCAATGTGATCAAATGAGCGAGATTTTCAAGGAATTTACAAGGGAACATTTTTCCTACGATTTTGAGCAATTCTCGGTTTAAGGGGACATTTGAAACACAAAAGCTCTACTTAGCTGGAACTTTTCAAGGTGCCATTCATCCGGTTTATGCAAACCTCTAAACTTTGAGCAATTCTCAAAAATTAAGAAAAATAAAATAAAAAAAGTACACAAAATGGATCATAATCTTTGTGCGTCAAAACAGATAACCTCATCGTAATTTTTTATGTAATTATTGGTAATTTGGTAGAAGACATTTTGTCACAACTGCGAGAAGAGAGAATTTCTTGCACTCAGCAAACAAAAGGACTTGGAATTCAGTTCCCAACGCAGATGGTCCATGCACTTCAAAAATATACTGTACAGAGAACTAAGTTGTATCACAATTGAAAATTGAGCGTTATAACAAAGTTGGAAAAGGGAACATGAGAATGTCATAGCTTTGTTGTCTGTCTAATAAGTTGAGATTATTCGATGCTCAACTTCAACCTTCTTCTTGGAGAAAGAGGTATTTCTGTGAGATCGGAAATAAGAAATTAACTGTAACTGTACAAAGGACGTAGAGTGGGAGAACAACGGATAATGGTGTAATATAAGGAAGGCAATAAAGAAATTGGATGTTGAAAAAGCCAGGGTCCTACGTCTATCATAGCCTGGCTATAAGTGCGAGTATGCGTAAAATTAGCAATCTCTCTTTTCTCTGTATAGGTGGTGTTCTTGTGATGTCACGAACTATCGACATCTCAGATCTCCCGTGTGTCCGCTATTTTGGCTCGGTCCACTGCGATTCTCTGGTAGCGTTCACTAATCATTTTCGAATATTTTCGGTGGTTTTTTTTCGTTACTAACGACAACAACTGCGAATCTGCGATCATCATTCCTGGGCGAATTATCGGCTCAACAACGGTATGAGATATTACTAAAAGAGCTCATTATCATAGTTAACCTTCATCTCGGTGTCCTGCGTTTTTTTTTTTTTAATTTGAGTTTGTGTTCATTGTTGTTTCGACCTTTCCATAGCTGCAGAAGTATTTTCCCTCTTTCGAAATGCCTAATTGCGCAATTCGGGGTGCAAAAATTCCCGGGGAGGGGTGGGGGGTGAAATGGTGCGAATGTTTGGCCTCCCTAAAGTCATCACCAACTAGTGTGATAAAACTAAGGAACTTTCATCCAAGAGAAAAGCTTTGTGGTTGGCCAAAATTAGCAGAAAATTTCATTTTCAATTTCATTTCAATTTCATTTTCATGATTTCATCAATGATGAAAATGAGTGAATTTTGGTTTTTGAATCTTTTACTTCTTCCACAATCGTCTTGGTTCTCACAAACTTCCTCCTACGTGGATCTATCAAAAATGAAACAGTCTGACAAGTACACTGATTTTAAAGGTTTTTTTTTACAACACGATTGTGAATTCAGAATTGCGGATAACACTTTGAAGAATGGCGGACAGCCGTGTTATCACCGTATCGAATTATCGATATTCCCTCAAATAATCGATTTTTATGTCTCGGGAACACCACCTATAACACATCGCTCTTTTCGATCGGACCTCCACAACAGTGAAACAACTCCATGTCACACAGCCGCATTTTTTTTCAAACTCTCGATTTCTATTCGCTTCTCTAGGTTTGGTTTGCACGGTGAACAGAGCCGATGTTTGTAAACCTCAAGCAATATTCATTGGAGAAGAAAAAACAAATCAGGACTGGAATACCCAATTCTTCGGAAAGAGGTTCGTACGTTGCTGCATTCTTAAACGAAGACTAGACAATGGGAAGGTGGAAGTGAACTTTACCACAGTACAGTAAAACCAGTCAATGAAAACAAAACTAAATCTGAAGTATGAATAACAAGTACAAATAAAACAGTAATGCAGTATAGTTCATTATTCGCTCTAGTTTTTATGCTACCTACAGGACTGAATGTTTCAATTAGCAACGTTTAATTAAGAACTTGACATACTCGATCATGGTGTACCATGCGATGAATCAAAATGTTAAACAATCAAATATGGACGTTGGATCTTACTCTCAATTTCATTTTAGAAATCTTCTAAACTAGAGCAGGAATAATGGAATACTTACACATAAATAAGCATCACTTGGAAACAAATACAAATATTATGATACTCTAGATAAAAATGTACATTATTGGGTAACATCCCATGAGATCTTAATTTTCAATCGAAAAAACCGTTGATGTCAGAAGTTTGAAAAAGAGAATTGGCATATCAATGGGGCTTCATCAATGTACATAAGTTCCTATAAAATCTAATTCTAATTAAGGCAGTGTTAGTTGTACAAGTCTTCTGGGGAGAGAGACATGCTGTTATATGAGTTTCATCTCTATAAACTCATAATTTGTTACACATCCAGAGTGAAAAGGACAAACAATTCCTATAAGAATTATACGATGTTCAAGGTATTATCATACAATCTGTGCACAAACTCTTCTTACAATCTTACAACGGAAATGAGGATTGTAGCATTAACTGTTGAGATGAGTTGAGTTGATAAGATTAATGCTAGTGCATGTACATTACGTAGTTCACAATGGAAGCAGGAGCAAATATCAATTCTTCAGGTCGATTAGATCATTATATTATCAAGACGTGAGGGTGTATCTAAACAAGATCAATAGGGGAAATTATTTTATTACAGGCTAATTATTCGAAGAGATGAAGATAGTTCAATGTTAACCACAGTTGGAAGAAAGATAACAGTCATCTTCTATGCAAATCTTATTGCATATTTTATTAAGTGGCCACTCGTGTCTTTCAGAAATCCCCTTCTTTTTCTGGCAAGTTTCAGAAACCAAGATGAAGCACTAATTAAATAGAAACTGAAATTGCTATTATTGTCCTTGAACCTTTGAGGAGAAACTTGAATAAAGCATTGTGTAAGCAAGGGCGATACCTAATTCGTTGTCATGTGAATTGAGCTTGTCACACCTGATTCCCAACTGATGCACAGGCCTGGCAGCCCCTGTGTTCTAGGCTAGCAAAAAAGTTACAATAACAAAAAAGAACTCGAATTTTTTTTTGGAACCAACCTTTCTATGGGTCTTGCCAAAATGTCAGTCACTACCAACCAACGGATATGTTTGACAATGTAACCAGAGATGAGTAAACTGTCCTTATGTCTGTGTTCCATATTCACAGGAAGGTTGGACCCATGTCCTACAACATGCTGGTTCAAGGCAAAACAGTTCAAATTCAGGTTAATCAGTGATGCATGATGTGGGATATTCAGATAATATACCAATAAATTCTTATTGTGAGCAGTATGAAACAAAAGGGTTTGTTGGGGGTGACTCGAATTGAACATGACTTGATAGAATAGGTGAATGGAACTGGTCATGCAACAACTCTAAAAGAATATAATATATTATTTTTTTTTTTACATTCTTTTTATATTATCCAACACTGTAACCCTTCTCATCACAACACCAAGTCTCACTTCACTTCTTTAAAAATATCACATACAGATGGATTTGGGCTGACACATATATATTGAAAGCTGGGAACCAGTTGTCGACATTGTGCCTTTCTAGTCAATGACTTTCAGAATATATGTAACAAAATCCAATCATGTACCTCACAACATTATTAACTCCATACCAGTTGAGTATGTATGGTTATGATTTACTTCCATGGTTTACAATGTTTAACAAGAATATTTCCTGCAATGTGGATCTCATCTCATCACCTAGTGAACAAAAAGAACGTGATTTACTTCCCATACTTGTTTTTGTACATGCATCAAGTCAAAGGAGTGAGAATAGAAAATAAATGCGAGGGCGACTAAATTTCACAAAAAAAAAAAAAAAAAAAAAAAAAAAAATTATCAGTCTGATATTAGGTACTATTGAAGCCAAACGATGAAGGTATTCAGTTTGAAGGGGGAATCATTCTAAAATATAATAAGAATGAAGAGCCATCAAAATTACAGCAGCTTCACAAAAGATAAATAAAAAAATGAAAAAGAACTACCATTGTCAAGGCATCAACAGACTATAATCAACAAACATCCCTTTTAAGAAAAATTAAAACTCATACAATAAATTTGTTTGGCAGTCTTACGTAGTTTACAAACATCATCAGAACTGGTGACTTCGAGACTGCACCCTTATGTGGATGTTGAGGAATAGACACATACTTATGTATCATTAAACATTGTAATTCATTCAAATATATACTCTTTACATGAGATGAGGAACTGAAGCTATAAACCTATCATATTATTAGGACAGGAAATATCAAGTCGAGAATTCAAGTTCTCAAAATATAGACCATTTTATAGGACTAATAAATCTGTTTAGGAAAATTGAACAAAAGCTTTTGAAATTATTGCAAAATGACATAACCCAAGTTAAAGGGTTGGTATAGAACATGAAAAAGTTGGGATAACAAATTCAATTTTCATGTATCTTGAGTACTGTCAACTCTCAGATCATGATGGTAACACAATATGCATCCTGTCATGAAAAAGAATTTGAAGGTTGTCCTCTGTTCTCCGTCTTGTTAGATTCTTCAAAGGCAAACCATGTAGGTTCAAGTTCTTCGGATGAGGGAGCAGTCTTACTTTCTTTTTCACCATTCATATTCTTGACTTTCAAATTCTTAGATTCCACAGGGGAAAACGGATCATTCCCAGAAATTATATTTGACCCAGTGTCCCCGCTTTCTTCGAAAGGATCTTCAATATTAAATGTATCTTCATAACGATAGTCTTTGAAAGGGTCTTCAGTGAAGTCCAAACTGGTTCCCTGCATATAATAAAACTAAAAATGAGGGTTTGGGATTAAACAACTCAAGGCTGCAAAATGTAAAAGGGTAGGAGAAAACCAAAATGGGAGATTGTGGAAAAGAAAAAAAAAGAAGAAAAACAATAGAGTTAGTGAAAATTAATAGATGGTTATAGCAACATCAAAGGAAAGCAGAAGTAGAACCAATCAACCAGTTTACTATTCTAAAAATAATTATTAGAAGCGAATCACAGTTACTTCTGTTTGGGAACACCAACCAAGTTATGCACATTTTCAATCTGCAAACAAGCATCAAAACTTGTCGACAACTCATCAGGAAAATTGAGTAAAACCAAATTATCAATAAAACACTTGAATTTGAGCCACAACAATATCGTACCCCAGATATGAAAGTAACTTAAGAAGAAACCGAAGTCTGCCAAAGTGTGTCATACAATAATTGTAGCTTTCAAATAGATGAACACCAGCAACCCTCACGTTTAATTATTAAACGTGAGGGTTGCTGGTGTTCATCTATTTGAAAGCTATCAACAGTTGTTCAATTAGGAAAAGAGCATGCAAGAGCCTAAAGATTCTCAAGGTTGAGATTTTGTAAGGTGAGCTTCATCCATGTCAGTCAAAAGCTAGCTGAAATTCCATCATCAATTACACAGGCCCACAAAAAAGAAAACGTGGTCTGTTCTTTTGACGAGACCCACCTATACTTATGTATTTTTCAACGCTGAATCCGAATCTGCACTCTAAATATGGGGTCCCAGTCGATTTTGGCAAGATAATATCGAAAAACACCAAAAATCCGTTTTTTTTTCATAGTTTTTCGTGGTTAGAGAAAAAACAAACGGTGTAGATTTGTATTATACGGAAAAAAATAAGTCGAAATTGCTGTTTAAAACATTTTTTTAGACATAGATTCACCTATAATATAGCTCGGAAACCAGCACTGCCATAATTTAGGGTGTTTTGATTACATATGATCAAGCCTGATCCAATCACCCGAAAACCAAATTTCGGTCCTGGAATTAACCTAACGGGGGTTTTAGGGATCGCCGATCACGAATATAATGTTAGATATGTACTTTAGTCACTCCAGAGGGCGCTTATCGGCAGCGACGTAGGTATCAAATTAATCGGTAGCATTTATAGCTAGCGAGATATTGTGGGTTATATGGTTAGCTTGTTGATATTTCCTTGAAGAACTATCCAAAGGACACAGTGCTGACAAAGCAACATCACTTTTTATTATTGGTTCATTACGGTTCAGCCGATTTTGGATAATTTTCAAAATAAACCGATACATTTGGTACGTCACTGCCGATAAGCGCCCTCCGGAGCGACTAAATTACAAATCTGACATTATGGTAGGTGAATTCCAGGACCGAATGTTGATTTTCGGATGATAGGATTGGAGTTTCATTTCGATATACCAACATAGAATCTATGTTTTAAAATATTTTAGCAATTTCGACAGATTTTTTTCCCGTAGAATCCAAATCTAATGTCAAATTTATCGTATCACCGTTTGTTTTTTCTCCAACCTCGAAAAACTATGAAAAATTGGGTTTTGTTTGGGGTTTTTCGAGATTATCTCGCCAAAATCGACTGGGAGCCCATATTTTGAGTACATATTCGGATTCAGCGTCGAACAATACATAAGAATAGATGGGTCTCGCCAAAGAACAAACCACTTTTTTTTTATGTGGGCCTGTGTTGTCAATTCTATAGAGGCTGAAATCATTTGCAAACTGTTGGCGAGGTCTGTAACTAGGAATAATTCCAATTATTGGTCTTGAATGCTGACCAAGACTAAGGGAATAAAGAGTCTTGGTCAATCTTTGATTCAATAATCTGTAATTAGGTGCAATTGTGAATGCAAAGGACCGTTATTTGTCTGGGCATCTTTCAACATTCTGGAATGGTATTATTAGGAGCATGGTATTCCATGCGCTGGGAATAAATCAGGCAACAATGCCAATCATACACAGAGCTTTTCCTTCCCTGTGCTGTCGGAGACCTTTAGGTACTGTATCATTAAATAAAGGATTAAATTCAAAAATTCGGTGAACCTTCTATCTCAGGTTGGTTTGTCTGGACAAAGTGCCCCCAGAACACACTGCTCCTGCATTTTATAAACAGACAACGAATTCCACTTATCGAACTTGATAATATCAAGAACGGTTACATATTATGTAACCGTTCTTGTATGTTTCGCTTCGTTGTTTTTCCAATTCTGCAGGTAGCTTCAATGTATTGTACCTATAGAACCAGCAAGTATACCAAACTCTGCAAATTCTTCACACAATGGTTTATTATTTTCTTTATACAGATCACCCTTCTGTCTAGATCACTAAATGACAGATTAATTATTATTGAATTATCATTATTATTAATTATTTTTGAATTATTATTATTATTATCTAGTAGCGTAAATTATTATTACTTATTACTGATATTTGATAATTAATTAATAATTCAAATTAATCATTCTTGTTAGTTATTAATTATTATTAATAATTAACTCGATATCTGAAAACCATCTGCTGTTGGAATCAGATGGGCCAGTATGAACATTGACCCGACAGGCTGCCGCATGATTCACCCTAATGTTGACGACGTGTGATCAGCTCAAACTTCGAGCCCTCATTGTGAATGAACTGCTGGTCGTACAAAGCTGCGGGTGGTCTTAAAAAATATACTAAATGTGAGCTGAACTAAATCTAAATGTGAGCTGAAAACTATACTGTTCAATTTGAATTTTTCGAAGATATGAATTTTCAAAATTTGTTTTGAAACCCTTCCAATTGACTAAGGGTTATGAAAAGTTTCAAGGATTATTGTGGGGTTGGTTCGAACTCGTAAACCAAATTTCGTAATTTTAGCACAACGCTAACTGGGCAAAGTGCCGCGGACGGCGCACAGTGGGACGAAACGTGAATCTAGCAGTTCAAAATTTTGGAAAAGAAATTACAGTTGAAATTATAATCCGTATGGCCATTAGAGGTCATTCGTAAGCCTAGTAAATGGTTTTTACTTGTCCAAATGAAGCTCTTCCAAGACGTGCACCCATGAGCCGAGAATAGCTATAATATTGCTTAGAACAAACTCTGTTTTGTGAAGAGTGAAAAGTTTACTTTGAATAGAAACGTACGGTTTTCGGTGACTAGCTTTATTTATATAGGCACCTACATTATTTGTTGTTACATTATGATAGTTAAATTTTGATGTTACATTATGATATGACCACTCAAGCAGATAATTCACTGAATCCACGAAATTCATCATCTATATTATGTTCTGTTTCTTGTTCATTTTCATCATCAGAATCAGGGAAGTCCATAAAGTGGTGGCAGGCAGATTTTGGTAGTAATTGAACAGCATGGGGGGAAGGCTATGATGCCTCTCATGGGTCGGAAAAGAAGAAACTCTGCAAATTCTTGACACAACGGTTTATTATCTTCCTTGTGCAGATTACCCTTCTGTCTATACCAGAATGTGTTGCAAATCGGCACCATACCATATTCTCACCGTACTCATACCATACCATACGAATTTCTTTCCTATCATACCATACTGTAGGTATCATACCTACTATACTAAATCATACATACAATAATATACCATACCTTACTCATACCATGTCATACAAACCGAGTGAATATTGAAATGTCATCCATTTCTGACCTATTTTTAAAATTTCTAGTCAATAGCTCATCATCAAAATTTAATTTGTATTATTACAAAAAGGTATTATTTAAACAATTTTACAGATGAGAAACCGAGTGAATATTGCAATGTGGTCTATCCCCGACTCACGGTTCAAATTTCTAGACTGTAGTTTACCGGGAAGATGAAAAAAGGTAGTTTTATTCTGGACCCACCTGACGGCCGTTTTCGACGCGAAGTTTAGTGTTTTTTCTAAACCTTTGCGCGGTCACTGTGAACGAACGGCTGGTCGTACAAAAATCCAATTGGTCTTAAAAAATTCGTAATTTTTCAGGTCATTCAAAAGTGAACTAAAAATTACACCGTTTCATGTGAATGTTTAGAGATATGACATTGTCGAAATTTCAAAGTTCGTTTTGAACCCCTTCCCCTTGACCTAGGGTTATGAAAAGTTTCGAGGATCATTGTGGGGCTGGTCCAAACCCAGAAACCAAATTTCGTAATTTTAGCTCAACGCTAACTGGGCAAAGTGCCACGGACGGCGGACGGCGTACGGCGTACGGGTGACGGACGGATTTTTGGTTTATTATCTTCGATAATGAACCATTGGAATCGCCCAAAGAAAAAAATTTTTTAACCCCCCCTCAAAATTTGTTGGTTTACGTTTCAAGATACGTAGATTCAGAAAATCGAATAAAAAAAAATCCGTCCGTCACCCGTACGCCGTCCCCCGTCCGCCGTCCCCCGTCCGCCGTCCGCCGTCCGTGGCACTTTGCCCAGTTAGCGTTGAGCTAAAATTACGAAATTTGGTTTCTGGGTTTGGACCAGCCCCACAATGATCCTCGAAACCTTTCATAACCCTAGGTCAAGGGGAAGGGGTTCAAAACGAATTTTAAAATTTCGACAATGTCATATCTCCAAATATTTAACTGAACCGTTTAATTTTTAGTTCACTTTTGAATGACCTGAAAAATTACAAATCTTTTAAGACCAATTGGATTTTTGTGCGACCAGCCGTTCGTTCACAGTGAGCGCGCAAAGGTTTAGGAAAAACACTAAACTTTCGCGTCGAAAACGGCCGTTATGTGACCCAACACCCAGACGCCCAGAATAAAACTACCTTTTTTCATCTTCCCGGTAAACTACAGTGTAGAAATTTTAACCGTGAGTCGGGGATAGACCACATTGCAATATTTACTCGGTTTCTCATCTGTAAAATTGTTTAAATAATACCTTTTTGTAATAATACAAATTAAATTTTGATGATGAGCTATTGACTTGAAATTTTAAAAATAGGTCAGAACTGGATCACAATGCAATATTCACTCGGTTTCTTGTCTGTAAAATTGTTTAAATAATACCTACCTATTTGTTTAAACAAATTAAATTTTGATGATGAGCTAGATACTTGAAATTTTAAATATAGGTCAGAAATGGATGACATTTCAGTATTCACTCGGTTTGTATGACATGGTATGAATATGGTATGGTATATTATTGTATGTATGATTTGGTATAGTACAATATGGTATGATAGGAAAGAAATTCGTATGGTATGGTATGAGTACGGTGAGAACAAGGTATGGTGCCGATTTGCAACACAGTCTGGTATAGACAGAAGGGTGATCTGCACAAGGAAGATAATAAACCGTTGTGTCAAGAATTTGCAGAGTTTTTGGTTTATTATCTTCGATAATGAACCATTGGAATCGCCCAAAGAAAAAATTTTTTTAACCCCCCCTCAAAATTTGTTGGTTTACGTTTCAAGATACGTAGATTCAGAAAATCGAATAAAAAAAAATCCGTCCGTCCGCCGTACGCCGTCCGCGCCACTTTGCCCAGTTAACGTTGAGCTAAAATTACGAAATTTGGTTTCTGGGTTTGGACCAGCCCCACAATGATCCTCGAAACTTTTCATAACCCTAGGTCAAGGGGAAGGGGTTCAAAACGAATTTTGAAAATTTGAAAATCTCATATCTTGAAATATTCATATGTAACGGTTTGTTTTTTATTTCATATTTAGATAGAGTTTGTTCCGTAGAATTTTTTAAGACCATCCGCAGCTGTGTACGACCAGCCGTTCGTTCACAATGACGGCTCAAAGATTGTGCCTCACAACACGATCGTGACTCAAACTGTTGAAATACAGGTCCATTTTCATACTAACAAGCTCTTTGGAACATCATATGGCTTAAGTGATGTCGAGTTTGTTGTTCTGAGGTGCGTTTCGTGCTACGGAAATGAAGGTAATTTCGAATATTCGTTGGTAGGTACTTCTTTTATAGAAAATTATTACCGACGTAGTATTAAAAACCCCAGAATTATATCGTATTAATTAATCATAATTAATAATAATTATTATTAATAATAAATACGAATTATTAATACCTAACAATAAATTATAATAATTTTCACTAGGTAGGTACTTGATAAAATTGTAAATAATAAGTGATAATTGATAATAATAATTAATCTAACATTTAGGATCTAGACATTTAGACCTAGTGATCTAGACAGAAGGGTGATCTGTACAAAGAAGATAATGAACCGTTGTGTCAAGAATTTGCAGAGTTTTTTAATTCAATTTTCTGAATCTACGTATCTTGAAACGTAAACCAACAAATTTTGAGGGGGGGTTAAAAATTTTTTTCTTTGGGCGATTCCAATGGTTCATTATTGTTGGATCCCGCGGCGATCGTTGTCAGCGGTTTCCCCCAACCTCGCGGAATATCGCTCGCGAGACGACAAGTTGGGCGAATTCCACGGTCGCGGCATTCGCTTCTTTGATTCCCAACGATTAGCACTCGTCTGGAGCCAACGTGCGTTTCCCGATTCAATAGCTCGGATCGGTATTCGGTGCCCCCCTGAACTTCCTTCCGACAGACCTTTCGTTCTAGTACGGCCGCGGGCGCGGACGCCGAGGTCTTCAGGATCGTCCAGAAGCGCCCGCCAGAAGCTACACAAGGTATCTGTGGAGAGACTTTAGGGTTGTTAGGGATAGTTTAAGGATAGATTAAGGGACTAGAATAAAACGGGGTTTAAATAACGTTGTCTTTTATTCTACTAGTTTCTTCCTTACTCCCTTACTCGAGGTGGCACGACATAAATGGTGGAGGCGCCGGGTACCATTTTTATGGAATTAATTTGACGAAGATAATAAACCAAAACATTTTGCCCCTGACCACCCTATATTCTCAATGTTTGTGCTGCATGACGATTTTCCTACCTTAAACATTTCGAAAATTCTTTCACGCCACTTCCCGAGGGTTCCGGAACCAAAATTCTATTGAAATACGTTGATAATAACCAACAGAATACGATAAAAACTTAGTTTCCAGGTTCCATAAGGTTCAGCAAGAGAATTTACGTTTTTGCAAATAAAATATGCGTTCGTAGGCAAATTAAAAAATAATAATGAAATACTGCGATTTTTTTTCTTTCATGAAAATAGTCAGTTGCGCTCGAAACGCGGACGGAGTAACAGCTCTGTGACATTGCTCCCGTGAGTGGTTATGTAACGTGACATTGTGCAATGCAGCAGTTATGAACACAGTGTTTGTTTAATAAACTCAGTGCGATGAGTGTCAAGGACGGTTCGGACAGCCTAACAACGGAGGAAATATCAGTGCTGGAAGTGATTGCCGAAAGTAGAGCCCTCATAACTCAGAGGAATTCAAATGAAACACCTACCCGAGGTGAATTTGATCGGCTTTCAAGCCAAGGTACAACTTTGTGTGATGCTCTAGAAGCCTATAAAGGCAAAATGATCTGCTTGAAGAAGCGGAAAAACAAAAAGAGCGCAAAATTATGAAAATTAGCGAAACGGAACATTTCACGGAGGAGGACGAACTCGAACGAGAAATCAGCTCGCATAAAATCAGGAAACAAAACAAAAAAAGGAAAGCATCATCTTCTCCCGAACAAAAAGGTGCCACCAGTCAAATAATTCAAATTGAGCAGAAATTGGATTCAGAAATGCTATATTACATGGATGAGGAGGGATTAGAGTACCAATCCGGGGACTGGAACGTGGCCCGTGGTCGGAAGAGAAATACTTCGATTTTTTTCTTTCATGAAAATAGTGTACATACCTCCTTCTGTGATCTCCATAACGAATATTTTGTTAAAACCACTTTCACAGAGTGCTAGAAGTTGTTTTCAGGTAACGATTTACGAAACGACTGAGACGAGACATTCATAGGCTGTGTTGGTTTGACATACAAAGTTCACTTCCTCACTTATAATTATCTGTTCTGCTCTCTCTGAGAATACCATTCTGAGTACTAACAGGTGAACAGGTTCCGGCTTGACAAAACAAACCTTCATGTTTCGACTTTTGAACAGCTAGATTCGCGTTTCGTCCCACTGTGCGGCATATGGACGGATGGGTGTATTTTTTTCTAGGGCGATTCCAATGGTTCACTATTCAAGATGATATACCAAAAACTGAACAAGTCTGTAATCTAACCTTGCTGTTGAAAGCAGAAAAATCGGCAAATGAATCATTTGTCGCTGGAACTGTTGAGTTGGAAACAGCAGGAGGGGCAGGTCTTGGTGGAGCTGGTCTTGGGGGAGGCTGCTTATTTTTTGGAGGCAATGCAGGCGCCGGAGCACCAAAAGGTTCACATCCAAACGCATCTTGGTCAAACTGTAAAATTATAGAATAGTCGAATGCTATAGAAAGCTTCCAGGAAAAAATTGAGTACTACTGTAACAAGGTTAAACAAAAATTTTATTATGAATGAGAGTTTTATGTTCCTCATGATTCGAATTGAGTACTTACACCATCTGCTGGCTTGGTCGCTGATTGGGCTGCACTATTTCCAAAAGGGTCAAAAGGATCATTTTTCACTCCTGAAAAATTCGAATTAATATACTATACCACATTATTCGTTCAATCAATCTAGCTGTTAGAACCCCAGGAGAATAAAAAAAAAGCTTCAATGCTTCACAAGCCCCAGCTCGTTACTAGCCTGGGGATCGAAACCAGGACCCCCACAATACTGAGTCGCTCAGCACTAACGCACAAGGTAGTTTGGTCACAAAGAGCGCCCAAGAACATCAAAATGTACAAATAAATTTGGAAAAACAATGGTTGTACGTAATCGAGATAATATGAATCTTCAATAAACAACTCACCAGAAGAAGTTATGGAAGAGAACGAACTGAATGGATCATTGCCAAAAGCTGCCTGTAGGCAAAGCAAAACATCTTAGATTCAGAACAACATCAACAAATCTGATTTGAGAGGATTCATCCAACCAGCAACCAATGGAGTCAGTCAATTGGTTAATATGTTGAGGGGTTACACAATAACGATTATAAATTATAGAATTAACGTATAAATTCTAAGGCATGAATATTACATTCAGCTTTTTAAATTGTTAACCAAATTGCCGGCCGGGATGTATCTACCTAGACCAGATTCGAAATCACACACAAACCTTCGGTTGAGGGTCAGGGAATGCGGTGGAAAAAGAACTCGATGTAAAAGGATCTGGAATAGAATAAATATGTCAGTTCCATTAAGAGATGACCCTTGGTTAGGAAAGAAAGCCCATGAAAATCAAGTCATACCTGTTTTAAAAGTTGAATCAGCAAACGTGTCATTCTTCACCAAACTCTGTACATCATTGGAAACTTTACTTGTCGGGATGTCTTCAGTCTAGAAATGAATTCAAATATATACATGCGATAATGGGCAACAAAAATACCTAATGAAACGTTAGTCAAATCAACTAGTTGAGCTGCTGACTGATCATTATAATATATTATAATTATTATTATATATTAATACACAGGGTGGTTCTTAATGAATGTCCCACCCTTTTTATTTCGAAATTTAGAGAGATAGCGATTAACTCAACAACGTAACGTCCTCTTATTTTTGTACAAACTAACTTAGACGGTTTTTCGCCAGGGCAAAATGAAATTCATAAAAAAATTCGAAAAGGATGCAAGCCTCCACCGCTCAGCGTCTATTTTTGAACTTCCCAGTTCCACCCCTGATGAAATAGCTGAGGCTGGCATGAAATTAATCAGGTCCCTTTATCACATGGAAGGCAGTGGCATAAGTCTGAACCAACTGAGGTTTGAGCTCTTCCAGAGAGCACTGTCCAAAAAAAAATTCAATTTGGCAAGTCTGCCACCGACAGAAGCAGCTGCCCGGCAGCACACACTCAGGGTGTTTCTACAGGTACAGATGTGGATGAACAATGAACGTCATCCACAGCAGTGGGGTTGGGGCATCATCTGCAATGAGCTAAGCCCAAACACCACCAATCAACCCCCTGCACCCCAGGAGCTGCTCAATTCGATCAGCTGTACCTGTAAAAAGGCTGCCAGGCACCGTGCTCCTGCAGAAAGGAAGGCATTAAGTGCTCTGCAGTTGGCTTCAACTGCAAGGGCCATGGTTGCTTGAATTCCTCCATGGAAGCTGATTTGGACGAGGCCGAAAAGGACCAGGATGAAGACCTTGACATAGACGAAGAGCCACTGATGATGAACAGAACGTACCTGTCAAAGAACAGGAGAACCCGGGACCAACTACCGCAAAACGGAAGAAGGCAGCATGAAACTTGCTCAACATTAAGGGATTGGCTTATACACCCTTATGTAAATATATTACCATTTCAAACAGTTTTAAATAAATTATTCACGTTGGTAATTATGATGATGTGGTTGATCATTTTCCTACCATTCATGCCCATCGTTTAATGGAAATGTTAACTTGAACAATAAAGGTATATGTACATTGCTGGGTAGGTAAATAACTGTATGTTGGCAAATAGGTTAAGAGCAACTTTTGAAGTTTGAATAAAATGGACCAATTGGGTTATAAGACAGTCACACGTCACTAGAAACCCAAAATGAGTTATAGCATAATGAGAGCGCTACCATGGTTTCGGAGCTGTATCGCTTAGGTGCGATCAAAATTTGAATTTTATGAGCTCATTTGAAAGAAAATTTGATGCTCTACACCTTTGATTATGAGGGGTTTTTAGTTTGGAGTAGCCGTTTTCGAGTTACAGGCGTTTGAATGGAGCCATATCCAAGTTTCCACCGAAGTTAAAATTGGTAAAAATTGCCTATTTTCGACGATTGGTTGTGACTAAGCGGCTGAACCGATTTTGATGTTTCAATAGGTCATTCGACGCGAAAGTTTATGCTCTTTCATTTTGTATATGGTGCCCTTTCGTGTAGGATGCGTCGTTTTCGAGTTATAGGTGAAAAACTAAAAAGAGTGCGAAAAGATCGTGGTTTTATGGCCACCCTACGTTTAGCACAGCCCAGAATCCGTCGCAAACTAATACTACTCATATTTAGGATACCCAAAAGGGGTTCCAATCATAAAACCTTGCATCCGAATTTTTAGGAGGCAGAAGTCTAATTTGCCTGGGCTAATTGTAGAGATTTTCTATGTACCTACATAAAGTTGTTGACGCCCTATGGGCATGAAGTATATAAATCATTGTTGTTACTGCTGTAGTAGGTATAATCCTGTCAGATTTCCTAATCGTGCTTAATGAGAAATTTACCTATTTGATGAATTCGTCGGGTTTTTTTTAAATTAGGATAGCTCCGTGAAAAACAAAATAATTAATAAACACCAAATTATTATGGATGGTATTGAAATTAAGTTATTGATCAAACTAAAATAATTGTTGCAACCTTTTGAAAAAGTTGTGATGTATTTTGGGGATGACGTTGTGTTGGCACAAATCCACTAAGTCCTTTGCTTTGGCTACTTAATTGTTGGTGGTTGCTTGTATGCTGGACGCCTCAGTTCAAAAAGTATCTTTTCAAACTTCACTGCACTAGCATCTCCCCTCTTGATAAAAATACTTTTTTTCGGTGGCATCATGGTCTCGTCCCCACGACCACTAAGCTATATGTAATCAAGGGAAACGGTCAGCAGAAAATGAAAAGCAAAAGCAAATTAAAGTGCCTTCCTGAAATCGCCCAGCTAATCGTACAAAACATGATCATAAAGCAACTGTGATAAATGTAGTAACAAGCAACAATAGAATACCATGTTGACATGTATAGTAGCCTAGCGACAGGCGATTTTTTTCTTTGCGATCTGGCGAGGCGCAGACTTGTGGCCAGTACATTGGGAGTGCGATAACAACACTCAATAGGTGTATTTTTATTTTGGACATAAATTATCAGAAAATCATAATGGTAAATGTAAATACCTCTTTGGTGGGATTAATCAGTCTGGTATACGAAGGATCCCGATACTCAGGATCCAATTCCAAATATATGTTTGATACAGAAGTGTCATTTGTGTTTAAAGCATCCTCTAAAATATCAATTGCTTCTTTTAGTTGACGATGATGATCCAATATGTCTTCTATTTTGGTTTTTGCCTGCAAATATTTCAAAGTAAATTTCATGATAGTTTCCAGTGGAAAATGTGAGTATACTGATAAATAGGTAGAGTATTTGCAACAAATATTATGTCGGTTGGATCAGTGATTAAAATGTGATACAGGGTGTCCAGTGCCACTGGAGTCATGTAAATACGCGGCTACATGACATAAATGTAACAAATAAATGCTGTAATAAATGCTGCCCACATTGCTTAAACATTTTGTCTATTTGGAGAGTTGTAGGAGGTTGTAAAGAAAAGGAGAAGTTTTTCCGAGCTTTCGGCTTTAATAAGCCATCTTCAGGGGTAGGTAGTGTTTCCTCAACCCTAGAACAATACCTACCCCTGAAGATGGCTTATTAAAGCCGAAAGCTCGGAAAAACTTCTCCTTTTCTTTACAACCTCCTACAACCCTCCAAATAGACAAAGGTTTTTCAACCAAGGAGGAAATGGACAAAACGCAAATTAAATATTTTGGGCATCTGGAAAGATGCCGAAACAAAGCACACAATTTGCGACTATTTTGATACAAAGGCCGCCAACTAATTGAGCTCGGGTGGTGGGGACTCGCAAGTGAGGAGATTGGAAAAAGATCAGATCGCAATAAGTTCGAAACGATTACAGGCAATAGTTTTCCACAGTAAGAGTTCCATTGCTGTTTTCACTTGCACCAACTTCTGAGGTGTTCAACCATCATATTCTGTTTTTCCAATATGTGTGATCAAGAACTGAACTTAAAGAAGCAGGAACTGTGGTAATTCACCTGACTAATTGTGAGTTGAGACTCTTGGAGACTTTCTGACAAATTTTGGAGTTTTTTATTAAGTTCATTATGTTCCTCTTGCAGTCTAGATTCTTCTTGCTTCAGATTTTCCAATTCACGCTTTTTACTACTAAGTTCTTCTTCTTGGGTTTTTACCAATACCTCTTGCTCTTCAGCATCGTTTTTGAGTTTCTCTACCTGCAAAACAACACGAATGGTTACATGGAATGAGATTAAAACCCTGTAACCACATTCCAGGATGTCACTACATGCCATTGTACATTGATTGGAACGAATTATTTTCAACAGACATGCCTCCCCTTCATGCAAACGTGTTTATGAATTCTCCTGTTAGCTTGGTAGGTACTCACGAGCGGTTTATTATCTCCCTTCTGTCTATACCACACTGTGTTGCAATATTCTCACCGTACTCACATACCATATTCTCACCGTACTCATATCATACCATACGAATTTCTTTCATATCATACCATACTGTATTATACCAAATCATACATACAATACCTAATATACCATACCATACTCATGCCATGTCATACAAACCGAGTGAATATTGCATTGTGATCCAGTTCTGACCTATTTTGGTTTATTATCTTCGATAATGAACCATTGGAATCGCCCAAAGAAAAAAAAATTTTAACCCCCCCCCCCCCTCAAAATTTGTTGGTTTACGTTTCAAGATACGTAGATTCAGAAAATCGAATAAAAAAACTCTGCAAATTCTTGACACAACGGTTTATTATCTTCCTTGTGTAACAATTTTACAGATACAAACAATTTTACAGACAAGAAACCGAGTGAATATTGCATTGTGATCCAGTTCTGACCTATTTTTAAAATTTCAAGTCCATAGCTCATCATCAAAATTTAATTTGTATTATTACAAAAAGGTATTATTTAAACAATTTTACAGATGAGAAACCGAGTGAATATTGCAATGTGGTCTATCCCCGACTCACGGTTAAAATTTCTAGACTGTAGTTTACCGGGAAGATGTAAAAAGGTAGTTTTATTCTGGGCGTTGGGACACATAACGGCCGTTTTCGACGCGAAAGTTTAGTGTTGTTCCTAAAACTTTGCGCGGTCACTGTGAACGAACGGCTGGTCGCACGAAAATCCAATTGGTCTTAAAAGATTCGTAATTTTTCAGGTCATTCAAAGGTGAACTAAAATTTACACGGTTCAGTTAAATATTTGGAGATAAGACATCGTCGAAATTTTAAATTTCGTTTTGAACCCCTTCCCCTTGACCTAGGGTTATGAAAAGTTTCGAGGATCATTGTGGGGCTGGTCCAAACCCAGAAACCAAATTTCGTAATTTTAGCTCAACGCTAACTGGGCAAAGTGCCGCGGACGGCGTACGGCGGACGGACGGATTTTTTTTTTATTCGATTTTCTGAATCTACGTGTCTTGAAACGTAAACCAACAAATTTTGAGGGGGGGTTAAAAAATTTTTTTCTTTGGGCGATTCCAATGGTTCATTATCGAAGATAATAAACCAAAAAATCCGTCCGTCCGCCGTACGCCGTCCGCGCCACTTTGCCCAGTTAGCGTTGAGTTAAAATTACGAAATTTGGTTTCTGGGTTTGGACCAGCCCCACAATGATCCTCGAAACTTTTCATAACCCTAGGTCAAGGGGAAGGGGTTCAAAACGAATTTTGAAATTTTGAAAATTCCATATCTCGAAAAATTCCCATGAAACGGTATGTTTTTTATTTCATATTTAGATAGAGTTTATTCCTAAGAATTTTTTAAGACCATCCGCAGCTTTGTACGACCAGCCGTTTGAGTTTGAGCCTCACAACTCGATCCTGTTGAAATACAGGTCCATTTTCATACTAACAAGCTCTTTGGAACATCATATGTCTTAAGTGATGTCGAGTTTGTTGTTCTGAGGTGCGTTTCGTGCTACGGAAATGAAGGTAATTTCGAATGTTTGCTGGTAGGTACTTCTTTTATAGAAAAATTATTACCGACGTAGTATTAAAAACCCCAGAATTATATCGTATTAATTAATCATAATTAATAATAATTATTATTAATAATAAATACGAATTATTAATACCTAACAATAAATTATAATAATTTTCACTAGGTACTTGATAAAATTGTTAATAATTAGTGATAATTGATAATAATAATTAATCTAACATTTAGGATCTAGACATTTAGACCTAGTGATCTAGACAGAAGGGTGATCTGTACAAAGAAGATAATGAACCGTTGTGTCAAGAATTTGCAGAGTTTTTATTTCATATTTAGATAGAGTTTGTTCCGTAGAATTTTTTAAGACCATCCGCAGCTTTGTACGACCAGCCGTTCGTTCACAATGACGGCTCAAAGATTGTGTCTCACAACACGATCGTGAATCAAACTGTTGAAATACAGGTCCATTTTCATACTAACAAGCTCTTTGGAACATCATATGGCTTAAGTGATGTCGAGTTTGTTGTTCTGAGGTGCGTTTCGTGCTACGGAAATGAAGGTAATTTCGAATGTTTGTTGGTAGGTACTTCTTTTATAGAAAAATTATTACCGACGTAGTATTAAAAACCCCAGAATTATATCGTATTAATTAATAATATTTATTATTAATAATAAATACGAATTATTAATACCTAACAATAAATTATAATAATTTTCACTAGGTACTTGATAAATTGTTAAAATTTTTAATTTTAAATAATAATAATTTCATGCCCAATTCAAACTCAATTTTTACTCCGTCGAGCGGTCGCGGGCGGCATTTTATGCCCAATTCAAACTCAATTTTTACTCCCTCGAGCGGTCGCGGGCGGCATTTTATGCCCAATTCAAACTCAATTTTTACTCCGTCGAGCGGTCGCGGGCGGCATTTTATGCCCAATTCAAACTCAATTTTTACTCCCTCGAGCGGTCGCGGGCGGCATTTTATGCCCAATTCAAACTCAATTTTTACTCCGTCGAGCGGTCGCGGGCGGCATTTTATGCCCAATTCAAACTCAATTTTTACTCCCTCGAGCGGTCGCGGGCGGCATTTTATGCCCAATTCAAACTCAATTTTTACTCCGTCGAGCGGTCGCGGGCGGCATTTTATGCCCAATTCAAACTCAATTTTTACTCCCTCGAGCGGTCGCGGGCGGCATTTTATGCCCAATTCAAACTCAATTTTTACTCCCTCGAGCGGTCGCGGGCGGCATTTTATGCCCAATTCAAACTCAATTTTTACTCCCTCGAGCGGTCGCGGGCGGCATTTTATGCCCAATTCAAACTCAATTTTTACTCCCTCGAGCGGTCGCGGGCGGCATTTTATGCCCAATTCAAACTCAATTTTTACACCTTCGAGCGGTCGCGGGCGGCATTTTATGCCCATTTCAAACTCAATTTTGGTTTATTATCTTCGATAATGAACCATTGGAATCGCCCAAAGAAAAAATTTTTAACCCCCTCCCCCCCCCCCCCCTCAAAATTTGTTGGTTTACGTTTCAAGATACGTAGATTCAGAAAATCGAATTAAAAAAAAATCCGTCCGTCCGCCGTATGGAAATTCATATGGAACGGTATGTTTTTTATTTCATATTTAGATAGAGTTTGTTCCGTAGAATTTTTTAAGACCATCCGCAGCTTTGTACGACCAACCGTTCGTTCACAATGACGGCTCAAAGATTGTGCCTCACAACACGATCGTGAATCAAACTGTTGAAATACAGGTCCATTTTCATACTAACAAGCTCTTTGGAACATCATATGCCTTAAGTGATGTCGAGTTTGTTGTTCTGAGGTGCGTTTATTGCTACGGAAATGAAGGTAGGTAATTTCGAATGTTTGTTGGTAGGTACTTCTTTTATAGAAAAATTATTACCGACGTAGTATTAAAAACCCCAGAATTATATCGTATTAATTAATAATTATTATTATTGATAATAAATACGAATTATTAATGCCTAACAATAAATTATAATAATTTTCACTAGGTACTTGATAAAATTGTTAATAATTAGTGATAATTGATAATAATAATTAATCTAACATTTAGGATCTAGACATTTAGACCTAGTGATCTAGACAGAAGGGTGATCTGTACAAAAAAGATAATGAACCGTTGTGTCAAGAATTTGCAGAGTTTTTAAAATTTCAAGTCAATAGCTCATCATCAAAATTAAATTTGTATTATTACAAAAAGGTATTACGAACGGCTGGTTGTACAAAGCTGTGGATGGTCTTAAAAATTCTAAGAAATAAACTCTATCTAAACATGAAATAAAAAACATACCGTTCAATGACTTGTTCGAGTTTTGAAATTTTCAAAATTTCAAAATTCGTTTTGAACCCCTTCCCCTTGACCTAGGGTTATGAAAAGTTTCGAGGATCATTGTGGGGCTGGTCCGAACCCGGAAACCAAATTTCGCAATTTTAGCTCAACGCTAACTAGGCAAAACGGCGCGGACGGCGTAAGGCGGAAGGACGGATTTTTTTTATTCTATTTTCTGAATCTACGTATCTTGAAACGTTAACCAACAAATGTTGAGGGGAGGTTAAAAAATTTTCTTCTTTGGGCGATTCCAATGGTTCATTATCGAAGATAATAAACCAAAATATATTGATGTATCTTGGGATGATTTCTATCCCACTTGAACATCAACAATGGAAGGCTGAGGTGCATTGTTTACATCCTCGCCACGCTCTATCAACTTTCAGGGAAATAGAAACATTATTCAGGGAAACTAATTCAAGGGATGCAGAGCAGTAATCGCAAATGGTCTGAGACGGTTCCTGACTGTTTGATGGAACTACTTGAGATTGGGGTGGCTCTGTTAAAACGTCCTATTATCCCTCAAAAGCTGGCCATTTGAGTTCTTTTAGAGAGGAGGGCCTCAAAGGGGTTTGGCAACAAATGATATAATATAAACTATAATTCAAAAACGTTACTTGATTCTTCAGGTCATTTAGCCTTCTGCCAGCTTCACCTTTCTGGTTGTCCAATTGTTTCAATGTAGCTGCCAATGTGTCAAATTCTCCCTAAAAACAAGAAATACGTATAAAATAAAAATCATTTTTAGATATTTCAAACATCTGATGCAAGGGGGCAAGGAAGGAAGGACACTCAGCCCTACCATTTCTAGGGATACCAACATCTGTCCTAAAATGCCCCACTGTAATATATTTTTCTGTTGCGTCTGTAACACTGGATAGCTAACATATCTGTTTACCTTGCCGCTATCTCCGTCCACCTATCTTATCGCCACTGTTAATGGTTGGCCCCTGTGACTGACCCCTGATATCAAAATAAGGACAGATACACCAGCTAATCCTAAACTATATCTAAGCGACTCCGTATTGAAACTCCGTCAGAATCGACGTTTATAATGCCTAAACCATTTTCTACATCAGAATACCAGGTGGGGTGTAAAGGCAACCACACTCCCAAGTACAAAGGATGTCCGATTCGCATGAGTCGAACAAATTCCCGCCGTCTTTACCAACCAACTGAATCGCCACCCAGATATAGGCAAGAATTTCGAATTTCTACAAATGATTTTCCCCTAATGCCACGGTCCTCAAATTTCACTACTAACCAGCTGCCCCACCATCGTTCTTATTTACATGCAACCGCACAGCCACAAACAACAGCAAAGAGCTCAGCCATTTCATCTATTCTCCAAAGTAGATCAGCTCATAGAATTCTCCAACTAATGATCAATATGCTTTCACAAATTCTCCCAACGCCCCTCAAATGACTTTATCAATGAATTATAATTTCATAATCGTCACATGGAATAATCAAGGCCTAAACAACAAGTTTCACGAACTCGAACTTTTTGTTTGAATCAGTATGACGTCGACATAGCGCTGATCACAGACGAAACTTCTTTACGGAAAAATTTAAAATGTATACAGCTGACCATCCTTCCGGTACACACCAAGGGGTTCAGCCGTCCTCGTGAAGCAGAATCTTTTGCACGTAGAAATGCTCCTCATCCAAGAGGAGGAGTACAAGTTGCGAAAATAGGGATATAAATCAACGGCACAGTGTTCATTATTGGTTCCTTCTGCACTGCTCAAGACATAGCAAATCATAGACTCCAGATGAATGAAAACCTTATGGGCTGTAGCTCATGGAATGCAACGAAAATACCTCATGCTAACGCTAAGCACCCTTGTTGGTCATCGGCTACAGTTAATCCTAGGGGAAGATTACTTCATGATGCCGTGCATCAACATGGTATCGAAGTATTTCATCCGCTCGAGCCTATACACTATCTACCAAATCCCAACCACGCTCCATACATACTCGACAAATGTTCAGCAAAAGGCATGCAGCAAACGTAACAAGTGATCCTCCTAATGCGACCATACATAGAACCTTAACACACACTCCTCTTCATACTACCCAACTCTTGACAACAAAACATAATGCCTTAACCTTATAAGAGCAAACGCAATATCCGCCCCATAAGACCGATTACAACAAAGCAACTTTCAATCTGAAAATGGCTCTGGAATCTGAAGGTAAGAGGAATGAACTACTTACGTTAGACAGAAGAGATGGTTCACTGTGGCAGAAGGCAAAAATGTTAACTAAACAGCTCAATAGTATACCTTCTTCTCAAATTCGACATCAGATGGTACTCTACGGCCGAATAAAAGGCCCTCTTGTTTCAGATCACATGAAAAACTAGTTCTCTCCCAATCCGAGCATACTACCTACATTTCTCAGACATGTCGAGGAAGTTATTACCGAGCCTCTAGAACTGACACCATTCTGTGACTTTTTTACAATCAAGAAAAATATACAATGCTATTTGTATCTAACACACGCAGAAATCATAATGATCCAGAAACCCTATAAGTCTGCAAAAGATCCAGCCAGCTATCGTCCAATAAGTCTCCTCTCCATCTTCACAAAGATCTTTGAGAGGTTCTTACTTCCTAAACTCCTACCATCGCTCGCACCTGTCATACCAAACTTTCAATTCGGATTCCGCCACCTTTACTCCTGCCTGCAACAACTCTGTAAGAGGACATCCTCGAAACCTTCAAAAACCAAGAAATATGCTGTCAGACGGCACATCGGATTTCACGCCGCCTGACTTCCTAGAACAACAGATTCGTCCCGCCGCTCGGGAGACCCAACACCGAACGAGGAAGAACGCAAATCGACAGTTCCCACCAAAACGGGCATGGGAGCCGCCAAGTTGCCGAAACACAGCCTGCGTGTGGAGCCCCCACCGGAGCCGAAGATGACCGCCCAACATTATTTGGATTGGCGATTAGCGATCCCCTCTCCGTGTGATATTCAACAAGAATTGGCTGATTGGATCCCCGGAAAAGGCGGGGGAAATGACAAAACCGTCCGGAAACCCGAAAGTTGGGGTTGTGTACCAAAAGCCACTGAGCGGACCATCTTGCACTGGATCTTTGACGGACGGTTGCTCCCCAACCCCCCAAGAAAATCGGCCTAGGACCAACTGCAGCGGAGAAAGAGGTCAGGACCCCGCTGGCTACTTTGAGTTGAGGAGACTTGCTGCCAGTAGGTTTGCACCCACGTCCGGGAAGGTCAGTCAACTTAAAACTATAAGATAGTAAATAAGATGTTACGGCCCAAAAAACTAAATAAGGAATTGGGCCTTACCAAATGAAAATACCTAAGAACAACATGGAGCATTAGGACGCAATCAAACAACCCACTCCAAAGGGAAGAAAATCCCACCACTGTGGCAATTCGGAAGGGAGAGGGCGCTATATAAGGCGACCCAGCTCTCATTTCGGGACAGTTTTTGTGCCAGGTAACTTCTCCAAACAAACTTCCTCACAACTCGTCCTCAATCATAGGCTCCGGCCTCAAATCAATTCTACCCTCCTTACATAGCTTTGTTCACTCTCTTATAAAAACCTACACTTATGTAAGTCTAGACTGCTAAGTACTACCTAACTCTTAGATATTTACTCCCACATTTAAACTTGTAAATACTTGCATAAATAACTTAGTGAATAAATATTCCAACCTATTCTCATATTTCTCCACTCTTATGTCATACCTAATATTAAACTCTTTTCTTTTAATATATCTCTATATCTGAATAATCTCTGTAGGTTAGGCTGAGCAGGTTCCGACTCGCCAGCACGTCAGATGATTGCTAGCTTCTTTAAAAAAAATCAAGTCACAAAAAGGTTGCTAGGAAGTCGAAGGAGGAAAATCTTGGTACATAACATAAGACAAGGTCGAAGAAGAATTAATTTCATTCTCATCCGTAATTCTGTTTGTATATTATTAATTCATGTGCAACTGTTCGTCCCTTCAGGTATCATCCAAATCATCCTCATTGTCCAACTTGTCTAAAGAATAAACAACTTTCGGCCCCGCTTTTTCGTTCTCTGATCACTCCAGTCCCGTTATTACCGCCCCGCGTTTTTTGGATGGTTTTCCAGACGCCGCCCTGGGACAACTCGATCTGGAGGCAGTAGCCCCCAGTGTCTAGTCCCCGCTGCTGCAGCAGGGGGGAAAACAAAACAAGGCCACAGGCCTTACAAAGCCCACCACTTTGAAATACCCAGCGCCTCCACCACTTTGTGAGGAACTGAATAAGCTATCCCCACAATGGCAACAGGAAAGGATATTGATACTAAAATCATTGATATTGATATTTACTAATATCATTGATACTACTCATTGATATTAAAATACTTGTAGACCTTCACATGTCATAATAACTCCGAATGGCTTCACATGATTATAATTAAATACCTAAGAATATATGGATCATAGAGTAGGTAGAAGCAAAGGTTGTCATACAGTAATAGTCAAAACTTACTTGAAGACTTTTAGCTTCGCCAGATTTAATCTTTATTTCGGCCTCTTTTTGAAGTATTTCATTTTCTAATAGCATTTGCTCTCTAACAAGTTCTTCTATATCCTTTCCAATAATTTCCAGTTCTGGGTTTGAGTATTGCGGGGCAGCAGTGACAGGAACATTACCCTGAACAAACTGCACTGGTAATAATTATGTGAATGTGAAATAATGTGAATATAAAAGCCAATATTAAGACTTACATTGATCTGAGTACGCATTGAAGGGGGAATCATTTCAGGTGTTAATGCTATGGGTGGCTCAATTCCTTTCAATTTCTGGTTGATCATCCACATGGCCAATGCGAACTGTTCTGAATTAAGTTTACCAGACTGCTTAATATCACAAAGACCCCTGATGCAAACAAAGACTCATCAAATTATTTGAATAGGTATTAAAAATACAATAAGTGTAGTGAGAAACACTGCAAAGAGTTACAAAACGGTTTATAAATACTTATTTTGCCCAGATCATTCTTCTTCGCCAATCAAGTGAATTGAAAAATGAAGTAAGGGTTTATCTGGGATCCTGACTACATGTTTATATCCGTATTTTCCCTATGAATACTCGAATAATATTCAAATTATGTTGACTTTGAAACTTAAATTAACCTATTGGATAATGGTTAATGTTGAGTCATCCTACTTCCAAATAGGATTTTAGGAGCAAATTTCAATACTTACACCATAATGGACGATGAACAAACGCAAAAATTATTATTCACTCTATTGGATTCCACATACCTACTCTGAAACTTGAACCAACCACTTTTTGTGGTAACAAAAATTGTTGTGAGCGATGAAAAAGAAAAATTATAAAACAATCCTAAAACTTAAGAAGTAATAATCACCAGATGTTTGCGAGTACAACTTGGGGCACACCAGACTGCAGGAAAACATCCTTTATTTCAAGTCCGGATACATATCCATCCTTATCAACATCACTTGATATGAACAAGTCATCATATTTAACTCTTTCATCCGGAGTAACAACCCACACTGGGCCACCCTAGAAATACGAGATATCAGAATTAAGATGCAGTTTACAGAATAATAACCATACAAAATCATATGCAGTTTACAGGTGGGCGCATTCCCGATTATTTCACACGCCAGTGTGTCTGTGTTTATAAAGAATTATTGTATAAGTGCCCAAAGTCAATGGTAAATCACATTACTGGGTATGCAACAGGTGGCTGAGGAGTTGTAGAGACAATAGCAACAGGAACAGAATCTTTCCTCTTGTCAGGTGGCAGCAACTCAGGAGGAAGACTATTTGGGATGGAGTATTTCTCCAACGCTTTATACACCAAATGCATCGCCTAAAATGAACAACAATAATCAAATTAGAATAATGAAATGACATGAAATGATACTACAAAAAAAAAAAAAAAGAAAAAAAAGAACAACAACTAGTTGGGTGGAAATTAGATGAGTAAGAACAATAATTCTCCTTAGTTACAAACGGCATAAGTGCCATCTTGGCCGTTTTTCACTTATTGTGAACATTTGAACCGTTGAACAATTATTGTTCTTGAGAGTCATTTTGCTTCAGAACATTTGCTTCTCATCAACTTGGCATGTTTGTTCCAAGGATCCAAGGAAAATACCAATGAGCAAGATCATTCGTTGATCCAGATGATTATGAAAACCTTACTAAATAGTTAACTAAAGATCAGAACCTACTCATGTTTCAACAATAATTGTAATACCATGTTGTTGCAATTTCAACAACATGGTAAGTAATTATTACCGTGTTGTAATAATTGTAACTTTTTCCACATTTAATATAGATTTTGTTATAACAAAATCTATATTAGATGTGGAAAAAGTTGAAACTATAGAGTAAAGAAGACATAATCGTCTGAAATTGAGAATCCAAATCAATGATCAGAGAGCTTATCTCCTCTCAATAATGAAAGTGTACAACTTGATCATTTCCACAAATTACAACAACACATTCAACTGAAGTTTAGCATCGCTTTTCTTGATTCGTTAATGGTACAACAGAACTTCCATCACAAATTTCTTTCTGACACCTCGAGAGTGGGAAAAATATTGTCACACACTGCCATTAGTTTCTTACCACAATAAATTCGTGTTTGTCTAAACTGCCATCCTTATCCATGTCTGCTAAATCCCATATTTGTCCCAAAGTAACAACAGGTAGCTTTGAATCGATAAGTAAGCCTTTGACCTGCCAACATGAAAGAAAGTTATCAATGACAATGATATTGGTCATACCATCCACCATCTGAGTGGGTGCATACTATGTGTTACAGTTTTTGTCAGAACTCCCATCCTGACTGAACCCCTACAGAAAGAAGCATAGTAAACTGTTCCTTGACACTATAGCGTTTGCATACCCAAGCACGCGTTGGCAGCATTTGTGTACCCCATGTGTGGCTTCAGTGGTGAATGTGCCATTCAGCTACCCATCTCTTATAGGTGGTTTTCTCGTGACGTCACAAGACTATCGATTCTCTCAGCTGATCGCCCGCGCTCGAATCTCGAATGTCCGCCATGTTATTGCAGCTCTCTTGAAGGGTTTCAATGGTTTTGGACATTAAAAAGGTCGAGATGATTGTTCAATTTCAGTATCTGAATGCATAACGTCGTCCTTGGATGAGCGCTCGGAGCAACTGAAGGTGATTGAACAACCACCAAGTATCCAATGACGACGGGATTGTTCTAGTGTAGTGTTTCAATTACGTATTCAATAACGACGGGTGTTGACTAGTTTAGTGTTTGTGTGTACTTTCCGTTCCATTTTACTCGGTGTTTTATTGAAAATGCCTGTGTGTACAATTGTGGGGTGTGGCAAACAACAGCATCCTGGTACAGGAGCGAGATTATTCAGCCTCCCTACAGTCATAAAACATCAATGCAAGAAAGCCGAGGAGGTTTCCTCCAAGCGAAGAGCTCTTTGGTTATCCAGAATAAACAGAAAATGCCAACGACATTAAATTTTCAGCACAGGTAAGTGAATTCAGATCGTGGAACGTCGTATGAAGGTAGGTAGGTCTTACGACGTTCCTTCTGGCTGTTCACTTGTTTCCGTTCATAAGAATCTAGGAGCTTTGTTGACTTCGACAAGGTGATTGAGGATAATATCTACAATATTATTATTATTATTTTTCTGACGGACTGCAACAACATGGCTTCTTTGTCGCTTCAGCCATCAAATAATCGATTCTCAAATATCGAGAAAACCACCTATAGGCATGGACCCTATCTCAGGTACTGTCCATCAATCATGGCTGTACATTGTGACGCAATGTCTCTAACAAGACAACGAACTCTCTTCTTCATCCTCACCCCACCTTCATGCTAACCACACCACAGCGGCACACGAAAAGAGAAGGGCAAAATCAAGGATAAACGTTTAACGTTTCTGCAAAACACTAAAATACAGGGTTTTCTCGCGTTTTGGAAAAAATGTGTGTGTTTTTTTTTAAATGTTCGATGGAATATCACGGAAGTTTTATGAATTTTTAAAGAACAAAAACTTAGTAATTTACCGACATTAATAATACAATACATTGTCTGAGTGGAGATGTACCTTGTCATAGTGGAATTGGTAACAGAGATTCAGAAAGGCAATGGTCAATTTCCAAAATTGTAAACAAACTAGGAATACGTGCAGGGGAAGAACCCGTAGGTATTTGGCAAATCGAGTAGATTTTGTCGTGTTTTGGGCACTGAATATACTGTTTCCTGAAGTGTTCATCGCTCTTCTGGCTAACTCTTACCCTTTAGCGAATAGTTGCATCAAAATAATGAATTACTTCTGCATTTGGCTTGGTCATTACATAATTTATGGGGAGATAACATGTTTTGCTGTTTTGACAAAGTGTAACACACAGTGGATGAAAATTGTTATTACTGTTCAAGATAAATAACATGGAAAATGGCCACCAAAAGAAAATTACCCTAAAACCGAAGCTATACAGGTGAGCCCAAAGTTATAAAGGTGTTGTCAATTTTAGTTTTCATCCTTTCATCAATATATATCATGAGCTATGCAATGTATTTCAAATTTGCCAAAACATGTCTTCGAGTAGCCATCTGAATTCCAGTTTGTAAAACATATTTGACAATAATAATTATTGTCAAATATGTTTTACAAACTGAAATTCAATTATTGTCTATGGAATGAATAATTCCATTGACATGCAGCAAACAGAAAATGCTTGATTGAAAACGTACTGTGTGACCAGGTATAACGCCATTGAGAGGCTGTAGCGATTCAAATAGTTGTTCATATTTGGCTCTTTCTGAAGGTGTCATAGCCCAATCCTTCACAGTAGCAGGAACTGAATTTATCGTTGGCGTGGGCCCTCTGCTTGGGTGTAGTCCCGCCTGGAAGATACGAGGGAAGGAAATACGTAAGTAATCGAGTATTGCACCAATAAACTTGCAGAGACTATATCTAGGCCATAGATGGATCGTTACCCATAGTTTATCAATATTCATTTGTTTACCAGTTTCGGAGGTGGAGTATCTGTCAATATGTTCGCAATTGAATAATCCTGACCAGTTTGGGCGAGAGAAACCAGTTTTAGCGCAGTGTAAAATCCTGCTTTGTTGAGATATCCCTTTCCACTGGGGTCAGATAAGTCCCAAATCTGAAACAATCAATACGTCAGTTAGCTTTTAGTATTTTAGCTGTTTAGTATTTTCTCTAGTCAAACCACTGAAAATGTTGGAAAACTGGAAGGAACCTCAAAATATAATTTATACCAGAATAATTTCCACAATAAGACGAGATATTAATCACTAGCGGCGGATTGTGAAGTTAATTGCAGTTACTCCCTTGCCAATTGTGAGGGGAGGGGGGGTTACGTAGGCCCATTACAACTTCATATTTCATCAATTATACAGTTAATAAATATCATACTGTATACTATAATATATCAACATATTATGTTAATATATGTCACGAGTTATTCATGCTGTGTACTAGCAGTGATCTACAAATTGAGTTGATGGGAGGCCACAATCAATATCACATACTTATTGTTCAAACATACAAATTCCTGTTTTTTTAAATACATACTTTACTTAAAATAACATCAGAGAGGCCTGATTTTTTGAGAAATTTAGCCGCATCGATAGCTGGGATCGTTCCTTGTTTTTCGAGGGATAGATAAAGATTTTCATACAAACTAGTGTGGTCCCCTGCCACCTGAAAACAGAAAAGGTGTATTAAGAAACATTTGATTGACTTAGAACATGCAGGGTTCATTCAACTTCTGAGGACTGACATGGTACGAACAAAATTGCTGTGAATGACAACAACAGATTCGAAGTGTCCGTCTATCTACCGATTGCGTCGTTTTTCCCAAACAGGAACAGACATCTACTACCTATCGAGCCCTACGGACAAGAGATGTCTGGCGAACCTCAAACACTATGGTTCAGCTTCATAAGGTAGGAAAATCGTGATTGTTTTTCATCTTCCCAGTTAGTTATTAGATAGTTTAGTTATTATTATTATTATTCTGTATTTTTATGTTAGGGTTATTTCAGTCTCACTGATTGAAATGTTGCCAGCAGTAACGGACTACTGCGTAGGGAATCGATGATGAGATCAGGTAACGACTATATACTAATAGGTAATAGTAGTAGGACTCAACAGGTTTTTGTGAAACTTCTTAGTATTAAGATTCAGAAGTGCAACTCAGCAGAAACTGTCTGTATAATAAAGATATGTCAGATATTGTGTAACAGTAATCCAACGCATTGCTGTCTACAACCACTTGCAGGATGAACGTGAAGTGGTTCTAAGTTCCTTACTATTCAAGTGGCGTATGCATTGATCGAATACTCCTTTGTAAAAGATCACCATGCTCTGTATATATCCAATCCACACGATTAAATCTGTCTTTCCCGCTTTAACTTGGAAATACTACTGGGGGTCTCACCTAGTAAACAACCTGTAACCTGTTGACTGTTGATGGCCTATCAACCTTTCATGCTCTAATGCAGCCTTCAAGTTGAACAATTATGTAGAATGACGTCAGAAGAGCCGGAACAAAGCATTGGTATCACCCAATTAAGTTGCTACCTGTATCAATACATGAATCACTCCTGGCCTGTTTCAAAATCACTACTGGCCATTTTCCTTCCTTTAATAATTCTGGTTTGAGGAGATTGACCAAAAACTTACAACACGTACCAACATTTACACTCGACTAAGCATGTTGTCAGTCACAAAAAGGATTGTTGAATCTGGTGTCGAACTCAATAAATGGTTGGTGTACTCCATGTACTTACTCCCTATCGGCGAATGGCCGGTAGCGGACTGCTATCAGACAGTTATCAATGCACTGAGTTTGACCAATCGAAACCTTTTTAAAGCTGTGCAATATCACTCATGAATCCTAGATTACCTGGGCAAGTTGACTGATATATATACTACCGAACGAAAGCGACAAGATGACAGAAATTCAGCTCAGGAACTATCACTACCCAAAGCACCTTTCTTATCACACACAAAACACTTGGTCGACGAAAACGGCGGCTGGTCGAGACCCACAGAACAGGCAGCGATTTTCGTCGACATATTTTTATATGCGACTCAAAACACAACTTGGAACGGTCGGCAATAACACTGGAAACCGAAAACCACGAATGAGGGAGACTTCCAAGGGGATCGAGAGAGGCATCATCCGTTTGAAACTGGATGTTTAAACCACCGACGATCAACTCCGGACCGAAAGTTGTCTCTAGGACCTGTGCTAAGTTAGCAACAATATTTCGACGAGTGGAAAAATCGAAAAATCGGATTATCACCTGCGACGGAGAGGGTAACGCAGCCATTTCCACAAGAGGTTCTATCAAACTCGAGTTCTTTCAGGGAGGGGACTAATCAATACCACTACCAACCTCCACAGCCCTAAAACTGTCTGCAATTTCGTTCAAACAATTGACACCTACTACTACTTCAAAACCTTTACAAAAAATCCGATCTGAAGGAATATTGAACAAAAATGTCTAAATAATTTCTCGCTTCCAACTATTGCTATTGGAAATTCAAATAAATAATGTCATCCGGCGACAGGCGCTAGTTTTGGGTGATCGATCAAATGCCATTCCTAACTTCGTGGATGTTATTTTCAAGGATTGGAAACGCTGGTAGAGGACACACACCTTCACGTCACTACTGCTACCTGGCGTTGAAGTTCGTAACTTTATTCAAGTAGGCAAAACTGGCGGCTGTGAAATAGGGATCGGTCAAGAAACGAGAAACTAGTTTAAATAACTAGTTTGAAAAAAATAACCGTTATAACCGTTTCTCAATTTGAAAGAAAATAGTTACAAAAAACGGCAAAAGTAGGTAGGTGTTAGTTTTTGAAATGAACTATCGAAAACTTGTCGACGCATTCGTTATTTGTGGTTTGTTCAGAAACATAGTTGATTATTAGGTAAATATGACTTGGAACAAACCATGAACAACAAATGCGCCGACAAAGTTTTCGTTTTTCCTATTACAGTTGAAAAAGACAGTTTTTCGTTTTCATTGTAACTGCTAACAACATATTAGAACTCCTGCTGTTTCACCCGTTTTTCATTAACAAGAAAAGAAACTAGTTTGGAAAAAAACTTTATAACCGTTTCTCAATTAGAAAAAAACCTAGTTAAAAAAAAAACGGCACAAGTAGTTCTTTGAATTGAACTATCAAATAATCAACTGGGAACAACACAAATAACAACAGGAAAAAGAAGAATGTACCTAGGTGGAATGCAAATAGTTGCTCCTTCCTTAGGTACCTTGCGAAAGGTTTTTCAAATCAGGCAATTTTATTAGGTAGGTACATCAAAAAGAGCAAACCTCAGTTCCTCCAAAGTTGAAATGCTCATGTTCCTCAATGGAAACAACAAATATTTCTCTCAAACATTGGGAGACTTTTCCTCATAACTCGTTCTCGTTTGGTGTTATACCATCGTGTTTCATATTACTCCCGCATTACTGTTTGTGGGATTGGACTGAAAATAAAATAATGTTGAAGAGATCCTACCTATTTCTTTTATAGTTTTTTCTAATTATAAATTGCCTGATTACGTACCTACGTAAACAGTCACATTGCTTCCACTACCTACCTATGTTTTCTCATGTTTGATCGGTTTTTATTACTTTCTACTTCTACCTATTTGATGATTATTCTCCAAAACTTGATGACACGCAAAGAACCTTAAACAGAAAAATTTAACCAAAGATGTCATCATCTACTTTTGTTAAATACTTACTATTGCGGAGCCTTTTTTTGCAAGTTCATTACAACCAATCTCCTTGCTAATTTAAAACAAACTATCTTGAAATGTGTCGACAAAGTTTTCGTTTTTCCTATCAGTTGAAAAAGACAGTTATTCGTTTTCTTTGTAACTACATTTCTAACAACATATTAGAACACCCGCTTTTTCACACTAGTTTTTTCGTCAGTTATTTTAATGTTCTTGTCTTGGTTTGGAATGTGGCTAGTCTGAGCTGGTGCATTTCCTTGCAAAAACGCCAAATGGCTTCTTTGGTGACAGGGGGACTGTCAGAGTAGGACAGGTCTTGTAGTCTGTTGTTCCATCTATCCCATGGATTCCCTCTTATTATCACTTTTGTAAGCGAATTTTGGATACCACATCTTCATTCCGCTATAGTATACTTTGCAGGATGCTAAAAATGGCCTACGTAAACAGCTTAGCCAACAGACACCGCAGCTCCCAGAAATTGAGCATTCCTCTGTAATATGGCGGGGTGAGCGGAGGAGAATCATGATTGCGCCAAAGGAGGATATGTGAAGATTTGACTTGTTCTGGGTGACTGAAACTTGTCTTGGTTTGGAATGTGGCTAGTCTGAGCTGGTGCATTTCCTTGCAAAAACGCCAAATGGCTTCTTTGGTGACAGGGGGACTGTCAGAGTAGGACAGGTCTCATAGTCTGTTGTTCCATCTATCCCATGGATTCCCTCTTATTATCACTTTTGTAAGCGAATTTTGGATACCACATCTTCATTCCGGTATGCTTTGCAGGATGCTAAAAACGGCCAACGTAAATGGCTTAGCCAACAGACACCGCAGCTCCCAGAAATTGAGCATTCCTCTTTACATCAGAGTACATCCTTTACATCCGTCGGGGAAGGCCATCCCGATAAGATATAACCAGTGACGCCATTCTGGACGCTCATCTAAGATAAGATCCTGACGCAAAAGTGGCCTGTGAAACCGCTTGACAATTACCCGAAAGTATTTCAAGCACATGTGCAAAACGGATGCATCCGTTTTGACAATTCCTCAGTGTTCTGCACTCGACGAGCAATCGCCAAACATCGCTGCTGGTGTTCACCAAAACCGGATCCACAAAGAAGTGGGGGCAGGACCAGGGCCTCATGTTTGGTTACAATTGTAACCATACCGTTAACGGTATGAACGCTGGTTGTACACAAGCTACGCCAATGAATTTGTACTCACACGTCACCTGGGTCATAGTGCCTGGTCTCACCCACCAGAATTCACCATTTCGCCTAAGCTCGGAAATACGTTCATTCAGTTTGTGAGCGAGCACAGCATCACTGTCGGTGGCATGCATTGTTAAACACAACATTTTGACGAGATCTCCCTCAACGAGCTTTGTGATGCTGTACGTCACACTCTGTTATCCCTACCAGTAACCCCATCATCCACATAATTCACCCCTGTGGGGTGAGTTGGTCCTCAGAGGGGAGGATGATCAATGTGTTGGTGGGTTAAAACTTAGTTCAGGTTTCTTTGGCTATTGATTGATATTCAATATGGTATTTCGCGTCTGCCGCACAGGGAGCTCTTTGCCATCGTCAAGAAGAACTTCGATCTCAGACCAGTACCTTGTCTAATGTTAGCGAAAATCGGGTCCATTCGCCAAGAAAATGTTCACAAAAATTTAGGAAAATAAAAGAAAATTGGTAGTTTGAAAAAACCGCCGGACGAGTGACCGGGTATGACGTCAAGACGTCACCATTATGGATACTAGATTATGAAGCTATCCATGCATAAAGCACCCATGGATTCCTGTGGCGTGCGGAAGGTTCAATCCTTGTTACCAGAGCGCTTACCAGCGAAGGTTATCTACGCTTTATTTTTTTTTCATTCGGCAGATTGTTTTTGTCAAGTACAAAATCGAGTGATCCGTGATTTCTTCAACATTTTTCGTTCTCTACACGTTATGATGGTGAAGAAGGTGTGCATCTTCCCCAAGTGCGAAACAACAGATGATTTCTGTTCCAAGGGATGTGGGGAGACGAACGCAATGGTTCGCCGTGGCTGTAATAAAACGATCATTGACATCCGCGCTCTACTGCTGTGAGGATCATTTTGAAGTAAGTTTTTTCAATACCTATTGAGGGTTGTTCATTTAAAACTCGTGGACTATACTGAAATCAACCTCGGGGATGTTCTCACTGGTTGCAGGTTCAAATCCGTCTTCGATAGTATTTTGCCTCGGCTTTTTCACACTAGAGCTGGATGCCATTTAATTTCTTAACACAGGGCACTCAGGGGATGAAAAATAAAAATGAAAAAAAAGAGATGAAAGAGATGAAAATCAATTTGTTATGGCGATCGGCGATAATGCAGAATAGAGATCGAGAATGCTGGAGTGACGCAAAGATGGAGTGACGCGAATGCATGGATCATTTTTCTTGAAATATCGTGGATACTACAACTAACGATATTGTCTATCCATCCTCGTTTGAGGTGTCCGATGACGTCAAGGTTTCAGCGCCCACAGTACGAACAAGAACTAGTTTTAATTGCATTTCGTACCAAACGTAACGAAAAAACTGATCAACTCATGCTATTTTCGTAATCTTCACACGTCCCTTGACCGAAAAATACTGTCCTATTGTAAATTTTCGGACCCAATGGAATTGCCCATTGTTCAATGTCTCTGTCTAAAAATACTTGATTGGAACTTCTTTCCTAACACTGGAATCTCAAGAAATGAGTTGTTTTACGTTTCAAGATTACACAGCCTAGTAATGTGAGACACCATTGAAAATTGGGTTCACAGGGAAGTTTGGATCCAGTTATGATTTTCTCACTCTCAAGTTTTTTGGGTCGGTGAACTCAAATCTGAACGTTGCCAGACAGTGGAAAAACCACGATTTTCGTGTGAACGATCCGTGTTTTAACACTATTGGTCATCAATGATTTAAAAAAATATACATAGAGTGTTGAGAAGACTAATTACTCGGCGAATTACCCTATTAATATTCAAATAGCCCGCCTGTAATTGATCATGATAGTTCGATATACCGATAACGACTTGTGAACTAAATGTAAGATATCGATTATAACTGTGTATCGTATCGATGACATTTGCTTTGTGATCGATTGTGCTCCCACAAATTAATATAAACGTTTCTATTTAAAAACTTAATTAAAACCTAATCTTCCACGACTCCTGATCGACTCTGCAACAGGTTATGCAGCCCAGACACTGACAAATCGCTTGGGGTAAGAGATAACTTGCAATAAAAATCCAGTAGCCAAATTCTAACCTCATCATGGGTAAACCGGTACTCGGCAACGAGGAACTCTTCGGACACGGGCCTGTGTGTGGTGGCCTTCCTGCCGCAGGTGTCCTGCAGAGCTTGTCGGATGGGATTCCCATCCGACCAACCTGCGGTCTGGCTTCCCCCACCCTGTCAACCTGCAAGGTCCGACCGTGTGTGGGGCTGCAGGACGACATTAGTGTTGTTATCACCAGCCATGACAGAAATCGGTTATCATCCGCCATGATAGAAAAATTATCATTTGAATTTCGGCGGGAAAGTGCCGGTTCGGGCTGGGGGAGAGCGAAGAGGGGGACTTCGTAGCACTCCCCACTTCCTGCAGCAGGATCGTGTGTGAAGAGCGTAGGAGAGCGAAGAGGGGGACTTCGTTGCACTCCCCACTTCCTGCAGCAGGATCGTGAGTGGGCCGCTTAAGCGATGTATACAAAATATCGATATATCGAAATAGCCGATATTTTTCTTGCGATATATCGATGTTTATTGCTGATATGTTTATCCTGATATATCGGAATATCGATATCAAACTGGCACTATTGGGTCCACTATACAGGGTGTCTAGGGTTTCGATGGGACAAACTCAGGGAATCGATTCTGCAGAAAATTTGCAACAAAAAGTGCCTCTGAGAGTTTTTTTTTTAGAGGCTTCATTTTGGAGTTATTTACGATTTAAGATTTTTTTCGTGTTTTCGACCCTAACTCAGTTAAACGGCCATAACTCCCTTAAATAACTATGTAAAGTAAAAGTTGAGGATACCGTTGGAAAGAGCATTAAATTTCCTATCTCCTTGATTATAAAATCAAATTGTTTCGATTAGTCCTCATTGGTGAAAAAATGGTCAAAGTCCAAAGTGTGAGCATTTTTTAAGAATCACCATTTTTCTTTCTTTTTTTGCGCTATTAGTACGAAAGTGTTTCAGTGGGCACTCCTCGGGAAAAACTTGCCCAAAACCTCAGCTTTCGAATGGTATAAGAAAAAAAATTTTACAGTGAAATTTGACGGAGAAAATGACGTTTGAATCCTGAAAAACGTGAGTTTTTAGTTGAAATCAACGTTTCTCACCAAAAGCCGACGTGCATCATGAAAACGAGTTCGATATCGCTATTTATGCGCTATTTAGCGCTATTTATCTATCTCAGAAAACAGGAGTGGACTTATGTTCAATCGAGGAGCTTCCAAACTCATGGTAAGTGACCTTTTATTTTGATTACTGTTCTTGGACTTTCGAGTACCTACCTAAGCTTTTTCAATAGGTCGCATTCACGATGAATCTTGTCTGGTCATTTCGATAAATCCAGATAACGAAGACGCCCGAATGCACTTAATCGGCATTGTGTCAAATGTATTCATTGTCTCAACATCATGCAGGTGTATTCAAACCGGGAGTTAGCCGATATCATTTTTATGTATGGCTTTGCGAATGGCAACGCTAGACTTGCCGCCCGCGAGTATGCTATAAGGTTCCCCGACCGAAGACATCCCAATCATAAAACGTTTCCTCTCGTATTCCAGAGGCTGATAGAAACAGGTTCCAGTTCGTACGCCGTTCGAGAGAGAAACCCAAGACCCAGCCAAAATGAAATCCGCATTTTGGACGCTGTGGACGACGATCCGAGAACAAGTACGCGGCGAGTAGCCCGACAGGTCCGAACTAATTGATTTTAGGCGCAAAGATAATGAATGACCTTATGCATGCATGTACCCAAATAAAACGTTTTTTTTTGTCTCTCAGGTTGGTGTATCGCACCAGCGTGTTCACCAGGTTCTCCAGAGAAATGGTTTATACCCATACCATTTCACTCGGGTCCAAAGCCTCCTGGCAAGGGACTACGCGTCCAGAATGATGTTCTGCGAGTGGCTTCTGTCTCAAAGACCCGGATTTGAGGATAACATTATTTGGACAGACGAAGCTACCTTCACCAGAACGGGTGTCTTCAACACCCGAAATACGCACAGGTTGGTATTAGGACTTCATTAGCTTAGGCAGGTGTAACTGCAATGATACACGTCCTCGCAACTGATGACAAATAATATTCATCAACAGGTGGGCAGAGGAAAACCCTTTTGCGATCCATGAGAGCCACCAACAATATGAATTTCGGGTGAACGTTTGGGCTGGGCTGGTTGGCCAGCACCTTGTCGGCCCCTTCATACTTCCTGCAACTCTCAACGCACAGAGTAAGGACAGAAAACCGAGTTCTTTCAATGCTGTTGGCGGGAGCTTTTTACCGGATGAACAAGCCTGAATTGAAGCATTACTATATTATAAGTATTACTGGTGGTCACGAGTAATCAGTGGTGGTACAACTATATCATCTGGCAAAAAGCTCCCGCCAACAGCATTGAAAGAAGCGTAAAGCTCCCTGCTGGTGTAACAGAGGAAACATATTAGGTGAAACCGAGGGTGACTAAGGGTGAGAAAGGGTTGTGGGAAGGAGACAGGGAACAGGAAAACATTGACGGTGGAGGTTAGGGGTAGGAGGATCAGGTTTCTATATGCACACTCAACAGCGAGGTGCGAAGCACCGAGCATCCTATATATGTGGCTGGCGGGCAAAATGGATATCATTCCTTTTTGCGGCTGAGGTTTTTTGGCGGGTCAGTTTTTACAACGGAGTTGTTTTTGGGGGATATCACATCTTTTTGCATGGCTAGTTTTCGAGCGGTACTTATACAATACGGTTCAATTTAACAAAAGTACCTACGAGGTAACTAGTAAATGTTTTCCTAAATGAAGTTTTATCCTAGTCAAAATTTAGTCTTTCATTAGTTTTTTAGTGAAGTGAAAGTATTCCTGATGAGTTCAGTACAAAAATCAGATGCGTTATTCATGCGAGAGGCTTATTATTGAATAAAAATATATAAGTTCCTTGGTAACCAACACGACAAAACACTTGTTTAAAAAAAAATCCGGTTAAAAATTTATAAGTAAGTATATAAGCACAAAAATAGTCAGAAGTATGGGTTAAAAAGATAGTTACCTAACTTTTGATGAGTGGTCCACTTCAATTTGTGAGCAGTTCATTACATGCTATGAGTTCATGCTCGCATAGTGGGAAAAATTCAAACTCCAATGAGCTTAGAAGAAAGCAGAGCCCCACCCTACCCCCAGCAGCAAAGTACATCTGGCCCCAACACCAGCATCCAGAGCTGCTCTAAACTTTGGGAGAAATTTGCAGTAACCCTAACTGCAAAACGGAATCCAAAAGCAGCCAGTATCGTGGAAGTGGACAAATATTTGGCTGAGCCGCTTCTACATCGACTTTCTGATCCTTTAAGTTGGTGGGATCAAACAAAATTGTTATATCCCCACATTTACCAATTAGCCATGAAAAGGCTTTGCATACCAGTTCCGTTCCGTGTGAACGGATTTTTTCCAAAGCTGGGCAAGTAATGACTGAAAGAAGAAATCGTATGAAAACGAACAAGTTATCAAAAATACGTTTTGTCAAGTTTAATGCTGAATAGGTAATTTGGGTTGCAAACATTATAAAATAAGTAAATGTAGAAAACATTTGTAGTAATTTCTAGTACCTAATGAAAAAAGGAAAATTGTAAGCGTGTACCTACCAATCTGTACGAAATAATTATAACGTAAAAAGTGAATATTTTAGAGTTAATGTTTTATGATAGATATTAATTTCAATAAATGTTTGTTTATAAATTACTTCAATGTTTCGTCATTTCTGACTAGAGTACTTATTTTTCCGGAAAGATAAAATCGTGGAAATATTTCCGAAAGATTGGAAAAATTGGAAAGATTGCCGTTTTTTACAGAAATTGATATGATCGTATGAACTGGTCTTGGAGAGATATTTAGAGGACGTAGGATAATAAAGTAGATAAAATATCATTTTAGAGCAAAAAGCATTGCAAATTTATTAAAGACCGAGCGTCGTGCTCGGTGGTATCGGGAATCGTAGAAGGGTGTTGCAAGATGGCCCTCTCCCTTTGATTTGAAAAATCCCTTTCCACACCAAAAAATCCCACAAAGTTATTTCCTAGTTATTTTGGCTTATTTTCCCTAAAAATATCAAAAATCTCATTTTTCACGCTTCCGTTTGGATGCAATAGCAATCCGTACCTACTAGGTACATCGCCTTTTGAAAGGTGCCTTTTGAAAGGTTTAACCCATTATCTCAACCCAAAAACTTTTAGAAACAAAAAACTGAAATTTAGGCTAATTTTGGCAACTTTGACGAGTCTACAGCCTGGGTAACCGGACCAATCGTCTTGAAATTTTGCATAGACCTTCTTTATAAAATGACCCACTTCAACAACAAAAAGATGTGATATCCCCCCAAAAAACACTCCGTGTAAAAATCACCCCGCCTCGCAAATATCATTCTTCAGAGGCCGGAAAAAGTTATGATATCCACTTTCCCCGCCCGCCCTTTTCCTCATTAAGGAGCTAAGTATAATGAAAAGCTTAACCACTTCACAAGCACCGTACCCCTTTCGAAATCTCCCCTTGGCGCTATTGCGAGACGTTTTTATTACTTCCACAAGCAACTAATACTTGATGGTGGTTAACGTTTTATACAAGTATTAGTTGCTTGTGGAAGTAATAAAAACGTCTCGCAATAGCGCCAAGGGGAGATTTCGAAAGGGGTACGGTGCTTGTGAAGTGGTTAAGCTTTTCATTATACTTAGCTCCTTAATGAGGAAAAGGGCGGGCGGGGAAAGTGGATATCATACCTTTTCCGGCCTCTGAAGAATGATATTTGCGAGGCGGGGTGATTTTTACACGGAGTGTTTTTTGGGGGGATATCACATCTTTTTGTTGTTGAAGTGGGTCATTTTATAAAGAAGGTCTATGCAAAATTTCAAGTCGATTGGTCCGGTTACCCAGGCTGTAGACTCGTCAAAGTTGCCAAAATTAGCCTAAATTTCAGTTTTTTGTTTCTAAAAGTTTTTGGGTTGAGATAATGGGTTAAACCTTTCAAAAGGCACTGTCTGATGTTGAAACGAAGCTCTGTGCAAAATTTCAAGTCAATCCGTGAAGGTGGAAATGCCTAACTGATTAAGGAGAAGAAGAACAGGTAAGGGTGAAAAACCGGGTTTTTGAAGTTATATAACTCGGCTCCCTTTAAAGATAGCCTTGACCGACTGAAAAAAGTAAAAAAACATGGTAATTGGTTTTTGAAGTTATATAACTCGGCTCCCTTTAGACTTAGCGACTTGAAACTTTCAGGGCTTTCTATTATCCACACCAAAAAGATCCATACCAAATTTCAAGATGATCGGTCAACTAGGAGCCGAGATATGGCCATAATTAGCCTTAATTACCCTAAATTTCAGTTCTTTTGTCCCTAATTTTTTTTGGGTTGAGATAATTGCTTATTTCGTTCAAATGGCACTGAGCCATGCTATAAAAAAGATATGTAAAAAAATTCAAGTCGATTGGTCCTTTTACCCAGGCTGTAGACTCGTCAAAGTGGACAGAATTTTCCTAAGGTTTCTGTTCTTTTGTTTCTAAAACTTTTTTGGGTTGAGATAATGGGTTAAATCTTATATAAGGCTCTGTCTCAAGGTTAAATGAAGCTCTGTGCAAAATTTCAAGTCAATCGGTGAACGTGGAGAGGCTCCAGCCTTGCCTGTCTGAACAAGGAGAAGGAGAAGGAGAAGGAGAAGAAGAAGGAGAAGAACAATCTAAGGCCGAAAAACCGGGTTTTTGAAGTTATGTAGCTCGGCTCTCTTTAGACCTATCGATTTGAAACTTTCAGGGCTTTCTAATATACACTCAAAGAAGACCCACACTAATTTTCAAGTTGATCGGTCAAATAGGAGCCGAGATATGGATACCTCGAAAACGCGTTTCGTGACGTCCGGTAAACATACACTCGGCATCGTTCGTTTTCTCAACTTCTTTGCTTGGCGGGGCGGAACGCTACCGCGTTCCTAGATGTCCTGAGTGTTTTCGAAACTCTCATATTATTTTGAGACCAATGAACATTTTTGGAGAAAACAGAAGTTCAATCTTGATTTACCTAATCATAAACATTTCTGAGAGCGAGAAAAATGTAGGCACGTAAACATTTTATAGTTGGTACGACCTTGGTCGGAATTTTCTTGAAGGATGTCGCGTTGGTTGAATGCATCTTGTAAAACTTTGCAAATTCTTGACACAACGGCTTAGTATCTTCTTCGTGCAGATTACGCTTCTATCTAGATCATCAAAATTTGAATCAAATTTTGATGATCTACCATTTAATGGTAGATTGATTATTATTATGGTTTAAAGTACTCAAATTTTGTATGTATATTATCACTTCGTGAACAACTTTCATTTGAGTCCGTAGATTATAATCTTAAATCTAGAACCCCCAGCGGTTTGGGGAGGGGGAAAGGGACCCCCGGGTTCAAAATATATTAATTTTTCAAATCCCTTGTCAACAGCTTCTATTTGAACCCGTAGATTATAATCGGCATATCTAGACCACCCCCACCCCCTGAGAGGTACCCCCGGGTTCAAAAACATTATTTTCGATATCTGAAAACCATACGCTGTTCGAATCAGCTGTGCCAGTATGATCAGCTGGGCCCGGCAGGTGCCGCATTATTCACTCTCATGTTGACAGTTGTTGAGCTGCTCCAACTTTGAGCCCTCATTGCGATTTAACGGCTGGTCGAGCAAAGCTGCAGATGGTGTCAATAAATTCTAAAAAATAAACTCTATCTAAATGTGAACTAAAAACTATACCGTTCCATTTGAATTTTTCGAGTTATGACATTTTCAACATTTCAAAATTAGTTTTGAACCCTTTCTCATTGACCACGGGTTATGAAAAGTTTCGAGTATCATTGACCGTACCCGTAAACCAAATGTCGTAATTTTAGGACGATAATTTGTTTTTAATTCGATTTTCTGAATATACTCGTACCTTTTTTGAAACGAAAACCCTCAAATTTTGAGGTGGGCTAAAAAAATTTTTCTTTGGGCGATTCCAATGTTTCATTATCGAAGATAATAAACCAAAATCGTCTACACCCAGAACTTCACCCGCATTGACCTGTTTCCTGCAAAGGGAAAACCCAACAAAATAAGAAGGATCAACTTGAGAAAGTCTTACAAACCCTAGTAGACGCTAAAAAAACAAAACAAGAGCTCCCAAATTGAGCTTTCTGAAATTATACCTTCCAAATTTTCCTACTAATTGAACAATCTTCGTCTGCAATGTACAAACCATTACTTCACAGTGCATGACACTGTGTTTAATAGTAGATTTAATAGTAATACGGTAGGGTACCGTATTATTTCACGATTGCATTATCATCACAGTTCTCAGACCAAATTAGCTTTGAGTTTTCAGGATCATCCAAGGGGTAATTGTAGAATACATGAAGTACATGTACTGTTATACATAACAATCGTTTAGGCCTGTTTAACAAGAAATACGAAACATCTAGACTCATTTTAAATTGGTTTGACAATCAAAATGATCTTCCAAGACGGTTTGTTTGTTGATTTCTCACGTTAGCCTCCAGTTTTTAATGGAAAATTATATTTCTTATTCAGAGTAGTCATGCCTTTTTACCTGAAAACCTTTTACCTACCGAATAAAACAAACGTTCGAGTGGTCCCTTCTTATTTTCATGGGTTTCCTTCACAGGAAAAGAGGTCGATCCGGGTGAAGTATTTCTCATTTTCTGGGTATATATTTGTTTTTCAGACCGACATTGCCTTTAAGCATGCATCCAACCAACGCGACACCCCCCACGGCAATTCCGACAAAGCTCGTACGGACTTTCAAAAAATTGGAGCCAATGTAGGGTTAGCAAGCTGGAACCGAGCTTCCTCCGCTAAACGAATCCCACGTTTGTTACAAACATTTTTCTCGTTCGCAGAAATGTTTGTGATTAGGCAAATCAAGAATTCAACTTCCTCCGTTTTCTCCAAAAATATTCATTGCCCTCAAGAAAATATGGAAGTTTCAAAAACACTTAGCAAAACTTTGCAGAGACCCCTCAATCGAAAAAAGACGATGAATGTAAGAAAGGAGTGGTGAGGGGCGAGACTGAGGGGTTGTTGGTTGGGATGTAGATGGCAGTGGCAATGTAATGAAATCAATAGGGTGACGCGAGCGGCTTGCGCGTTGTCGTGCATCTAGCCCTCACCACTCTCAGAAAATAGCATGCCCGAGTAGCTTAGGGCCGGCCCTACCACATAAACTTCTATTGTAGGGTGTTAGGCCTTGTAGTTTTTAGGAGAAAAATGTGTTGAAAACTAATAATTATAGATCCACTCGTCTCGAAACCCGAAAAATGAATTTATCTCTGTTTCTGGCACTCGCTTCCGCCTTCCTACCGCTATCTACTCAACAAGACGAGGACATACCGCACAACGAGTGAGTACACCTGGCCTCGTAGTCTAGCCGTAGTCTGCATGTAATAATCTGATAATTCATCTAATCAAGGTCTCCTCTACATCCCTCATTAACCTCAATGTACCCTTAAGTCATGGAATACCTGATGAACCGCTTGAAAACATGGATTTACTGTCAACCAAAACCGACACGAACTAATACTCCGTTACGCAGCATCTAGAACATGGGAAACCACGTACATCCGTGATTAGCGAGATGCTGAGGAGGAGCCTTGAATGTTTCATGGGCAACGTCAATCCCCTGTTCAAAATCAAATTTTTGCCTCAGATTCCGCACATTTTGATTGTTGTACCATTGTGATGTGCGACATGATGGCCACGTGATTGATCTTGTCTAATCGTCATTGACACGTGACTCTCAATCATAACAAAGGTGTTTTGCATTTTAACTTATCTAACCTGATTTATCCTGATAGGACTCAGTACATGTTTTTCTATTGTTCGATAGTCATCACAAAAAGGCGGGTTCTCTTAAAATGTATTTATTCAATTCAACTTGTCCTACAGCCAGTTGTATTCGTAAAGTTCTCAACAGTTCGATTGCCATTTCAGTTGCATCATTATGCAAGCCTACCTTAATTTGCTCTTATAAATTTAGGAAATTCCTAATCCATTTTTCTTCATTGGTTCATTTGTTGTAGATGATAGTAAAATTTCTATTGATAATTATAATTCAACTAGACATATCAGCATAGCACTTTGTCGATTTGGTTGATTTTCAGTTGGTAACTCCCAGTTCTACATTTTTAGGGTGTCCTACGTTGGTTCAAAACCTCAATTGACGTTCTTGATGCACTTTTATGATATACTTTGACAACCTATACTGCAGAGCCCATCCACAATGGAACCCATAACGAACCACGAAAGGAAACAGCGTTTTGGTTTAGTATCTTCAATAATTAATGAACCATTGGAATTGACTAAGAAAACAAATTTTAACCCTCCCTAAAAATGTGTGGACTTACGTTTCAAGATACGTAGAATCAGAAAATTAAATTAAAAAAAAAAAAAAAAATCCATCCGTTCGCCGCACTCACCATTTTGCCTAGCCAGAATTGTATTAAAATTTCGAAATTTATAATACGCCCTCGGACTTGTCCGAAAATGATCCTTGGACAATTGCATAACCCTAGCTCAATAGGAAGGGTTTTAACGACATTTTAAAATACAACAGTAGGATAAGCTTCTGTGCAAATATGAATAGAGTTCAATGTACATGTTTTAGTAAGACCATCGAGAGCGTTTTACAACAAGCCATTTGTTCACAATAAGTGCTCGAAGATAGAGCCGATAATCAAGATAGATAATCAAACTGTAGTACCAATTCTTCTGTGGTCAATGTTCATACTAAGGCGCAGCTCTGTCAGTCAAACAACAGATGGTTTGAGGTGTCGAGTTTTCAGTTCTGAGATACGTTTTGAGTCTACAGAAAGGTTATATTGAACATTTGGTAGTAGCTACTTCCTGTTATAAATGATTGCCAACATCGATAGGTACAAGCAAATACTCCCAAATTATATTAATATAATAAATTCTAAATAGGTTCATCTTCACTATAAATTTTTCATTTTTCATTTATGGAAATAATTTATAGTTGGTTTCGTACAGTAACGGGACTCACAAGGATGTTGTGTACAGAACCATTGCACAAAATTTTCAGAGTTTTTTACTGTTCGTTCTTGCGCTGTAGTAATTCAATTGAAGGAGAGCAACGAGATTTTATCGCGTACGTGTTGTGTGTATATGTATTTATAAAGTCGAGTATGCGTTATATAACCATGCTCTGGAATTTTTTTCTTCATTGTGATTGATCGTTTAATTTGTACCTACGAATAAATGTATCAATCCAATTCATTCAATATCCTTCAAACACTTGTGTCTTGTCTAGTAGTGGGTTGATTTGCCTTCCGTCAATTATAGTAACAAACATTTTTCACTACCAGCATCCACTTGTTCAGTTATTCATCTTCTCCTTTCTTCTTACACATGAATACTAGCAATATACTCACTGTTATTGCTTTAAACGAAACTGGAATAATAACAGCCTCCAATCTAGTATCTCGACGTTTTTTCAACCGTCCTCACAAATCAGTAAATGTCGGTAAATAAGTTAATTTCCAAAATCTAACTATACTTAGTTCTGGTCAAAATTTTGAATTCGACGTTATTATAAAAATGAATCCCCTATATCAGTACATGGACTAGAATAGCGTAATTTTATTATTCTGCTTCATTCTATGACATTTTAATCTTAAAGATATGGCTGTGTAAAACAGTGTCTGTCTGCCTCAATGCGGTCAATGTATGTTTGTTGTCACGTAACGGGTACAGGAATCATTCAAATAAAAGGACACTTGAGTAGCTCATGTAGATGGAAGAATTGCTGAAAAAAACCTATCGAACTGAATGGTATGTGTTGTGATAAGATGCCGGTTTGGATGGAGCTCAATGAGTAGGAAATGGAAATGAGTGAACTTGTATTTGAAATGAATTTATAAAACTTGATTGAAACACCGAATCATGGAAAAAAACTATACAAATTCTTGACACAACGGTTTATTATCTTCTTTGAGCAGATCACCCTAATCCAATTAACGAACTGTTAGATGAAACTCTAGCTCATCATCCAAATTAAATTTAAAATACCATACGAATTTCTTTCATATCATACCATACTGTACTATATCAAATCATACCATACCATACTCATACCATGTCATACAAACCGACTGAATATTGCATTGTGATCCAGTTCTGACCCTATTTTTAAAATTTCAAGTCAATAGCTCATCATGAAAATTTAATTTATATTATTACAAAAACCGAGTGAATATTGCATTGTGGTCAATCCCCGACTGACGGTTAAAATTTCCAGTCTGTAGTTTACCGGGAAGATGAAAACTCTGCAAATTCTTGACACAACGGTTTATTATCTTCCTTGTGCAGATCACCCTTCTGTCTATACCAGACTGTGTTGCAAATCGGCACCATACCATATTCTCACCGTACTCATACCATAACATACGAATTTCTTTCCTATCATACCATACTGTACTGTACCAAATCATACCAAACAATAATATACCATACCATACTCATACCATGTCATACAAACCGAGTGAATATTGCAATGTCATTCAGTTCTGACCTATATTTGAAATTTTAAGTGTCTAGCTCATCATCAAAATTTAATTTGTTCAAACAAATAGGTATTGACATATTATGTCTTGTGACATTACGGTGTGACGACGAAAGCGTTATGAAAAATTTCTAATGATTTTCACTTACAACCGATTTGTTGTAACGGAACTTTAACTTCGCCAGTTATCATCGTACAAAAACCGTTCACCACTCGTTGGATAGCTTTCGATTTACCTAACCATATTACGTTAACCACTGCGGAGTGCGTGACCGACAAGCTGCGGTATGAGCGTGATTGTTTAAATAATTGTTTACACACAGGTGATCATTCTCAATAATTTATATAACAATTTAAAAAAAAAAATGAAGTACAAGGTTCGTGGTACGTGGTGTGGGTGTGAGAGGGTATAATACAGAGTATAATAGTATATTAAATATTAATTGATATACTCTGTATTTTTCAGTTTTTCCAAACACGCCAGCTTGAGTTTTACCCACTTATGATGAGATATTATTAATTTTATTTAAATAATTTTACAGACGATAACCGAGTGAATATTGCATTGTGATCCAGTTCTGATCTATCCTATTTAAAATTTCAAGTCAATAGCTCATCATCAAAATTCAATTTGTATTATTACAAAAAGGTATTATTTAAACAATTTTACAGATGAGAAACCGAGTGAATATTGCAATGTCGTCAATCCCTGACTCACGGTTAAAATTTCCAGTCTGTAGTTTACCGGGAAGATGAAAAAAAAGGTAGTTTAATTTGGGCGGCTTGACCGACCTAACGGCCGTTTTAGACGCGAAGTTCAGTGTTTCTCCTGAACCTTTGCGCGCTCACTGTGAACGAAGAGCTGGCCGTACAAAAATCCAATTGGTCTTAAAAAATTCTTAATTTTTCAGGTCATCCAAAAGTGAACTAAAAATTACACCGTTCAGTTAAATTTTCCGAGATATGACATTGTCGAAATTTTAAGTTCGTTTTGAACCCCTTCCCATTGAGCTAGGGTTATGAAAAGTTTCAAGGATCATTGTGGGGCTGGTCCGAACCCGGAAACCAAATTCCGCAATTTTAGCTCAACGCTAACTGGGCAAAACGGCGTGTACGGCATACGGCGTACGGACGGATTTTTTTAAATTCGATTTTCTGAATCAACGTATCTTGAAACGTAAACCAACAAATTTTGAGGGGGGGGTTAAATTTTTTGTTTCTTTGGGCGATTCCAATGGCTCATTATCGAAGATAATAAACCAAAACAGAATGAGATGTTCTTGCTTGATACATGTGGCATAACTCGAAAAACAAAATACGAAGACATGGCAACTGCAAACGCCATTTGATGCTGGAACGTCAACCAAGTTTGCAGCTTTAAAATGAAATTTGCCGCAACATCCCGCCCGCCTTGAAAGAGTTGACTTTCAACAAAATTGGGCTGCTAATTAACAACAACCTGATGCTGATCTTCCGGTAAGGGACACAATAATGGTGCGTTTCAGTATGCCTGTTGGCGTCTTGACGCGCACAACTCTGACGTGACCATCTGTGCCAGGGCGAAGTTGTAGCACTCTTCCTAATTTCCATGTGAGAGGGGCATTATTATCGTCCTTGATGCAAATCATGGTACTAATTTTGAGGTCGGATGATTTTGCTTTCCATTAGGTTCGTTGTTGGAGGCTGCTAAGGTATCCTCGCGTCCAGCGTGACCATAATATGGACATATTAGACCATAATATGGACATACATATTATGTCTAACTGCCAACGCGTAAGCCTGATCACTTTTACGCCTGTGAGATTTTGCTCGGGAATGAATCGCCAATAAGAAAATAAGCTGGAGTGAGGACAGAAAGACCATTGGAATCGGAGGATAAAGGAGTGAGAGGACGGGAGTGAGGGAATGATTCTACCTGTACAATTATTGTAGGTATTCAGTTCGCTAATCTAGTCAGACCCACAATGCACCGAAATGCAGTGATGCAGGAGGAATGAATTCCCATTGAATTCCTTGATTAGCTAGAAGCAAAGAGATGCTTTCTTGATGAGATGGTGATACAGTTCCTTGAGATTTGACTTACTCTGGCGAAGTTAGTAGCGTTATCACTGTAAATTACATTGGGTCGTGCAATGAAGCGTTTGAGAGCGGCGAGAAATGCAATAGCCGTTAAATCTTCAACAAGTTCCATGTGAACGGCCTTTGTTGAGAAACAAACAAATATGCAAATGTATGATTTCATATTGATGATTCCACGAGCCTTTGATTGTCGACTGAAGAATGGTCCGCCATAATCAACGCCTGTGATTGAAAATGGTCGAGAGGGTGTGATTCTGTTAGCTGGTAGATTCCCCACGATTTGATGTGCCATTTTTACCGGTGACAAGTGATGCATGTTTACAATGTTTTCTTAACAAGACTCAAACCAGTCAATGGCCAGAAAGATTGTCGGATTATTGCCAATAAATGTTGTGGACCGCATGTAAACTTTTCTCGTGCTTATCGAGAATAATCAATTTTGTTAGATGGCTTTTCGGAGAGAGTAATATTAGATTTTTGAAATCAGCTGTCACATAATTGGCTTGGCAGAGACACCCACCTCCTCTTTATCCATGAAGCAACTCAATGGCAATAATGGACTATTTTTATAATGGTTTCTGGATCTAAGTGCTGATTAATCACGAGGAAAACATTCAATTTGAACCGTTGTAATCACGTGCTTGAGAGCATTTTGCCTCTATTTGACAGAAAGAAAATTCAATTTATTGCGAGAGATAATACCTGAAGTTGTTATGTTATTAAATCTTGAGCAAAATCCAACTACTTTAACCAATCTGCGTGGGGATGAATATCTTGAAAGAAGGTCCCTTTCCTGAATGAAGGTGAGAAAATAAACCAATTGGATATTGGTTTTTTGCTCACGGAGCTCTCTTTCTGGAAGGAATTTAGAAAACGAGGTTTGCAGTATATATTGTTTCAAAGTCAGATGGGACCCTTGTCACCATAATTTGCAATGAATTTATTTCTGTAATTATAGACCTCTGGAAATTATGTCAGCTGGATTTTCTTCCCCACTTACTTGAAACCATGAATTGGGTGATGATAGATCTTGAATTTGTGATATGCAATTGAGGGGTTTCCCACAAGAACCAAATAAGTCCAAAATTGGAAAAAACCGGGTAAAGGCGCCATTTTGCTCAGGATGATATTGTTGAAGTGGTGAAAAGTTTGTCTTGGCAATAACCGAAAAAGTCCCGCCCACGGAAGGCTTCCAATAGTAGTTGGGTTTAGCAAGAAAAAAACATGTCAATTCGATTCCTACAACAACAAAACAAGTCCATCTCGTGGCAATACTGAGGGTCAAACTTTTTTTTTTTTTTTTTTTAAGGTACCTACTTTATAATTTGCTCATTTATTGAACTTCAGTCCTTTCCAGTTTCTTTTAATTTTCTTAAGTTTACCTACAACAACCACCCTACTTACCTACAAATGGGTTTAGGTTGAGGTATTTAGCAATAAAGTGGTTATAAAAAATCAAAACGAATTCCCCATACCCAATAACACAAGAACGGAAGTTAAAAATAAAGGAGTGATGTTGGGAGTATCGAGGGTTGGTCGATACAACTCTCGATACTCCCAACATTACTCCTCAGAATACCAGTGGTCAAGAACCTTTAACCTAGTTAAAAATAAAAGTCCAACGTTATACCTAATAAACTAATATTTAACAATATATATAGGTACCTAACTATATCTGATAAACCTACACCTAACAAACTGTACCTAATAATAATGCAATAAATATACAAACATGTAATATTGAGCTTCAATGGAAAATTCATGCAGGTACTTAAACTTCAAAAAAATTCCAGCAAGAACAAAACAAGTCACATTTTGGAGCCCGGGGAGCATTTCCCTCTGAGAAGAGCGTTTCACAAAATGCTTGTTTCTGGCGTTTGCCGATTTTGGACTTATTCGGTTCTTGTGGGAAACCCTTCAATTGGATACGAATGTAGACCGATGGAAAGATTCGGATTGCACCCATAACAGTACGATACTATAATCGGTGTACAAATATGTGCTAACTATTTCCAAATTTAGAGCCTGGACTCATGAGCAAGAGTTAGCTGAGCTAACAATAATGCTGCACAGAGCTCAAGGCGAGGAAGCGTGCAACCCGGGATTTTGCAGCATTGAGGGAGACGTTGATATGATCATTAAATGATTTTGATGCTAGGTATACGTTTTATGTAAATACATTCTCCAATGGCCTTCTCTGAGCGTCTGAGAATCCATGTATTTTGTAATTCGGGCTTGAATCAGAGGATAGCATGAATCTTGGGATCTGAGTACCGACAAGATGAAATAATGAGGCGTGAAATTCAACCCAATCGCGCTGAAAATTATCAGGTACAATATCATCCTATTCCAATTGTTGCGACGAAAGCCTTTGCGTGAGAGTTTTAGCACAAACAACAGTGGGGCCAAGTAGGCCCATAGGACCGAATATTTGGGCTACAGCTGATAACATTTATCGTTTTGTATTACAATTAGTTGTTGTTGTATTCGCGTGCCATTGAAACGAATCCTTGACGGGACTCCAAGCATTTTCACTGAAGACATAAGGGTGCTTGATGCATGATCATCAAATTAACAAAGTTCTGAGGGTCAATGAGACTTCGGTCAATGATACTCGATCATTGGAACACCATTTACGAAGGTGAAATCCTCCAAGTGACGTCGTTTTGATGAATTGATTCTGTAGTTCGAGTGCGTTCCCAAAATTATTGGATCCAGAAAAGGAATCATCCACATAAAAATCACATTTTTTTCCAACTGGAGCTGGCGGAAATTCTTGTTCGCAATCATCAGCTAGCTGATTGAGGGCCTAGTGGCCAAAAACGACTCACTAGCAGTTCCGTACGTGACAGTACGGAGACGGTTCGTTCCTCCACATTATAGGTTGGCAGTTTTCCAGGTTGGGGGTCCAATTCTATCTGACGATACATTTTTTCAATGTCCGCCGTTAGAGCGTATTTGTGAGTGCGGAGTCGAACTAAAATGGTGGATAAGTCCTGCAATACTACAGCCAACCATAACGATTTGATTGAGGGATACTCCTAAAGATTCGGCTTGATGCGTCGAACACAACGCGAATTTTTGTGGTTGAAGATGCTTCTTTGAGGACTGCATGGTGTGGCAAGTAAAAATAAGTTGGCTGAATATCAGCCTCTGTTACTGGTTCCATAATATGTTGGGATAGGGTGGGGGAAAGGTATACATAGAAATAAATATTAAAGACAAAAATTTATGTTTATTTAACATGAGTATATAAATGAGCATATAAATCACACATAAACAAATAAGAATAAAATAAACCCTACCTAATCACCCAAAGACGGTGGTGGTGGGGGTGCAGCTCTGCCATAGGAGGCTCGACACTAGGGACACAATCATTGTGTCCAACTGGTCAATTGGTTGTCCTAGATAATTTGCAATTGTTGTCCTAATTTGCAATGTGTCGTCCAATAAGCGCTGAATTGTGGATGCAGATGCTTTATGAACAGTCGGAATACTAACCAAATCCTTGATATGGCGATGAATAATATAATTTGAATTGTGAGATCGATCAACAAGTAATTGAAAAGCGATCTTAATCGGTTATTTCAGTGAAGGGAGTGCAGTAAATGCACCGCAGCCGAATGTGAAATCCGAGATGTATCGGTCTCGTAATCAAGGTCGACCGCAACCTTTTGAGAGGATGATTTGGTGTCTGCGTCGATGAAATCCACGATTTTTGCAGTGAGGTCAAAAGAAGAATCCTCGGAAATATTTCATTTGGCTTGTTGAGTTGCTGATGGATCTTGAACATCAGTAAACTCGGAAACGATGCTTTCAAAATTCTTAAATCTCAATTTTACATCTGTGAGTTTTTGTGAGGCCTGTGAAGCGTCAATGTTTTGGACGGGTCAACTCAGCCTTCAAGTATCCCCGTTTTTTGACAAGAGAGAATAATTCTGACAGACTTGTATTTGAAATGAATCGATGAAAACTTGATTGAAACACCGAATGACGGAAAGAAGCAGAGTGAAATTTTCATGCTTGACACATAATATGTGTCAAGCATGAAAATTTCACTCTGCCTCTTATATTATGGCATAACTCGAGAAACAAATAACGAAGACATCGCAACTGCTAACGCCATTTGATGCTGGAGCGTCAACCGAATTTGCCGCTTCAAAATTAAATTATATGGTCATTGAGGCTCAGGTTTGACTCTAACTCTAACTCAAGGGCTTTCTTTCAGTTAGAGTCGGCTACGTAGGAAGAGGATTGTTCTTTGAAACGAACTAGGGGTATATTTTCTAGTATTATCCAAAACGAAATTTCCTAGTCCTACTTGATTTCTGGGGCTACTGGGCTATCATATCAGCTGGCATAACAGGTTTGAAGGCGCACGGGGGAAGGGTAACGCTCAATTCCAGTCTATACGTCTATCTCGCTTGGCATTTGGTTACCGTGATCTTATTCGTCTATGTTGGTGGTTCGATGCGAATTGAATTGAGAATTGAATAGAGAAGAGCATGGTGTAAAACTTTCGTCTATTCGCATTCGGAAAATGGGTTCTGTAGATGGGTACAATAGAGTAAAGGGTAGTAATAGTGAGGGGTCTTGATGTGGTTCAACGTAACCACCCCACGCTGTATGCTATTAATGACACACAACTACCTATTACTACCTACTACTACCTTGTTCGACGCACGGGCCATCCAGCAAGCCATCGATGCATTTAGTTAATCGAAGAATAAGGGGTGGCCTTGGTTGTTTTACCATCACTTACTGAGTAAATTATAAACTCATTTAGATGGGAACAGAAAGGAACGAAATGAAATTTAAATCTACACATGCGATGATGAAATGATCGTTATTAAAATGAGGTTGATTAATGTTCATTCCTGGGCCATTCTCGCTGTCGGAATAGCTTATCGGCTCCCCATGAACGATTTTGGTTACGAAAATGTAGCAACGTAGATTATAACCGCATAATTTATTACGAAGGACGACAATTAATACAATAAAGTTAAAAAAAGGGAAATTAGGTAACTAAATGAGCGTATCATTCTAGTCACACAATTCGCCCTTCGACATCGGAAAAATAATTGTTGGGCAGTCAAAACATCTTGATCAGAATCACGGGTGATGAGCGTTGAGTTTAGAAGTTAATGGTCATTTGTAAACCACAGATTTACAACTACAGATCTCATCAGCGATCTATCAACAGATTTATCTAGGGACGCGGGAGCGTCCCGCCCGCCAAGAAAACCGAAGCCCTGAAAACCGAAGCGACTGAGACACTCATTACGCGACGGAACAAGTTGGGGTTTTCACCCTACCATAGCTCGGTCCCCTGAGTGTCTCGAGAGTTGATTTTTTGTACACCAACTCTCCAGGGGCACGTGAGGACGTAAAACAAATTTCAGCTCTTGGGAACATCAGGTGTCGGGGGTATAACAATTTTAAAACCACTATTTTTCACGTTTTTCGTGTTCTTCTTCTTCTTCTTCTTGTTCATTGACGGGGCTACAGCCCAGCAGACAAATCGGATCGAGCTGAAATTTTGCACACACGTTTGTTATGCTCCAAGGGAGTGCCTTTTGACCATTTTTTCTCCCTCCCCCCAATTCCCCACCAATTAGGGGGGAAATAGTGTTTTTTAGGAATTTCAAATGGTCATAACTCCTTCAAAATTGAAGATTTTTCAGATTTTCTTTTTTAGTTGTGTCCAGCTTTTCAAACTGTTTAATTTGAGATCAAAAACCCTGCAAATTCTTGACACAACGGTTCATTATCTTCTTTGTACAGATCACCCTTCTGTCTAGATCACTAGGTCTAAATGTCTAGATCCTAAATGTTAGATTAATTATTATTATCAATTATCACTAATTATTAACAATTTTATCAAGTACCTAGTGAAAATTATTATAATTTATTGTTAGGTATTAATAATTCGTATTTACTATTAATAATAATAATTATTAATTATGATTAATTAATACGATATAATTCTGGGGTTTGTAATACTACGTCGGTAATAATTTTTCTATAAAAGAAGTACCTACCAACAAACATTCGAAATTACCTTCATTTCCGTAGCACGAAACGCACCTCAGAACAACAAACTCGACATCACTTAAGCCATATGATGTTCCAAAGAGCTTGTTAGTATGAAAATGGACCTGTATTTCAACAGTTTGATTCACAATCGGGTTGTGAGGCACAATCTTTGAGCCGTCATTGTGAACGAACGGCTGGTCGTACAAAGCTGCGGATGGTCTTAAAAAATTCTACGGAACAAACTCTATCTAAATATGAAATAAAAAACATACCGTCCGCCGTCCGTGCCACTTTGCCCAGTTAGCGTTGAGTTAAAATTACGAAATTCGGTTTCTGGGTTCGGACCAACCCCACAATGGTCCTCGAAACTTTTCATAACCCTAGGTCAAGGGGAAGGGGTTCAAAACGAAATTTAAAATTTCGACAATGTCATATCTCAAAATATTTAACTGAAACGTTTGATTTTCAGTTCACTTTTGAATGACCTGAAAAATTACGAATCTTTTAAGACCAATTGGATTTTTGTGCGACCAGCCGTTCGTTCACAGTGAGCGCGCAAAGGTTTAGGAAAAACACTAATCTTTCGCGTCGAAAACGGCCGTTATGTGACCCAACCCTCAGACGCCCAGAATAAAACTACCTTTTGTCATCTTCCCGGTAAACTACAGTCTAGAAATTTTAACCTTGAGTCGGGGATAGTCCACATTGCAATATTTACTCGGTTTCTCATCTGTAAAATTGTTTAAATAATACCTTTTTGTAATAATACAAATTAAATTTTGATGATGAGCTATTGACTTGAAATTTTAAAAATAGGTCAGAACTGGATCACAGAACTGGATTCACTCGGTTTCTTGTCTGTAAAATTGTTTAAATAATACCTATTTGTTTAAACAAATTAAATTTTGATGATGAGCTAGATACTTGAAATTTTAAATATAGGTCAGAAATGGATGACATTTCAATATTCACTCGGTTTTTTTATTCGATTTTCTGAATCTACGTATCTTGAAACGTAAACCAACAAATTTTAACCCCCCCTCAAAATTTGTTGGTTTACGTTTCAAGATAATATTCGAAGATAATAAACCAAAATGCTTCCTAAGGGGAAAACTAAAGGAGTTATGGTGATTTTTCTATTTTCAACAACAACTGCCGCAAATATTGATGAAAATTGGTGCGGTTGGTCTTAAAATGTCCGCTAGGTTGTCTAGAATATGCTCAATAATTTTGAACTAAATCTCAATCGATTTGACTAATCCACAGCCAAAAATACGTGAATAAATTCCACATCTACTGATTTGGCTAATTTCCGAAAACATCAAAGTTGAACGGTGGTCAGAAAAATTGTCGTAGAGTGGCGCCTGTTTAAGGATCGATAGGAAATTTTATGGGCTTTCGAATGAGGGTAGCGCACTTTGGCACTTTTCCCAACGGTTCTCGAGTTATTCGCGATTTTTGGTATAAAAATCTGCACAATCCTCAAGAAAAAATGCAACCAATTTTCAAAAAATTTCTAATTCAAATTTATTCAAATTTCTAATTCTTTCTATTTTTTAAATTTAATAATAAGAATAATTGTATTAAATTTTAATAATTGTTTTTAAATTGTTGATTGTTTTAATTAATCGAAAATTTTAAAACTAATATTTAACCAATTCGCAAAAATTTTAAAACTAAGTACTTATTTTTCAAACACATTTCAGATAACAAACAATAATTTCCAAAAAATAATTATTCTTGTCACAAAAACAAGAAACAAAAAGGCAAATTAGTAGGCGTACTAATTTTTACATGAATAATGTTTTTGCGGTGGCCTTCCAGAGTTGAAAAGTGTAACGAAGTTTAAGTCACGAAATTATGTCACGAAGATTTTTAATGATTTTCACGTACAACCGAGCCGTTTCTAGGGAAATGAAACTTCTTTAGTTTTCAACGGACAAAAATCGTTCTCCATTCGTTGGAAAGCCTTTAATTTATGCATAAATTATATACTGCCAAAACTGCTGTAAATATCGAAGAAGCTGAGATACAGCCCTGAGTAAATAAAAAAACTAATAAATTTTCCGCACATTTCTTAATATTTTCCATACAGACAAAGAAAAGGGATAAGGAAAAGGGGAAACGGGACGCAAAAACATTATTCATGTTTTGCATAGCAAACACCTCGTTCTATACAAAGTATAGAAGAGAAAAGATCCGGGGGGTCCAGGGGGGCTTGGCCCCCTGGCGAGGCGCGAAGCGCCGAGTTTCACTAAATTTTGACTAGGATAAAACTTCATTTAGGAAAACATTTACTAGTTACCTCGTAGGTACTTTTGTATTGTATAAGTTGTTGAACCGTATTGTATAAGTACCACTCGAAAACTAGCCATGCAAAAAGATGTGATATCCCCCCAAAAACAACTCCGTTGTAAAAACTGGCCCGCCAAAAAACCTCAGCCGCAAAAAGGAATGATATCCATTTTGCCCGCCAGCCACATATATAGGATGCTCAGTGCTTCGAACCTCGCTGTTGAGTGTGCATATAGAAACCTGATCCTCCTACCCCTAACCTCCACCGTCAATGTTTTCCTGTTCCCTGTCTCCTTCCCACAACCCCCTCTCACCCTTAGTCACCCTCGGTTTCACCTAATATGTTTCCTCTGTTACACCAGCAGGGAGCTTTACGCTTCTTTCAATGCTGTTGGCGGGAGCTTTTTGCCAGATTAACAAGCTAACATAAGTATTAGTGGTGGTCACGAGTAATCAGCGGTGGTACAACTGTAATGAAGTAATGCTTCAATTCAGGCTTGTTCATCTGGCAAAAAGCTCCCGCCAACAGCATTGAAAGAAGCGTAAAGCTCCCTGCTGGTGTAACAGAGGAAACATATTAGGTGAAACCGAGGGTGACTAAGGGTGAGAGGGGGTTGTGGGAAGGAGACAGGGAACAGGAAAACATTGACGGTGGAGGTTAGGGGTAGGAGGATCAGGTTTCTATATGCACACTCAACAGCGAGGTGCGAAGCACTGAGCATCCTATATATGTGGCTGGCGGGCAAAATGGATATCATTCCTTTTTGCGGCTGAGGTTTTTTGGCGGGCCAGTTTTTACAACGGAGTTGTTTTTGGGGGGTAGAATTTACGCATGTTGACTTGCCTTTGAGAGACCAGTTTAGGCCTAATCCTAACGTTCAATCAGCGGAGCTCTACTTTTCTCGTATTCAGTTACTAGCCATCACTAAGCGTATTTTTGTCTCCTTTCATAGAATCTATGAGCATACGTCTCATAACGGCAAAGAAATTTGGATAATTAAAAAAAAAAAAAAAAATCCTTACGGTGGAAATGAAAAACTTCAAGTGATTTATTTAAACATATGAAGATGAACTCGACGGCCGCCACATGTACACAAGGAATTTGTTCTCTAATTTGGCAATTCCGTTTTTAGCAAAAATGACGTGTGAAAAAAGTGAATGCCGGGTCGTTCGTGTTCATTATTAAATTGAGATGATTTTTTTCGGCTGGTCCTACAACTTCCGGGTGGTGAAGCGTTTCAGGGATCATCCTCGGTCCCCATGAGGAATATCAAAATTTTCGGTCAATTTGAAATGGACAAAGTCAAGTGCTGTCGATTTTCTGTAATCGTTACGTCAATTATTTCATGTGCTGTTCACATCTGTAGGAAATATTCACTCGTGTGTCACGAATCGATAATTTATTCATAACATTTACATCGCCGTCCTCTCCTGATCCACTTCAAGAAATTAAGTTTTTAACTTCAATGTTGATTCGCTTCATTCCACGAGAAAGCCCTCAAATATTTCATACGTGGAGTAGGTATCTAATAAATTCAGGTTTCTGTGGTGTTTCATGGGGTGACATACATTTCTTCGTGTGATTCTTAAGATTCTTGTGGAAGGTGACTAGGGGAACAGGTCTGGGAGGATATTGTTTCAATAGGTTTGACGCTGTAATAGGAATTCAATGATAATTGTTAGCATACATTCCATAACATTCTGCCGTTACGAGATTATGCAGCTATTTCACACCTCAAAGGCCCCACTACCACTGATTTGCCCTATCTTGTAGTAGTACAGTTGCACAGACATGGCGGTTCTCAGCTGAGAAAAGGAAATGGAAAGGCAATTCGGGGTTTCCCCTGGCCACAGGTATCATCCTAGGGATCACGGGATTTTCGGGAAAATGTCGCTCTCTCGGTTTATAAGAGGTCATGATATTATTTCCAGCGTTCATAGAGTTGTGGTCTGTATCGTACTTTGAAGTCAGTACGTTGCCAAGTAACTGAGTTTGTATCAAAACTTACTCGCCAAAACACGCTCAATTTTCCGCTGGGAGATCTGCGGTCTCATTCCCCTTTATATTCACGGATATTTTCACCCAAATGAATTGGTGCTATTCAACGGTCCTACAGCAGTGCGAGTTGCGAAAGGGTGTGTGTGGATTGGTGGGCATGATTTGATGTAGGGTTCAGATTAAGGAGCGATTTAGGAATTCTTTGGGGGTCTGGCACGATGAGGATGGTACCCGGAGTCAATAGTTGGGCAATCACGTAGTTCAGAACCTCAATAATCGTCGTGATCGTAGGAGTGCAAACGGTGGTGTACACAGCGTCAATAGGTTCGTACACCGGAAAGAATAGTGAATCATAGAAAAAGTTTAGAATCTACATCAAACTGTACTGGGTCTTCGAACCATCCGTGTAGGGCACTCCATGCGGAGCATTGGGTGCTTTTTTGTTCTTGGCAAAGTTGAATCCTCTACTGACTCAGAAGACATGTGATTACTTGGGTAGGTACCGATGAAAAGTAAGCTTGTGATTCCTGATAGTCTCTTGGGCGATTTCCATTTACATTCTAATTGAAGTTTTTCCTTGATATTCTCCGTTCACTAGTTTTGCGCCAAAGATGCCACATAACTAGGTGGTAGACGATTAGAAACATGGTATGCTGGAAATACCTGGCCAAATATAATAATAACCTGGAAACATAAAACCGCAGATCTGCCAAGAGATAAGAACTACTTTTTCTTCATCTACCCTCACGGCGCAGTTTCCACCAGCGGGTTCGTCCACTTTACCACGTATGGAACCGATTTCTCCGACAAGATCCCCAGCCTAACGACGTGCTTCGTAACGCTCTACGTTCATTTCCGCACTCCCTTCGTTCGTGGTTTTCTACTTGGAACTGAGAATAGTTTCATCGTTAAGAGGTAGTTTGTAGTATTTGCTTGGTCATGAGAAAAAGTGTTTTGGTGCTTTGGCTTTCGTTGGTGCTCAGTATGTCTTCTACGGTGAACCCCGTTCACCAACGATCGTTTTGAAAAACAGGAAAGGGTTCATCAAAATCGCCCTTCAAACTGAGGAGGCGTTAGTATTAGTGTACGGGTTTCACGGAAATGATCTGACGAGATGATCTGTCCCGTTCTGTCACGCCGTTTGCCATCCCCTTCTCTTCTACAAACTATTTGTACCACCGTCCATTGTGCCGTATTCCTCGCCAAGTAAACCTCCTCTCCACGTCTCCCCCTCATATTGACATTCTTTCCTCGCTTCTCTCTTCTGTACGAACTATACTCGTCCGTTATCTGTGCTCGGAACCTCTCGACGACCCCAGTGCCTAGTGTGTGTCGGGAGTATCCCTGTGCAATCTCTGCATTTACCAATCTCTGTATTACATTACTTGTACATATTCTGTAATTGGGCTCTCCCCGTATACTCTTAATAAATAAATAAATAAATAAATGAAGTTCCCAACCCGACAGGCTGCCCCATGTTTACGACTTTCGATCTGCTCCAACTTCAACCCCTAATCGTGAACGAACTGCTGGTCGTACAAAGCTCCGGATGGTCTTAAAAAATTCTGAAAATTAAACTCAATCGAATTTCTACAAAAACCACACTGATTTAATCTTAATTGGTTGAGATATGACGTTTTCAAAATTTCTAAATTCATTTTGAGCGCGTTCCCATTGACCTAGGGTTATGAAAAGTTTCAAGAATTATTGTAGGGATGGTTAGAACCCGTGAAACAAATTTTGTAATTTCAGCACAACGCTAATCAGGACGGCACCCCGTACTGACGTTTTTTTTAAATTGCATTTTCTGAATCTCCGTATCTTGAAACGTAAACCCTCAAATTTTGAGGGGAGGGAGGATACTTTTTTCTCAGGCGATTCCAATGCTACTATCGAAGATAATAAACCGAAATGAAGAGGGTTGTTGGAATGTTTTTCTAAGCCCTGTAGCCGTTTATTTGGCTAAATATCATTACAAATTATTGTTGCTATAATATCATTTTGATTTCTGTTCTTCTTAGCGTAGTAGGAAGGTTCATGTTGAAACATGAAATTTTGCGCTTCTCTCACAGTCGGCTATAAATGTATCAGATGTCATTGGATTTCAGTTTCGGGGTATCGTAACGTTGGAATAGGAACCCAATAGGCATTTGCAACATGTCGAAATATTTCGAAGCGGTAGCATATAGTGGGGAAGGGTGACTAGTGGTGAAATGTATTTCTTGGCCAGTGGACGGGCTCAAGTAGAGAGTGGGCAGCGGAATGGTATTTTGTTTTCTCGCGCTTCATGAATTAAACATCGTGAATTCCCCAGTTTATTCTCCAACCAACTGTTAAGAATATTTTATCAATAAACCAATAAGTTTGGTGATAAATTTGGTTTTTGAGCACTTATTTGCTTGTTGGCCATACGTTTATTATTGATATCGAGTTAGATTACTACCTAAGAATATGAATCATGAATGCAGATATAGGAATCAATTTTGAGAGTTCCCTAAGAAAAATCTCAGGTTATTGTCCACTACACCTCTACACGGACAAGGCAAGTTTGATGCTCGGAGCCTAATGTTTACAATATGAGAAACTCCTATACGTTTACTGATTTTGCGCGTTAAGGAAACTCGCCACCGGCAAAAATGAACCACGGGTTTCCAATCTCAGTAGTCTTCTCATTTGTACATCTAGAAATTTTGACAGTTCGAACGATATTGGTGACAGTTTCAGCCCTTACACCCTCCCCTATTCAGGAACATATTGAGATTGATCAGTCACAGAGAGTCATTTTTCAACTTTTGACTGGCGGGTCGGTTTGCCCAATCGAAGTCGATGTCCGTCAAATAATTCGAAACTCAGGGAGATTAACGCCGACTGCCAGAGACCAGACGTCAGCCATTCTTACAAGGTAAATGACTGGCATCGAGGGTATTGCCCGTCAACTCCCGCGGTAATTGAGTTATTCGAGTCAACGCGGTTTGAACGACTAATTACTAGGCTGTTTGATTAACATTTCGTTCTCGACGAGGGACATCTTACTCCAATCAGAACTGGGATCATCGCTCAGTATTCTAATACCGGGGCTTTTCACTTACTTTAGTGAGCAACGTTGTGTTTCATGGATTTACTATTCCAATGAGGGGAACGCTCGTAAAATGTACTTGCCATTTCATTACACTGATGCAGTGGTGTTGGGTGGTGTCGATACATAGCACAAGGCTGATGAATCCCGACCTCGGCTCTTCGTGATTTGGATAGAAATAGGGATCTAATCATGCCTTATGACCTAGTGATCAAATTGTCGAAATAACCTATATACTAGAGGGTTGGCTTACCCAAACTAAACGTCGATCAATTTTAAATAACTCACCCGAAGATACATACCGAAACATTTGTTACTGGTGCCACTACAGGGATCAATGCTGACAAAGTAGGTCATCAAGTTCAACCATCGATCCGGTATTCCAAAATCTATGATATACCACACTCGTATTTGTTTGTCACGGGTCACCACTGGCGCTATTCAAGTTCATATATAACGATGCCCCCAAACGTAAGGTACGTACATCGAGGTCTTACACAAAGTTTCTGGTTCATTACGCATATACCACATAAGACAAAAGTTGGTGTTAAAGGAAATTCAATTCTGCCTCAAATAAGACCAACAGCAGATTTTGAAATGAGTACTGAGGGTTTACGTCGGAATGTTTTGATGTCCACATGGTTGCACGTACAAGGTTTGCACAGACATGGACAGACATGGACTATTGAGGAGTAGGGGCATTCAGAAACCGCAGCTTCGTCGTGTGGCCATATTGTTGAGATATCTTCAATGAATCGCTTCCACATGAGGAGGGTCTTTTCCCTGATTTCCAAAAAACTGTTCTCCAAGTCTGGCACTAACGGTAGCTTACAACGGTGCCATATGAGTAGCCATTGCAATTCCTTTTTTTTTTTTTTCTTCTTTTCTTTTAAAGATGAATTTGGTCTCTGAACTTAGATACATTGATTATAAAGACAGTTTCTGCTCATTATATCAGAATGTTCGTAAAAGAATCTTTGGTTCGGGGGCGGTGTTCATTGCTTCAAGTCCTTCATGATGGGTGTACAGAGAGTTCACGTCAATAGTTGCAAGGATTACTTGTCTCTTGCAATCAAGTGAGTTTCCATAGTTACCATACCCGCTCTGTGGAGTAACCAAAACTTGCGACAAGCATGCCGGCATGCCGCGTGGTAATTCGTTTGGAAGGGTGTGAGGTTTGCTAATTTTTGGAGAGTTGATAGAAATCTGGGATGTATCATTCTAGACCATCTCTGACCTAAAAAAAAACAAAGTGCGTTCAAAACGTCATTAATTTGAAAATTAAGGAGTGAAATCGTTAGCTAGTCATATTTCTGCATAATTTGTGCCTGAAATTCCAAGTTTTATGCACAGAAAAATGAAGAACATTGTTGAAATTTATGGATACATGAAAAACAATTGAGGATTTTCGCTCCATTCTTTAGGGTTTGCGGTTTTCCCGCGCAGCCTGTCATCTGGAGGCGAGTGCAGTTTCTTTGCATCCTTTTGCGGTGGCGGTTTTCCACCCAGTACAATGAATTTTGTCAGCATTTTCCTTTTTTCGTTTTCCGGCTGCGATCTCGCCGCTCGATATGTCACTGCACTGGGGTTGAAGAATATTTTGAGCTTGCGTTGTTATTGATTACTTGATGCCTGTTGAATCTGCGATGGAGTGGGCCAGCGTATTATACATGACAGTAGTCCCCTTCTGTCTATTTCTCCAGGCAACCCAAACTGTTCATAGTATAAGTTGGCCGCTTTACATTACTTCTATCCTTTGACTGGCCTTCATGATTAGAATTCTAGACTGCCGATGGTTGGAGTTTCAAAGTTGGATCACTCTCGACTTGTGTCCTGTAAGTACCTATCTTTCAATTTAGCCGGACCTTGTTATGAAACGAACAAGGAACACCTAATATCGTGGTTCGGACCAATTTACAGTGTAGGACCAGTTTTATGAAGACAGTTTGGGACTCTTGTAGGCTTATTATCTTCGATAATGAACCATTGGAATCGCCCAAAAGAAAAAAAGAAAAAATCCGTCCATCCGCCGTACGCCGTCCGCCGTCCGCGGCACTTTGCCCAGTTAGCTTTGAGCTAAAATTTCGAAATTTTCGTTACGGGTTCCGACCAACCCCACAATGGTCCTCAAACTTTTCATAACCCTAGGTCAAGGGGAAGGGATTAAAAACGAATTTTGAAATTTTGAAAATTTCAAAAATCGAAAAGTTCCCATCAAACGGTATGTTTTTTATTTCATATTTAGATAGAGTTTATTCCGTAGAATTTGTTAAGACCATCCACAGCTTTGTACGACCAGCCGTTGGTTCACAATGAGGGTTCAAAGGTTGAGCCTGTCAACACAATCGTGAATCAAACGGTTGAAATACAAGTCAATTTTCAGACTAACGAGCTGTTTGGAACATCATATTATGGTTTTAGTGACGTCGAGTTTTTTGTTCTGAGGTACGTTTCGTGCTACGGAAATGAAGGTAATTTCGAATGTTTGTTAGTAGGTACTTCTTTTATAGAAAAATTATCCTCATCATAAAACGAATGTACATAGATAAGTATCTTGCCAATACCGCAATGGTGCCTGGCTTACCAGAGTAAGTACCTACGAGTATATGACTTACTCCCTTCCTCTTTCCCCAGCTCTGAAGTACCTACTAATGTAGTAGTAAGTGGAAGTGTTGAGGAATTTGGGAGAATAACCTAAGCAGATACGGCAATGAAGAAAAACTACTGCAACCAGGACCTACCGATGCCGAATCAACCATCTTAGAGATGGGAAGCCTACAAGGCGGTTTCTGGTGAACAATAATTGTTGAGCCTTACAGAATGGTTTGTAGCTATTGCGTTTGCTGGAAGGGTCTCCCTAATCACAACATTGAGAAAAAATTGGAGATATACAATTTTAACTTTAAATGAAACTCACCAATCTGAATTTCAATTCGGATATTCTCTGCTTACTCGCTTGTCGATCTGCCATTATGTTCACTATGCAAGTTTTTCCCGAGCGACGGCAAGACTGACGACTCCACTCATCCTCACTAACTGGCGAAAGTTGAGTGGAGATAAAGCACCTGTTGAAACACAGATAAGAAGAACCTTTCAAACAGAGCAATCATGATTCATAATTCAAATATTACCAACATAACATGAAAATGGAATCAACCTAATAACGAAAGAGTCAGTCATACATAATGAGCTAATTTTCCAATCATCATACGAACTAAAATTTTTATTTGTTGTCTATTAGGTGGAATAGAATAGAAATAGCTAATTTACATAATGATTCTAAATAATGCTAATACAAGTTGGTACAATAAACTAAACGGCATGGAATCAACTGTATGCTGAGGGTCAATGTTCACTTCTCAGAAATCCCTCAAAGATGAAACCACACATCTAGAGGACACAATGATGCACTAACTGAGAGCCATATCAAACAGCAGTAGACTCGAGGAGCGTTAGTAATTGTTATGAAATTGAACCCCATTTTATATAGAAATGATGAAACAAATTAATTGCTAACTTTTCCTCTTTGATGTGGCGTTATGTCATATCCCCATTTTCTTTGGTGTCGCGAGCATCGTTCAGATGGAAACATACGTTCAGCCATCACAGGGAGTGCCAAGCGGAGGGAACCAGACTGCCACTACCAATATAATACGTATAATGTATAATAATGTATTACATAGGCGAAGCTAGATGACTTTGAGGATTCGACGGAGTTCCAAGGGTGTGTAACGTCTTAGGTCGCTGAGGACCGGTCTAATTGAAAGAATGAAGGTTTAGATCCCTTTCAGGATCAGCTGGTTTCAATTGATAAATACCACCCGGACACCGGCCGTTCGTTCACGACCATGAAGATCAAAATAGTCACGAGAGAAACACAAAAATTGGAATAAATTGTTTGAATTATATTTGAAAGATCGAGTTTACTTTGTTTTGTATTATTGCATTCAATTATGTTAATATTTTATTTGAGTAATTATTTTCATGTTGTGTCTGTTGGCTCCTTTGTTTTCTATGGACTCCTTTTAATAACTTCCATTATTTGGATTTTTGGGAATTGAGTTCACGAAGTTGTAAAAGTGATTGTTATACAAAACAATTAATTACCGTGTGCGCTGACGTCAAAGTCTATGGTTTATTTCTATTTCTAGATTTTAGGTTGACTTGGGAAAATGTTTTCGGGTTCGTTTTCCTCCTAAATGGCGCACCAACATTCGTGAAACTACTTTTATGTAAGTGTTTGAATTTCAGTTGCCACTGACGCTTTTATTTGGTCAAACGTTTGTAGTATACAAAACCAAATAACAAATAATAACAAAACTGGTTAGAATAGTTTTGTGGAGTCATACGAGTACATCTTCACTGACTACAGTGAAACTGCTGTCCATTTATGGAGACACACCGAGCCAGTCTGCCTGAGCTAATTCCTACCACCCAATTTCTCTGTAGGAAAAATATTTTCTAAGTCCATCTGCAATGCCAATCTCTAGTCTCTCTCTATATACAATCTGGTTGGATGGTGGTAGTGGAATGATGCTTACTTCCTCCTCCCTAGGAGCAAGAAGGGAGTCTCGAGTTTCCAATATTTAGCGGCAAAACAGCTTTCATGTTGTTTCGACCCATCACCCCTCTTCAACAACGATTGTTCCGATAACCTTTGTTTCTCGTGGAGGATGCGTGTCAATTCTTATGTGCTTACCTCAAACTTCGTTGAAATTAAAAACAATTTACGATGCGAATCGTAATAACTTTCTTCCCCTTTAATGATTTATATTGAGAAGAGAGCTACAGCGTCCGAAGGGGGAGGTGGGAGTATACCTAAAGGCAAAATAGTCAATCCATTTTCTATATTTAGTGAATAATGTGTAAAAATCTTTCGATCACAATCGCATAAAAGCTCAACCAACAGGAGAAGGTGATTTGGCGGAATTCCTCATGTCTTCAACAGGAAAGAGTACGATAAGAGCTTTAGCCTCTCAAGCAATTCAGATCGTTCTGGTAATTATTTCGTATAGGTAATTTCATGGATTGTAACGATTGTAGAATTATGTATTTCATGTGACGTAAGACATTGAAGAAGTAATGAAATATGAGGGATCGAGAGGATATAACAGGATTTCACGATCATATAACTGCAGTCAAAGAAAGTTCATGTCGTAATGTCTTGATAGATGATTACAGTTCCTAGATGTCGAGTGAGGACTCGATATGACTGACTGCACCGACCACCAATTGTCACTATTATGTATATTACGAGTATTTATGAGTAAAAAACTAATTTGGCAAAATAAATTCATCACAAGGCATTAGTATCATGGAAGAATCCATTTCTGAACTACCTAGTACACGTCATGATACATATGACGTTAATGGCGTAAAAAAAAGTACAAGTTGGCGATGCTTTAAAACGACAATTTATGAAGTAAAAAACTAATTTGGCAAAATAAATTCATCACAAGGCATTAGTATCCGAATATTGCATGCGCTCTGTTCAGAGCTCTGTCCGAACTATACAAAACTGTACAAAGTACATTTGGCTAACAGACGTGGTAATTATGTTTGTAATTTCACGGTCCTCGACCAAGAGGTCGTTTCGAGTAAAGTTCTGTCACTCGGCCGTTCCTTTGAAGAATTTCGAGAGATACAATGGAAGAGGGACGCCCTCTTTTAGAAGGAAGTTAGGTCGATACACTCATAAGATCAGATGTTTTGGCAAACTGCTTGTTGAGACCCAAAATATTTGACTGTGAACCAGTGGCAATTGGCTGAGGAGAATAAAGACAAATTCTAATGCATATCTCATTGATACGATGCGAAACCAATAATTTTTCTTGACATCTGTCACATTCCTTTGAGAGATGCACGTTTTCGAGAATTGCCCAAAATAGTGAGGTAAAAGTAGGGTTCCTTATAGAAACATTGACATTAATATATTCAGCGGGTCAATGTGCAATTATTCATATCAGTTTGTCACAGGCGGAGGGAGATTTTTTAATGTTATTTAGAGCAATGAGGCTACTTTATCTAGGCACTATCATTAACCATTCACCACCACCCTAATGCTTGTCTGGGTAAACAGAATCCCCAAAAAAAACAACTCCGTTGTAAAAACTGGCCCGCTAGAAAACCTCCTCAGCCGCAAAAAGAAATGATATTCATTTTTGCGCCAGCTACGTATATACTTCGCACCTCGCTGTTGAGTGTGCGTATAAAAACTCCTAACCACCACCACCAATGTTTTCCTGTTCTCTGTCTTCTCCCCACAACCCCACTCCTCTGTTTCCTCTGTTGCACCTATAGGGAGCTCTTCGCTTCTTTCAATGCTGTTGGCGGGAGCTTTTTGTAAGGCTTCTGAGAATTAGATGATACAGGTAGTAGTGATGAGTTCTTAGTGTGGAGTTATCGTTGAAAGTAGAAAAACCATCATAACTCCTTTTTTTAATTTAATTTTTTTTTTTTTTTAGGAAGCTCATTTTTATTTAAAATTGAGGAGTTCAGTAAGCTGAATAAAACTAAAAAATAAAATCTGAAATATTTTGAAGAAGTTATGACCATTTGAAAATCCTGAAAATTACACTTTCCCCCCTGATTTGGTGGGTGGGGGAATGGGAGGAGGGGAACAAAATGTACAAAAAGCACTCCCTTGGATGATAACAAACGTGTGTGCAACATTTCAGCTCGATCCGTTTTGTCTGCTGGGCTGTAGCCCCGTCAATGAACAACGAGAAGAAGAAGAAGAAGAAGAAGAAGAAGAAGAAGAAGACGACGAAAAACGTGAAAAATAGCGGTTTAAAAGTGCTACACCCACGACATCTGATGTTCCCGAGAGCTGAAATTTGGTTTATGTCCTCACGTGCGCCTGGAGAGTTGGTGTACAAAAATCAACTCCCGAGACACTCAGGGAACAGGGCTACAGGGGGGTGAATACCCCAACTTCTTCTGCCGCGTAATCAGTGTCTCAGTCGCTTCGGTTTTCAGGGCTTCGGTATTCCTGGCGGGCGGGACGCTCCCGCGTTCCTAGATAGCAAAACAGTCCCACACTCAAAATCCACCATTCAGTCTCTCCTGTCCTCATCAACGATAATTGTGTCGCTTGCATTAATACTCCTTATGAGCACAATCTAGTTGTCACCCGTTTAAATAAGCAATGATTTCCCCAAAAAACACTCTGTGTAAAACTGACCCCGCCTCACAAATATAATTCTACAGCGGCCGGAAAAAGTAGGTAATTGTATTCACGTTCCCCGCCCGCCTCGCTAGAAAAAAAATCCGCCCGTCCGCCGTCGGCGGCACTCTACCCAAATAGCGTTGTGCTAAAACTACGAAATTTGGTTTACGGGTTTGGACCAACCCATCCTTGATCCTTGAATCCTTGAACCAAATCAGGGTTTTTGAAGTTATATAACTTGGCTCCCTTTAGGCCTAGTGACTTGAAACTTCCAGGGCTTTGTATTATCAACACCGAATTTCAAGTTAATCAGTTGAATAGGAGCGGAGCTATGGATACCTGAAAAAAGCGTTTCCTGTCGTCCGGCAATCATACCCTCAGTACCGTTCGTTTTTCTTAGCTTGTATGCTTGGCGTGGCGGAACGCTACGGCGTTCCTAAATATCATTATAGCATTTTTATGTAAAACATTGCTGAGCGTCTTGCGAGAAATGCGTACTTTATCGATGGCAAATATTGTCATATACCCATTCAACCTCTGTCTGAATGTTGTGTACGTACATAGAATTGCCGTTTTCGAATCCACACGTCTCAAAATTCACCGGAGTCGAACCCCATAATAATATATTATATTATATGCTCGGGGAATTAAAAAAAAATTTCTTTGGGCGATTCCAATGGTTCATTATCGAAGATAATAAACCAAAAAGTGAGTGACATTCGAGCATTTGTACCGCACGATCCATTTTGAATTTCTTCTTCCTTTTCGCCGATTTGTCGCGCAGAAGACGATGTTGAATCGTAATGTCGGATTTCGTAAACTCGGTGAATGCTTTCAAGTTCTTGAATCGGAATGTGACAACCGCCTATTTTTCAAAATCACAGAGCAGCTGGAGCGCCCAGTTGGACCACTAATAGAACTCGTACGAATGCATTTCAGGAAAGCATGCCTGGATCAGCAGGGAATTGTACAGTTCTAAGCTTTTTGAAGCGGTCATCAACTCGCGATCGTTGACCTATATTTCAAAAGATGCAGGAATATTTCCCCCGTTTTATAGAGCTCGTCCAACTCAACACCTTGACTTCAGCTGCACTTATTGCAAAAATGAAAAACATATGTGCAAGACATGGGATCCCTCTAGAAATGCGTACAGATGGTGACTCTCAGTTCACTCCGGATGAGTTGTAGAGCTGTGCAAAGCAGAACCACCACCAGCAGTCCTCACTTTCCTCAATCAAATTGAGAAGGAGAAAACGCCGTGTCCATAGCCAAATGGATTGTACTGAAGTGTCCGGACTCGAATCTGGGACAATTGGCCTACAGAACTACCAAACTTGAGTCGGGGTTATTGCCAGAGAAGAGAGGTTCAGAGAGGTTGTGGGAGATACAAAAAAATCCTTCTGAAAAGTCGACATCGATATTAGAATCGGATAAAGAGAAATTATGATGAACGCAGGGGTGTCAAAGAACTTCGACCACTAGCCCTAGCAGAAAAAGTCTGGGTAAAGGATATTTACGCAAAAGGCCAGATTAGAGTACTGACGGTCAGAAATACGAGTATTTCTGGAAAAATTGGAGATATTTCGGAAATATTTCCGACGCCTCGGAAAAATTGGAAATATTGTAAAGATTGCTGGTTTACTTATTCAAAAGTATACTTACATTCGTTACAACTTTAGAGTCTCTTATTAACTCCGTGGTTTTCTAGAAGAAGTGAAATCCTATTGATATCCCTGTGTAGACCGCTCACACCAATCCAGACGAGCTTCATCATGTCCTGCTCTTCAAAACACACTATGACCAGGTGCTTTGGCGACGACACGATACCGGAACACACTAATTATTAGGTACAACCTTTGAGCGTATTGCTTACACCGAGAATCTCATCAATAAACTTGCCAAAGCCGAACATTACTATTTTTATTCTTCTACACAATTTCAAACTGTTGATTGCTATTTTTCATAGCTGCTATCTCCTATTGCGATATCTTTTTTTCTGCTTTAATTTTCAATGATGCTCTTTATCATGTTAACATTCTTCCAAATAAACAATCTTTAATTTGAATATCTCGCTTATAGGTTCCGTTCATACTTTAGCACAACTGTTAGACGGAGCAGAGGGTAAACTACGCACCGTGATAAATTAAAACAACTACGGGGAGTGAATGAATTTATAGACCTAGCCCATTCCATGGTCTCGCCAGACTGTTCAGCTGAGAGGTTTGAACTAGGCTTTAATTTAGGCTCTACTTTATAATCAACTTTGGCCAGCAGTTATGGTGTGAACGAGTTGTGACCGGGACAAGGCGCTCACCTCTTACCCTGCCCATTTGGCTTGTGAGCCGGGTGGAATACCAACAAAACATCGATCTGTCGCCACAGTTATAATAGCTCTTAAAAACGAAGAGCGAGGTGCAATTGTTGTAAACCGTCAACAGATATCAAGACATGCCACTGAGTTTGATTCTTTGATAAGCCCATGGTCCAGAACCCGTTTATGTTGGGCTGAATTTAGATTTCTAATCCTATTGTGAGCTCGGTTTTTAGTGATCAAATGCCAGTACTTACTGCTATGAAGTATTCGGGAGCTCTGTTCACGTGTCGTGCGAAAAGAAGGCCACTGTGAGTCGATAAGCATTGGCGCAGTTCCTTGCGTACTCAGAGAATCTTTGATATCATGAAGAATTAACCAGTCGGTGTTTAGATGTCAATTTCAGCAGTATTTCCATGATGTTATTTTCGTTCTGTTATATTTGTCAATAACGAATTGAACTATTGACTAATACAACAACTTTTAAGATATTGGACAACTTATAGGGATTACTAATACAACATTATTACAACATAATTACCAAATAGTACAATTTTCAGCCATGAGTGCTGCTTATGACATCATATGAACTAATAAGAACGCTGAAAAATGAATAAACACTTTGTTCTACTTGTATCAATAATTATAATACTGGTCCTAAATGATTCGTTCAAGTTAACATCCAAACACCGATTCGTTAAGCCTCCAAGGTCATCTCGAATTTCAAAATAGTAACACCTCCCAAATTTCGAGAGCAATAGGTACCTATGCTAAGGTGCCATACTAAGGCTGAGCTCGAACATGGACGTCATTGGCGTGGAAAAAGTGTTTTATAAAGAAAAAGCAAAATAGCTAGAGAAAAAAACATTGATATGGCCATGTACTAGTAGAAATTCAGTGATTGTCAGTGACTTGCTACACGCTTTATATGCAATAGAAAGAAATTTGCGATAGAACTTTGTCTGTAAAATTCAATCCATATTATGTCCATGTTATAAACCTCATACACCCCCCCCCCCCTCCTCAAGATCAAAGTCTGGATCCACCCCTGGATTGACACGGACAATGCGTTGACGCCGACAATGCGAGTAAATGCGTTACACAGGATGGGTGGGTTAGTTGATTGTTCCTCTAGTGGTAAATCGCCATAACATACCTCTCGGCTCCTAGAGCTTTGTGTTTATGACTCTCCGGGCGTAGTCCTCCGTACGTAAACCCCAAAATACCAGTCATATCCAAAATCAATTGCGTTTTTTTTTTTTTTTTTTTCCAAATATTTTTCTCTAGGAAACACTAATCCTAGGGATAATATGGAGCGTTAGGGGGTGAGAGGGAAGAAAGTGTCAGAATGGTTGTGAAGTGGGGTATCCTGAAGATATCGATTAATAAAAGTTGTAGTAGCTCCTAGCTCCCCTATAATAGAAGTACGGTTGAGATAAAGTTGGGAGTGGTGTTTCTAAGAGGGGGTGATGGGGACGACCTCTTTCTCCGTTCCTCCACACTACCGTCCCCCCATCGTTCCCTTCCCAACCCTTCCTTCGTCCTACCTTCAATGCTCCATCTAACTGAAGAAGTTCCTAGTCATTCCCTCCGATTGCTTTTAAAGGGCACAGGAAAGGAACAGGGATGTTGTAAAGGTGCTCCCAAACCACTTACCACATGGCGGTCCCTCCCACCTCTACTAAGCCTAAATAGCCCCAAGAGTAAGGAGTAAGTATGGAGTAAGTATTTTGAGGAAGTATGAAATGCACAAGACCTGCCATGACATGTTATGTCGAATTTTTGAGAGAATGCTATTCAAAACTGGAAAAGTTATGGTACTGTTGAGTGATTGGCGGCAAAATGATTGGTCCCAGGCAAATTCCGTCATACTCAGTAAGACTAAGAGTAATACTAAGAGTAAACCTCTTTTTTTTCTTTATTGGCTTCAGGCATAGCCTATACGGCCGCATCATATTACAATAACATAACAAATTAAATGATATAAGATAAGAATGATTAAATGATATAAAATAAGAAGAAAAATAAATGAATAGATATAATTAAGTAAAACGCACTCTTTTTGGTTCATAGCTTAATAGCACTGTCGCGAACAAAGTTCACCACTGCATCGTAGGTATACTTCTATTTTTTCTGATGCGAGAATCAAATTTAAATTGAACGGGCGAGGTAAGAACTCTCCAACCCTCTCAAAAAATTCGCAGCGACGGTCCCGATGTAGTAGACACAACATCATCTTGTGCTCCGCATCCTCCTCTTCCAAGCAGAGCTCGCAGATATTGGATTCGGATCTGCCGATACGAAGTAAATATGATTTTGTAACGCAGTGTCCAGTCCGGAGACGAGCCAAAATTCTATAAAAAGCCTTTGACCGCACAGGCATTTTGGAGAACCACGGTTTGGGGATGGGGACAGGGAACATTCTTCTGTATCCAGCCTGATGTACGTCGTGAAACTTTTTCCATTTCTCTTTTAATTCATAACCAAACCATTTGTTGAGGTCTGCAGCAGGAAATTCCTGGAGCGACTCTCGTGGGAGCAGTGAGGCTTGTTTCGCTAATTCGTCCACCACATCGTTAGCGAGTATGTTGCTGTGGCCCCTCACCCAAATAAACTTTGCCTGAATGCCAGCCAACCTCAGGAGGTACGCCGAGCTCAAAATTTGCATTTCGATGTATACATAGTTTTTGGCAGGATTAGTCTCCTTAATTTTCCACAGTACAGATTTGGAATCGGAAATTATAACCACTTGAGATCCTCTATCGCAGACTTCCCTGGCGTCGTTGAGGGCCTGTTTAATGGAAAACGCCTCTGCCGAGTAGATTGAGGCTTTATCCCACAGGCGGTACTGTCTTCTCACCCCAGCCTGGGGGTCGAAGAAGGCACCACCCACACCACTCTCGCTCACTGATCCATCCGTATATATACATTTGGCGGTCGGATATTTCCTAAGAAGGAGTTCACTGAGGAAGGTTCCAGCAGAACATTGGGATACGTACGCTGACTGGGGAAGCTCAGAAACCAACATGGGCTCCTGTAAAATTTCGTAGGGTATATTAAACTTATAAGGTATGGCCGACAGTGGGATCCACTGTAGATCAGAGCACGTATCCGTAAATGCCGAACATAGGAGGGGGGTCTTTTTCTTTTTCCAAAAAGGCTCGGATAGGTCGTCAATGGCCAATCTAGCAATCGCATCGAACTGTTGTGTATAAAACGTTAACCACTATCAAGTATTAGTTGCTTGTGGAAGTAATAAAAACGTCTCGCAATAGCGCCAAGGGGAGATTTCGAAAGGGGTACGGTGCTTGTGAAGTGGTTAAGCTTTTCATTATACTTAGCTCCTTAATGAGGAAAAGGGCGGGCGGGGAAAGTGGATATCATAACTTTTTCCGGCCTCTGAAGAATGATATTTGCGAGGCGGGGTGATTTTTACACAGAGTGTTTTTTGGGGGGATATCACATCTTTTTGTTGTTGAAGTGGGTCATTTTATAAAGAAGGTCTATGCAAAATTTCAAGTCTATTGGTCCGGTTACCCAGGCTGTAGACTCGTCAAAGTTGCCAAAATTAGCCTAAATTTCAGTTTTTTGTTTCTAAAAGTTTTTGGGTTGAGATAATGGGTTAAACCTTTCAAAAGGCACTGGCTGATGTTGAAACGAAGCTCTGTGCAAAATTTCAAGTCAATCCGTGAAGGTGGAAATGCCTAACTGATTAAGGAGAAGAAGAACAGGTAAGGGTGAAAAACCGGGTTTTTGAAGTTATATAACTCGGCTCCCTTTAAAGATATCGACTTGAATCTTTCAAAAGGCACTTGCTACACTTAAAACGAAGCTCCGTGCAAAATTTCAAGTCAATCGGCGAAGGTGGAGAGGCTGTAGCCTTGACCGACTGAAAAAAGTAGAAAAACATGGTAATTGGTTTTTGAAGTTATATAACTCGGCTCCCTTTAGACCTAGCGACTTGAAACTTTCAGGGCTTTCTATTATCCACACGAAAAAGATCCATACCAAATTTCAAGTTGATCGGTCTACTAGGAGCCGAGATATGGCCATAATTAGCCTAAATTACCCTAAATTTCAGTTTTTTGTCCCTAATTTTTTTTGGGTTGAGATAATGGCTTATTTCGTTGAAATGGCACTGAGCCATGCTATAAAGAAGGTATGTAAAAAAATCAAGTCGATTGGTCCTTTTACCCAGGCTGTAGACTCGTCAAAGTGGACAGAATTTTCCTAAGGTTTCTGTTTTTTTGTTTCTAAAACTTTTTTGGGTTGAGATAATGGGTTAAATCTTATATAAGGCTCTGTCTCAAGGTTAAATGAAGCTCTGTGCAAAATGTCAAGTCAATCGGTGAACGTGGAGAGGCTCCAGCCTTGCCTGTCTGAACAAGGAGAAGAAGAAGGAGAAGGAGAAGAACAATCTAAGGCCGAGAAACCGGGTTTTTGAAGTTATGTAGCTCGGCTCCCTTTAGACCTATCGATTTGAAACTTTCAGGGCTTTCTAATATACACTCAAAGAAGACCCACACTAATTTTCAAGTTGATCGGTCAAATAGGAGCCGAGATATGGATACCTCGAAAACGCGTTTCGTGACGTCCGGTAAACATACACTCGGCACCGTTCGTTTTCTCAACTTCTTTGCTTGGCGGGGCGGAACGCTACCGCGTTCCTAGAATCTAGGAAGAGAGAAGAGAGCTACTGATAAGAGAGCTACTAGCCAAAAGAATATTATGCTTTTGGCTAGTAGCTCTCTTCTCAGCTTCAACGGGGGTTCTCCGGTTTCTCCTAGGAGAGCGTTCAGGGGAGTAGATGTTAAAAGTCCCAGTGCCAATCTTAGGGCTTTGTATTGTATGGACTGGGCGGCGGCTCCATACAGAAACGATCCATAGTCAAAAATACTTCTTATCGTAGACCTGTAGTAGACCTGTGTCAAGTAATAGGCCGTACAATAAGACAGGAAGTACTTCACTGGAACGGAAAGAACTGAGTGACCACGGAATGGCGAAAGTCCGATTCAACCCCTGGAATATACATGTAGATACCTACCACTTTGAAATTATGGCATAAAATCCACAATTTTATACATAGCAACGACCTATCGGACGCCGACAGACTTTACAGGTAAATAAATTGAATAAATAAATAAATGGAGGCATGTAATGAAACAAGAAAATAATGTCGTAGAATTTATCTGTTGTCTGATTGATGTGACTGTTGACAGCAGGGTGACAGGACATGAGTAAAATTTATTCATATTGTTACAATGACCAGAGCAGGGTATTAAATTGATCTAATTTATTGAACGCAACTAATAGTTTAACATAAAAGCACTATTCTTTTTTTAGGAATCCTTTTCTCGACAACCAATTTTTTTTGGACTGACTGTTTAAACAACAACAACCTGTTTCTTAGGTCCCGATCACCTGGCCGGTCGCTTCCTTACAATATTAAGGCCAATATGATAGTATAAACAGACGAAAAGAATCTCAATATATCAAAATAACGGTAATTTATGAAAACATATTTTACGTAGGTACTTATTATGTACAGAACTTACTATGTACTTACAGTACTCATTATGTCAGCGACTCGCGGACCGGCGGATATCTCCATGTTCCATTGCCATGAACCAAATTCTCCTTTGCCGGATCTTCCGGGCGACACTAACATAACACATAGTAGGTATTTAATACTGAAAGCTTGAATAAAATGTTGTAAAAAAAAGAAGAAAACTAACGAATATTATTATCCTTGTGCCTTTCCCCAACGGTTCACGAATCACCCAGCCAAAGTTTTTTATGTTGGTAATCTGATCTCCATACACAATTAGATTCACCTTCAACGATTCTCCTCTTGTCGGGGGATCGTGATTTTAATGAATTTGAGAAACATGCCGCTCGTAGAGCCTCATTGTTCAAGACAATGTTCTCAAATAAATGTGAAGCAAGATCGTCTACGTATTGACTCAATGAGTAAAGGTACTGAATGAGCCGTTTATGTTTATTTACGTTTATAAACGTTCTCCATATCAGATAAAAATGCCATTTATGAATATTCGCGCCGTTGCTTCTTCGTCTTGAGCGTCAGATGTCTCTCCTCCTTCAGCATGCACAGCAGTATTACTTGCCATAGGTAGTTGTTTGATGAACACATTTTTAGTAAATACATTTGTTCATATACCCAGATAGATATGCACATTTACCAAGCTGAAATGTTCACTTTATACTACACTACACAATACTACAAATTTTTTGGAGAAAAAACGCAAGTAATGGTATAAAAATAACAATCAGTTCATGTGTTTCTGTTACAGAGTTAAAAACTGGGCACTCAAATTCGGCAAAGAACTGTGGGAATTCGGTCGTCAATTCACAAAAATGACTGAAATACAAAAAGTAAGTACGACAAACGTTCAATACCTGTTCAAGCCTCATGTACCTACTCCATATATTCCTACCCAGTTTGATGATTTCCGATGAAGGTTTCGACCGTCCACATCTTCCCTTAACTTAACTATGGCTCAAAATAGAATGTTTCCTCTTATTCTAGCCATTATATAATTAATAGAAAAAAACAATACAATACAAAATGACAAGTACAAGACTCCCAGTCATGCAGCATCAATTAATGAACGAATTTCCAAAGTAGCATACCCTGAGCAGAACCTTTAATTCACTACATTATCAAACATTTCTCTCCGCTTTCAACCATAAAAAGTCAACATTTACTAATTAATTGCACTTTAAAGGTTCATACTCAATCTTACTCTATTATTTTGGTATATTAATCGACTCAGCGCATTCGATCATGTTCAATGAACTATTTAGCAATCCAAATTGCATAAAGAATGGTATTAAATACTTATTTTCACTGGCCTCAATACCTCTAATAGAATTTGAAGATCAACTGAGCATTCTAATACTATGTTTGAAAATAAATAGATGATTCCGAAATCTATGGAGGACGATAACATGCACAACGTGCATGTCATGTTTTTGTATCTGGCACCATAACGCCGCCTCATGATGAACCATTCTATTGGGCAAAACCTATATGCCGCTGTTTTGAAATGAAGGGGAAAACAGGGTGTGAAAAAGATGAAAACCTCAAATAGGCCGGCTGGCTACCAGAACTATTTACAGAAACTAGTGTGGAATTGGTGTTCAAAAAGCACAGTTCTTCTAATGACGATGGTATGGATTGTGTTGTGATCCTTTCGAACTAGCTGTTGTACCTTGTTGTGATCCTTTCGAACGAGCCACTGTAACGTTGAACCAATTCTAATGCTCAGAAAAACTCCGACAAAGAGGAATACCAACCACCCTCTGCTGGATTAAGTCCCTTACCTAACAGCCTGAGAGGGAATGAAATGGCGGAGAGAGCTGCAAGAAAGGCGACGTCATTGACAAGTTTTGTTGATATAGGACCTGTGTACCCGGCCGCGGACCTCTGCAGCACCTATAAGAAGTGGGCACTAGGGAAGTGGCAGAGAACCCATCTGGCCGACGATGCAGGGATCTATTCCCCAATGGTACCCTCACCATGGTTTGCTTCCATTTCGGACAGGCCAAAGCTGTTTTATAAAACCATAACCAAACTACGAAGCGGCCCCTGCATCACAAGGTCTTGTGTCCACCGGATTGGGGCAGAAGCGGCAGCGGTGTGCACAACCTGCGGGGTTGAGGAAACCGCAGACCACCTCATTGTGGACTGCGCCAGACACAGCATCCAGAGGGATGCTCTGTTCAACCAATGGGACAAGTTTTTAGAAGAGCCCTACACTTACAGTTCGCTGTTCAATCGGCTCTCCCGTCTGTGTGCATAGCACTCGAATATTTTGTTAGAACAAGTGATTTAAATTTGTAAAGTACATTCATTAAATGTTGGCTGTAAAGTGATTATGTAACTGATGCCAAATAGAAATATTAAAAAAAAGAGGCCGGAGGATCCCGTTTGCAGACTTCCTGTGTGTCACTTATAGATCTATAAATCTATTGTGTTGATGTGTTGATAAATAAATGTTGATAAATGATTGTGTTGATAAATACAACCTACAATCTATAAATCTATTTATCTATGGATGCCACATAGGAACGCTACTGGGCTAAACATGATAAAGCACCAATTAGCTTTTAGGGATGGGTATCGATATACCGATGTTATCGATATTTTCCCTCAAAATATCGATAATGTTTTCTATCGATATGGAACGAGTCCGATATATCGGATATCGATATTTTTCCTACGATATATCGGTTTTTTCAAAGCCGAGACTATCAGCCTTGTCACAAGAAATATTTCAATTCATAATATTATCGGAAAAAATTTAATTAAAAAACGCTTGCATACGAGTCTGCAACATTGGGACATTGTATGTCTTTTGTGCGCTGCAGTACAACGCCTCTCTTATCGGTAACACTCCCTATAAACACCCTTTGAAAATTGTTTATTACATTCAAGTACAATCGAAGTTGTGGTATGGTAGTGGTGGCATCCCTGTTTAGAGGCTGTTACCGGTTCATGTCAACACAAATGCAATTAGTTTCCACGTTAGAAATCACTTCGAGAAATCAACACAAATGCTTAGCAACGATAGGTTGTAAGCGAAAATCATCAGAATATCAACGCTTTTTTATAACGGAACGCTTTTCGAATCCATTTGCCTAAGTAAAGACATAAAATGTCAAAAATAGAACCCTTACCTCCTCCATAACTGGATGTTTATGTTACCAACAATAACTATGCCGTAGTAAATGACTCAAGGATTGAAAATGGATAGTTATACTTTACTTACCCATGGAAGAAGAAAACTTTGTAATTAATAATTATGTTCCACCTCTTCCATGGTTGCCCTTCCTACTCAAATTCAAATTCAGAGTTTGAGTAGGAAGTGCGATTGGAAAAACGAAAAAGGTAGTTTGTTGGCCGGCTTTGTTCTCATATCAGGGACCAAAGGAACCGGTTAACATCGGGGATGGCCAATAAGCTACTTTTCCTCAGGATAATTTGGTGACTTAAATTGAAATAATAATAAAATCGTGATTTTATTTCCAATTCTTTCAATTCAATTTCTTTAGGTAGGTATCTATATTTTCTATCAATATTCAACTATTGACTAGTGACTTCAGAATGTCACTTTAAAAAAAAAAATCTTAATTGTATTATAATGTATAATCCTTTGCATACTGGTCAATAAATTGTGTCAATTTTCTTTTGTATATTTGTAATAGGTATCATCATTCCAACAACTAAAAATGTATCATAAATATGTCATACCACCTTTTTTTCTCGATTCCGAGCTATTTATATAAATTTTAATGATTTAAGGTCAATGTCTAATAAACTACGGGTTTTAAGACATTTAGGCCATTTACCGATACATAGATTTTTTGGTCGGCATTTCCTTATGAAGGCAAACATTATATCGTTTATACTGGGTTATACGTGATATTTTCACCAGTAGCCTAATGTATACTCATATTTCACATTAATTCGATCATTCCAATTATTCCATACCATTCGATCATTCCAGATATGAACCTGTTCAAAGATGAAAATCAAGCTCGACTCATACACTTCGATCCATTTGAACTAATTTTTACCAAATCTTAAACGAATCCTTCAACGCATTGATCTCTCGTTTTGGAGTTTTTTGGTCAGTTGCCTGATGAATGATGGGCTATTTTCAGAATCGTATATTACCTTAGATTACTACAAGTATCTTCCACTAAACGTGGACAGTATGGGAAATCAGGGGTTAGTTTCAAGTCATTTTTTGACCTAAAATTTTGTTCAATGGTGGTATGTGTTAAGAATTCAAATGAAACGAGATAACATTTAATAGCATTAAATCCTTTGCTAGAAGTGAAATTGTAGCATTAAATCCTTTGCTAGAAGTAAAATTGTAGTAGTAGAAGTATCCTCCGGAGGAATCCGTCGTCACGAACATGTTGAGTATTGGACGCGAGCGCTTCTACATAAGGATAATAAACCAAACAGTCATGCATAAGAGCGAATTTTCGAAGAAATAACTGGTTTTATGTAAAATGCCTCCACTACGTTACAAGATACGTCGATTCAGAAAACCGAATTTAAAAAAATCCCCACAACGATCTTCGAAACTTTTCATAACCCTAGGCCGAGGGGAAAGGGTTCAAAACGAATTTTGAAAATTTCATATCTCAAAAAATTCAAATAGAACGGTATAGGTATTAGTTCGCATTTAGACAGAGTTCAATTTTTAGAATTTTTTCAAGACCAGTCGTCCGTTCACAATTAGGGCTCAACATGCGGGTGAATCATTCGGCAGCCTATCGGGTTAATGTTCATACTGGCCCAGCTGATTGGAATAGCACAGGGTTTTCAGATATCAAGTTAATATATAATAATTATAAATAGCTAAATCTATAAACTACAACTCAGTTTTTAGATTTTTCACTCGGTAAAAAGGAGACAAAATTTGTTATAAAACCAGTAAAATGGAGGCATTTTACATAAAACCAGTTATTTCTTCTAAAATTCGCTCTTATGCATGACTGTTTGGTTTATTATCTTCACTAATGAACCATTGGAATCTACAATACAAAAAGGTCTTTATAACCCCTCTTCCCCTCAAAATTTGTTGGTTTAGGCAGGTTTCAACATACATAGACTCATAAAATCGAAAAAAAAAAAAAAAAAATCCATCCGTCTGCGGCACTTTGCCCAGTTAGCGTTGTGCTAAAATTACGAAATTTGGTTTATGGGTTCGGACCAACCCCACAATGATCCTCGAAATCGTGAGGGCGCCGGTCGGTTCAACGTTCATACTGGCCCAGCAGATTTGAACAGCGCATAGTTTCAGATTTCTAGTTACTTAATCATAATTGATAAGAATCTATATAACTAAATTTAAAGACGATTAAAGTTTCGAAAATACCCAAGGAAGAAGACAATTTTTCTTCTTCCTTGGGTATTTTCGAAAAATTTCACTACAGTTATTCGTTTCGCGTGAAATGGAGTCGAATCATGCCGATTTTGAATTTGGTGTCTGTCTGTCTGTTTGTCTGTCCTTCAATGACGCAAAAACGGCTCAATGGATCGAACCCATTTCCCCTATTGAGATGTTTTCGTTATCGGGGAAGGACATTGGAGTGTTCACTTCCGGATACGATGCATAGGGGTGGGGGTTTATAGGGAAGCCGAAATAAAAACAATTAAAATTCCCAGAAACGGCTTAATGGATCCAACCTATTTCCCTTATTGAGATGTTTCCTTTGTCGGGGAAGTACATAGGGGGGTTCACTCTTGGATCCGATGCTTAGGGAAATTTTTAATTCTCGAAAACGGCTCAATGGATCGAACTTTTCTCCCGTATTTAAGTAAATGTTTCTGTGATCGGGGAAGGGCATAGGGGGGTTCACTTCCGGATCCGATGCATTGGGGTGGGGGTTTATGGGGAAGCCGAAATATAAAAATCTTAAATTCTTCCTTCCCGTGAGACAGATGAATATTATTTTTGGTATTTATGATTATACGGGTTTGTAAAGGGACATGTAAAGGGACAGAGGTATAATCCGTAAAGCGACAGGTAAGAGTGGCGGATGGATCCATCCCGATTTCTGCCGGTCCGGGACAGGTAGGGCCCGACAGCTAGTTATTAATAATAACAAATAAAAATATCAATAACTGACAATAATTAATAATAATTTTTGCTACTTGATAAAATAATTAATAATTAATAATTAATGATAAATCTTAATAATTCATAAGAATAACTAATCTAAGATAATTCTGGTCTACCATTTCGTGAGCGTGCAACTAGAATGTTGAGCTCATTTGTTTCCTGGTACTGACGAGCTGGTAGATTGGAGTAGTTTCCCACCCTTTCGGTTTATTATCTTCAATAGTGAGCCAATGGACTCAACCAACGAAATTTCCCCCTCCCCCTCCCTCCAATAGAGATGAAAAATAATCTCGAAAAATACTGGGATGCTATTGATGAGAACACGAAAGGAATAGCTGACATAAAAGGTGAGATTAAAAACATTGGCGAGTCAATTGAGAACATACACGGACAATATCAAACGACGAATAAACGAGTCAATGAACTTGAGGAAAAAGTGCAGAGCATGGAGCAGCAACTAAAGGGAAACTGCGTCGAGATAGTTGGAGTACCAAGACTAAATCCTTCTGAGAACGTTGTCGAGATAGTCTGTACATTGTTCAGAGCTATACGTGTTGAAATCACCGAACAAGCGATAAGTGACTGCTATCGTCAGCGACCACCTGCACATATGAACTTACCGGGAGTCATTATCGTTGAATTCGTAAGGAAGATGGACAAACAAGCGATGTTTGCTGTCCTGAAACAGCGCAAGGAACAACTGACAACGCGAATTTTCGACAATAAAGTGGTCGAACCCACCGCGACATACATCAATCACTGGCTGTCCTACAACACCAGGAAGTTGATGAAATTCGCTAAAGACTTCAAGAAGGAGAATAACTATCGCTTCGTGTGGGTGAAAAATGGAAAGGTCTACCTCAAAGAAAAAGAAGATCGGTCATCGCCTGCTATCCTTGTATCGTCGTGCGAAGTACTTCAGGATTTGAAAAAGAAGAAAGTAGCGCTGATGAACGTCGGTGTGGCCAGATCTAGCATCAAAAAATGAAGCCCCACCATCATGTTATTTTTCTACTCCATAAATGTGAAGGTACATTTATTTTTCAAAAATTTTTCTTTCTCTCCCCGATCTTTGTTTCTGTCTTATCTACTCATGTCATATGTTGGTAAAATATTGTCTTTCCATTTTCATTATAAACTTTCATGATGGAATCGATTAATGACGAATTAAAAAACACACAGAGTCAACGTAATAACTGTGTGAGAATTGTTCATGTAAATGCCGAAAATCTTGTGATAAGAAGCCATAGAGATGAATTTAATGAGATGTTTAAAGGAGACGTGGCTGACATCATTGCAGTCTCGGAAACGTTTATGAAACCTCAGGTAAAATCGGAAGCATTAAGTCTGCCGAATTTCAAATTGATAAGAAATGACAGATTGGGGAAAGAGGGAGGAGGAGTTGCATTATTTATTAGAGAGCATTTCAAACATAAAATAGTACATAAATCCCCAGGAGTATACACACATGAACCTGAATTTTTATTTGTCGAAGTCGAAACTAGGAATAGAAAAATGGTAGCTGGAGTAGTTTACAGGCCACCTAAAGCTAAAGGACTATCTAAACTTTATGATGCCATAGCAAGTGTTTTAGCCAAATCCAATGATGTATACATCTTTGGTGATTTTAACATCAACCTATGTGATAGAAATAAGATTATTGAAGGGGGTGAAGGGTTTTACGTAAAGAACTTGATTGAACAATTAGCTATTTTCAGGTTGGTACAATTACCACTTGCCCCTACTCATCATACTCAAACTTCGAGTTCGCTGATCGATCTCATATTAGTAAGCAATATAGAGAGGGTAATTAAATTCGGACAAATGCCTGCACCAGGGTTATCTAGACATGATTTGATTTATTGTTATTTAAATTTGAGGAGAAGTAAAGAACTACCGGAACTAATTATGTATAGAGATAAAAAAGCATTACAAAACGGTCAACTTATTGAGCGAGCGAAAACTGTTACGTGGGATAATGTTTTAAATGCATCTGATATCAATGATAAAGTTAATATTTTCAACGACCTTATTGCGGAAATCTACAACGAAGCTTGCCCCGTCAAAACGATGGAATGCAGACGTGCACCAGCCCCGTGGATAGATGAAAATATAAAAAATGCGATGAAAGAAAGAAATAGGAAGCATAAAATTTACATTAAAAACAAAAATGAGGAAAATTTCTGTGAGTATAAAAAATTAAGGAACAAAGTTAAACAGTTATTACGAAATGCTAGAAATAAACATTTTAGAAATCTTTTTACACAATCGAAAAGCCCTAAAGAATATTGGAAAATCATGAAATCGCAAGGAATAGGTAAAGTCAAAAGGAAAATGGATTATATAACAGTGCCACTGGATGAGTTGAATATATTTTTTTGTAGGGATGAAACGATTCCCAATGATAATCATGAGACCATTCACATGTATAAAACACGAAGAAAAAACTACGAACCATTTAAATTTAGAACGATAACAGAAGAAGATGTAGAAAAAGCGCTTAATCAAATCACTTCGTTAACAGTGTAGTAGGTAGTGACGGAATCCCTATAGATGTGGTAAAAACCCTGAAAAGGGAAATAATGGAAGTACTTGTTAATATTTTCAATGAATCCATTACTAGTTGTGTGTATCCTGACGTGTGGAAAAACTCTATTGTCCAACCTCTTCCTAAAGTTGACAAACCAGAGCAGTGTAAAGATTACAGAGCAATTAATAAGTTATGTGCTGTTGGTAAAACTTTTGATAGAATAATTTATGACCAGCTAATATACCACATAGAAAACCAAGATATAATCAATGAGAAGCAGTCAGCTTATAGGAAAGGCGTTAGTAAGTGTATGTGATGAGTTTAGGAGGTATATGGACGAAGGACAAATAACCATATTAGTGCAAATAGACATGTCCAGAGCGTATGACAATGTTAGGCATGACGTGTTATTAGCGATGTTAGAACATTTTAATTTTAGTACAGAAGCTGTTAAATGGTTCAAGTCTTTTTCAACGAGTAGAAAGCAGTGTGTAGAAATCGGAGGAGTGCGATCAAAAAAACTTGAATTAGTCAAAGGAACTCCACAAGGGTCTGTATTATCTTCAACTATTTTTTCTATGTATCTTAGTACTCTTCCGGAAAATTTACTATTTTGTGAACACCATTTTTATGCTGATGACCTGCAAATTTATTTAGAGTCAACTGTTGAAAATTTAAATGACGCGATCAGGAAGGTGAATGTAGATTTGCAAGGAATATTGGCGTGGTGTGAAGAGCATGGGCTTAGCGTAAACCCTAAAAAATGTAATTTCATAATGTTGAGTTCAAGACGACGTGCAACCCAGCTAAGAGAATTAGTACCTATTAACAGATGAAATAAAATTAGGTAATTATTGTATTTTGTTAATAAGTTGTTAAGAGCCTTGGAATTTTAATTGATAATACAATGGACTGGGGGCCTCAAATAACAAGTATGACGGGTAAAGTTTTTGGCAGCCTTTACCAACTAAAGAATATAGCTAGCGGTTTCCCTCAACACGTGAAAGCGCAACTCGTGCAATCACTAATTTTCCCCGTTTTTGACTACGCGAAGTTAGCTTACTGTGACCTATCTAAAGAGAAAAAAGTAATATTGCAACGAGTACAAAATGCTGCTCTGAGGTTTATTTTCAATTTAAAATACGACGATCACGTAACCCCATATTACAAAAAGCTTAAATGGTTAAAAATAGAAGAACGACTGCAACTCTCCATAGCTACTCTAATGTTCAAACTTGTAAAATTTGGTAAGCCGCCGTATCTCGCCGAACAACTTGTTCGACGGGATGCGGTGCATACGAAAAATACCCGTAATACCGACAAATTAATTGAAATACCTAAATGCAATACATCTTTCTACGCCGGGGCATTTATAGTTCAAGGAATAAAATTTTTTAATGAGCATCAACATCACTTCAACACAAACCATTCACTGAAAACGTTTAAAACTGCTATTACCGACATGCTACTGCAAAAATACAGCTAAAAATAAAATAAAAAACCTAGGATACTTTTGGAACCAGATTAAAATAGAACTAGTGTAATTATAATTTTAGAAAAGAAGAATCATTATGTCATTTATTTTAAGTAAGTACCTGACTTGTGAGAAAAATTACCATTTAGTTTCTGTGCAGTGTGGTAGAGAGGGCTATATAGCCCTAACATTTGTACAGATTGTGAATAAACGAGTCAATCAATCAATCAATCAACCACCTCAAAATTTGTTGGTTTACGTTTCAGGATACATTGAATCAGAAATCATCTTTGTGCAGATCCCTAAATGCTTCCATTCCATTACACAAATTCCATTACACAAATTGAAATTGTGGACGGTAAATGGACGTGTGCGTGAAAGGGGTGACCGGGGGTGGGGGGTGGGGGTGGGGGGAGTGGACAAGTGCGAGGCTCACGTTACTATTGGAGCTAGTGGAAAAAAAAACACCTTCAATTCTGACTGCAAACGTTTTATTCAAAATGAATTTGATATAAATTGTACTGAGGTATTCTTGGGCTTTCACACCCACATTCATTTAAATCATCTCAAACGACAACCTCTTTACACGTGGATAATTACTTATCTACTCATATTATTATGAACTTGACCATAATATTATAATTTGGTGGGTAATCAGGAAAGCTTGTCAGCGTTAACCATGCCTTGCCACAGATAATTTCGTCAACTTGTGTAAAAAGCTTCTTCTGTAATAAGCTTGACATTATTGAACATGAATTTGGACGCTTCATAGTCAGAAATGAAGGATCAAAAAGCATCTAGGGTTATTATCTTCGGCATTGAACCACTGGATGCGCTCACCAAACAATAAAAGTGAAAAAAATTACCCTACCTCAAAATCTGAGGGTTTACGTTTCAAGTTACGTAGATTCAGAATATCGAATAAAATTTGCCCAGTTAGCGTTGTGCTAAAGTTATGAAATTTGATTTACGGGTTCGGACCAACCCCACAATGATCCTTGAAAATTTTCATAATTCTTAGTCAATGGGAGTTCAATGGGGGTTCAAAACGAATTTTGAAATGATGAAAAATTCATATCTCGAGAAATTCAAATGTAGCGGTATAGTTTTTAGTTCACATTTAGATAAAGTTCATTTTTTAGAAGCATCGGCAGCTTTGTACGACCAACTGTTCGTTCACAATGAGGGCTCAAAGTTGGAGCAGATCGGAAGTTGTCAACATGAGAGTGAATCGTGGGGCAGCTTGTCGGGTCAATTTTCATACTGGTTCAGCTGATTCGAACAGCACATGGTTTTCAGATATCGAGTTGATCAATAATAATTCTTAAAATAAGCAAAAATTATTAAATTATTAAAATTAATGAATTAAAAAAATGATTGAAAATTATTAAAAAATAATTCATAAAAAATAACATTAACACTGGTTTATAAAAAAGGTCCGGACTATTTGACCGGACCATGGTATTCCGAGGTATTTTTGCGTCCTGAATCCGATCCCGAGGTCATCAGAGCCCCATCACGTCAGAAAAACGAGATTTCAAGGTCATTTAGAGGTTACGAGGGACGATCAAAAAGTAAAATTTTTGTTTTCAAATGTGGAACCCCCTGCGTTATGGGCGGGATCATTCTGAACAAAACGAGAGGTCCGACGTTTAAATGCGACCGTTAGTTTGCTTTTGATGGCTTTTTGAAATGTGCGCTTCCATGAACGCTTCCGCTACCTCCGACCCCTCGTCACGGGTTCGTATTGGCTGTTGCTTGGGCTTATGAATATTGTGGAAGTGAAAGTTGGTTGTTAAAAAGCAAGCGTCAATGTTAAAATTTTGTCTACAAAGAAAGATAATTTGGGGATTCAAGAACTAAACCGTCGAGACATCCCCGATTTTCCAAATTAATGACCGAACCACACGGTTTATCTATGTTTCTTCAATCTCGCAAACCTTGCGACACGCGTAAGTGTCACAAGATAAACTCTCCAGTGCTCAAATCACCGAGATAAAACGCGAGAATGGAGTATGATGGATGATGAAGTATGTGCGGTACCGCAGCTATCTAAGAAGAGTCCAGACTGGATTTGTTCATTAGAATGATCGAACAGCAAAGAAGCAAGCTTCACGCGACCTGCCTTTAGTAGGTATTGAATAAGTGGATAAATCCATCAAGGATATTGAAGTCTGTTATGATTGGATTGTTTACAAAGTGTAATCGTTTGCGAATGAGGGTTGAGAGAAAAATATAATTTTACATTATATATCTCTGAACAGATCGGTTCAGGTCTCCCGTTCCTGGTATTATTGGAAGGCCAACTCCCCAATACGAGAAAATATATGTATTTGCTGACTTGAGGAACGAATCACCGTTCAATTTTTTTGGTGGATGAAAACCTCGGGTTTGTTAACAGGGAAAGGTTCGGTGTGGATATGGGTTTTCACGATTGTGGATAACTATGACTGCTTTCTGCCGGTAATATATAATGTATATATATATATCGTTATTCTGTTCTAATCTTACAACGCGAAGAGATATCGCAATTTCGACTTCACCATCGTGTTCATCGTTGAAAAATCTATAAGCTGAGGAGGGCTTGGCAAGTTTGAGGGGGAGAATTACCCATAAATTCCCAAAATGAATCAGTCTGTCAAGCGACACCTCATTTTAAAGGGTTTTTAACGCTAAACACGATGGTGAAATCAGAATTGCGATATCTTATTCCGTTCTCAAACTGGAGCACGTTGAACATGAAGAAACGTGGTTGATACTTGAGGTGTTCTTCATGGACATCCAGTCCTTCAATGGAGACATTTTACCAGTTATTGCTTCGAAAATTCGGTCTTATAGCCATGCAATGTGTGTTTTTTTTTCTAGATTTTATTTTCTTGGTTTTTTCTCTTTCTTACAGAAATACCATGCAAACGAAGCTGAAGTTTCAAGGAAAGATGGCCTTCTCCTCATTCGAGAAATGGCCACCGAAGTCAAGAACATGATGGACATCAAAATGAATTCCGTCATGGTATGTACCTGAATGTGTAGACATTGTCACTTAGCTCATTGTTATGTAACATGACGTTTAGATCCTTGGATGATTATGTTTGAAGAATTTTAACATTCAACTAAAAAAATATTATATAAAATTTTACTATTACTAAAATTATACTATTAAAAAATTATATGTAGGTTGGCAGCGATTCTGCGTTTATTGAGGGTGTTCCGTCAGTCGGAAAACTTACTATACCAGGGGTAGTTCAACAAATACATATAGTTTAGCTGGGGATCGAGGGGAAAAGTCCAAATTACGTCACAAGGTCGCCCAGGGCATTGGAGAAAAGGTGAAAATAGGCAAAACGCCCAATTTTGAAGAAACCGTAGAAAAACAAACAGGAGTCCAGGGACAAGTCCAGATGTCAACATTTATGAGATGGAATCAATTGTCATTCGAAAATGTAACGGTGAGTCACACTAATGTCTCATTTATTTACATTTCGTTAGTATTTTTCGGTAATTTGTTTTTGTTGGCATACGAATACCGACGTCAACACTTCTTATAAAAATCTATCTGGTGAAAACAGAAGCTGGCATATAAGTAACATGAAATTGTCAATGAAATCTGCATGACAAAGCTTTCTGCGTTTGGCTGTTCGACGAGGCAGGCTAAATTTCGTTCTACCATTTATGGTAGCGGGGGCTGTCATTGGACAGTAACCCACAACATGTTTAAAAGAGGGTATTCTCTCCCTCTAGTTATAATGAGATACCTACAAAACTGTAATGTAAATATACAATAAAGTTATCTGTTTTATCAAAAAAAAAAAAAAAAAAAAAAAACATTTATCGAGGCGGAACCCATACCATTAAATATCCTTTCGTGGACTGGACTGAGTGACTCAGTGACTGGTACTTTATTTGGGTTTGGTAGCAACGGATTTATGAGGCACGTTTCTGAAAATCAGTCAGGCGAAGACATCGTAACCTGGAGCTTTCTTTATATTCATTTCTGTAGCTCAGTTCTCTATTTACTTGTGAGATGTCAACGTTCTCCCCTTTACTTGTGGCAAAGGGGGTGTTGGGGATTGACGAAGACGTCCAGGGTGTTGGGTTTTACTCGACGAAGTCGTCCGCCTTTTCTTGATTATATTTCACTCAGCCTTGAGTAATCTCTTTTATTGATGGTAACAGAACCACATATGCCTCCAAAAGTAGAAGACGGAATGTTTTTATGTTACAGTTACGCGTGCTGCATACAGTTTATCAAGTCATGGACTCTTCAATGAAGTGGTGGATGGTACGATACCATCTGGTTGTGTATAATGATGTCGCTTTCTATAATGCTCTATACTCACCAATTTATAATACGCGTGTTGGTGCGTGAATCGTAATAAATTTAAAAAAAGAACGGACAAGACTTACAATGTTCGTGGGCCATGTTAGAAATTTACTTCGTCACTGAAGATGTTGATTAATGTTGATTATTGCACGACCAGAGTCCATAGATACAACATTGACATAGTTCCCCAAGACATTTTGATGAAGAAATTATCACATATTCCCGGATTGAGCATATGAAACAGTTATATAGTACTTATACTGAGAAATCAAGTTTTCCGTCACACATTGCAGAGAATAATGGATTCGGCTGAGCAGGCGGCTCTCAGTCACCGGATGGAATCAGAAGGCTCATCAGTGAAGTTTGTCAACAGTCGATTACTAAAGAAGCAGAGTGGGATGCTTCTTGAACTGAATCGCCACTTCGACCACCGCCACGTGAATACATCTCACAGCTCAGTCATTCTGCCTTCCTTCGTCATAGACTCGGGTAAAGTATCTTACTAAGTCCCCGAATTCATTCATTTTACTGAAGTTATTCTCTATTGAAGCCCAGGAAATGCTATCAAAACATCCAATGAAAACTATAAATTCTTTTTTGAAAAATATTCAGAACAATCCAAACTTTTTGACCTCTTTCTACTCTATCCAAGTTTTGAAACTCTCGCTCAATATCATTTTTTTGTCATCCCTTTTCGTTTTTTTTTTTTAAATCAAATCTGATTCTACTTAGTTACCATGAAATTTTAGGAGACAATAATTATAGCGCGTTTCCTGTTCATTAGATTTCCACGTGGCAAATGCTCTGAGGTGGTCAGAGCACTTAGATCCAGTATTCATAAACAATTACGAAGTAGATCCTGCGCTTTCTTGGCAGTACTTCGGCAGCTCAACCGGCTTCCTGAGGAGGTTTCCTGGTAGGTTATACATTTAATCTTGAAACTATAAAATAACCAATTTATGTTCACATGACTATAATCACATTTACATTTTTGCTGCAATGATTGTACAAAACATCTAGTAAATCAATTCTGATAAATGTCTTGAAACTTTAACTACATTACATAGTGTTTACAGCGATTTCCAACAGCTATTACGAGTATTATGGTTAGATGCCGACCTACTCGTGATAGGATTGTGTACCTAATTAATCAAAACGTTTTGATTAAATAAGTTGTTTTACTGGTTTATGCACTAAGATTTACTGATCGCCACTATGGAAGGATACCTAACAAAACACTCGGCAAATTCTTGACACAACGGTTTATTATTTTTCTTGTACAGATCACTACTCATATGTGAAAGAACGGCTAGACGTACAAAGCTGCGGATGGTCTTAAACATTTTTTCAAAATTCGTTTTGAAACCCTTCTCATTGTCCTCGGGTTAGGTATGAAAAGTTTCGAGGATCATTCTGGGGTTGGTCCGAACCCGTAAACCTTATTTCGTAATTTTAGCGCAACGCTAATTGGGCAAAGTGCCGCGGTTCGATTTTCTGAATCTACGTATCGTGAAACATTAGTAGGTATTTGGTAGGTTTGCGGACTATTATCAAACGCCGCCATCAACATTATTCCATCAGTTAATATTGTATTCATAAACTGAATAAGTGGAATCATTGTGGGTGGGTTTTCATCAATCAGCGAGTCAGTGACACAGGCCCCCACCAGTGAAACACAACACCAGTGGAACACGAAATGGGTTTGCAGTGAGAATGAAATAGTTGCCAGGGTTGGCGATAGGGGGGCATAGATAAGCAGTTGACGCTCGATCCAACGGTTATGGGTACGGACTCCTGAAGGTCACGAGTCGTTTCGATTCATGCAAACCCAACATTAGTTATCCTCTACTGAATGGAGGAATTAGGTGCTATTGAACAGGCGATGTGAGTCATCTAGTTCAATGACTGCCGCGGAAGAACATTACCGTTCATCCTTCACTGACGTTCGAAATCTCTGAATACTATGACACGCAACATGTACGCAATGGCATTGAGTGAAAATATGAATGAGTTCGAAAAATACGGAACTCAAGTACCCCAGCACGATAAGCTCTTCATTTTGAAATAACAGCAATCCTGGCTGTTGGTCCCACAGTTGAAGAAGCCTCGAGTAAACTACAGGAATCCGTAAACAGTATCCATCAATGGACCAAAAGATGGAGAATAAAACTCAACGAAGCAAAGTCAACACACATCTAGGGACGCGGGAGCGTCCCGCCCGCCAAGAAAACCGAAGCCCTAAAAACCGAAGCGACTGAGACACTGATTACGCGACGGAACAAGTTGGTGTTTCACCCTACCATAGCTCGGTCCCCTGAGTGTCTCGAGAGTTGATTTTTTGTACACCAACTCTCCAGGGGCACGTGAGGACGTAAAACAAATTTCAGCTCTTGGAAACATTAACTTTACATACAGGAAAGTGAGACCAATACCTATAGAACTAAACTCCCGAATCGTCCCATATGCTGATACTGCTAAGTACCTTGGAATGACCCTGGACGCCAAGCTCCGCTGGAAGGAGCACGTAAAGAAGGAGAAGGAAGAAATCAACCTAAAATTCAAGAAGATGTACTGGCTCATTGAGAGAAAATCCCAACTGCCTATACATAACAAAATGCTACTGTACGAGCAAGTGATCAAGCCAATTTGGGCCTACGGCTGCCAGTTATGGGGCTGCACTAAGAGCAGCAACATGAAAATAATCCAAACAACGCAAAACAAAATTCTCAGGAGCATAGTTAATGCCCCCTGGTATGTTCGAACGAATGATCTCCATCGCGATCTTAAAGTCAAGATGGTGAACGAAGTTATTAAAAATCGAGCAACGGACCATGAAAACCGTCTCCACAAGCACAGGAATGTTGAAGTACTGAACCTTCTGGACAACAGTGGCGACGTACGAAGGCTGAAAAGGACCAAACCCCTGGACCTAGTTACATCTCACTAAAGTGATGTGATGAGTGGTAGTAGGTAGTGATCTATGAACCACAATACGTTAAAATTAACTAACAGAGTGAAGTCACTAGATGTATAATATACAGTTGTAACAATAAAGATGATTAAAAAAAAAATTTTGAAATAAGCCGATTGTAATCCTAAATTCAAAATTTATCTATCACGTCAAGTAGGTAGGTACTTTGTTAGGATCAGACAATCTGATTCATGGAAATCGAAGACAATTAAATCGAAGACAATCGACGATCGAAGACAAATCGAAGACATATTAAATCAAAGACAATTTGATTCCATGAATCAAATTGTCTTCGATGCTAAAAGATTAGTAGACTAGTAGTAATCTATTAGTCAAGAAAAACTTCCTTGATCGAATTACCGATTGGTAAGGCAATAGTGGCATCTCGTATTCGATAGCCGCTCGCACTCGTCCGTAGTTCACTCTCACCTTTGAAACCGTTTTCCGTTTAGCATGTATCGTTCCTCAAAATATTGTCAACCCTGTTGATAACGTTTGAAATCTGCAAGAGCAGTGCTATTGGCATGTGAGACTACGAATCACATTTGGGTTCCCTGGTACCATGTAATGTCAAATCTTTCCAAGTTGGACACAACGATATTTTTTATAGCACGTAACGTGGTATTTCTCTTATATCACCTCTCCCGCCCCCGCCCTTCACTGAAAAGCGTTGTAAGAATCACTTTAAAATTCCTAACTTTGAAAGGCTGTTGGAAATGGAAGTGAGTGAGGGTGGAGGTAGCTTTCAGAGGCTTGAGGACGTCAAAAGGATTCCGGACCAACAGAACCGCACTCTACCTTCCCCTCCTACTTCCTCTCACCCTTTTTGTGTCAGCTGTAGTAGAGGATCCAATGTTAGGGCTTGAGGTACGTAACGCAGCCTCAGGAGGAAATAAGCCACTTCATTGACATTCAGTGAATTTGCCTAGGTCAACCAGCTCTGCACTTCGACGCCCTCAACCGAATTATTTGATACATACCATTTGTTTCAAAAAGGAAATTGTATTCCTTCCCTCATATCATAGAAGAAACATGATTATATGGTTATGAGGACGACTTTAGCAACCCTACTCGTTAGTATCTATCCCTCAAAATGTCTTGTTTTGTTTCGAGTTTGAAACATAATCTTGTAAAAAGAGTAAAATTTGATATCAACAATATCCAAATTGAGCCGAAACTAGAAATTCCTAAAACAAAAAGTCTAGATCTCCAGGTTATTAAATTTCTCTGTGGTCTTCCAGCGATGCAGTGGCCTCCCGAGGAAGGGTCTGGCGGTAAAGAGCTGCACGACTTCCGGAGTTCTGACTGGTACGTGGGGGCATCTACGAGTCCAAAAGACCTGGCCATCATGCTGGACGTCTCAAGCGGCATGACGGCTGCCGCGTTAGACCTCGCCAAAAAGACCGTCAGAACCATCATCGACACGCTGGGGGATGACGACTTCCTCAACGTCTTCACCTTCTCTGAAGTGACCAAGGAATTGGTTCCATGCTACAAAGGCCTTCTCGTTCAGGTAACCGCATACCTCATCAATGACACATATATATCACTTAACAACTGAACATCGTCAGGATTTAAGTGTGGCGGTCTCACGGCGGGTAATGCAATTCTGTTACGGCTAGAAATACCGGTTTTAGAACACCTATTCGATCGGGCTACGACAACGTACAATAGACGTATGATTTCTTACAGGCAAATGAACTGAACAAAAGGGAGCTGATCTCAGCGCTAGAAACTGTACAAATTGAAAATGCTGCTAATTTATCGGCAGCTATCGTCACGGGTTTCGAACTTCTGCATAAGGTAATTCATTTACAGATAATTATAACATTATATTATAACATATCGATGAAAATATTCAAGATTTTGGTAACATGCCTCTTGAGATTGAAAAATCACCAACACTTCTGGTGTTTTTACAAACTTTCATTGTACAATAGCGTGTGGGTAGTGAAACGTAAGATTCTACTTTCCATACATCAAATAATAACTTGAATGTAAATTAACACAATGGTTCAATAGCATCATCGGAAAATGTATATTCTTCAATGATACCTACAGTATAATCAGACGAACCAAGGATGCCAATGCAACCAGGGGCTGATGCTAGTAACGTCGGGACCAAAAGGTGACTATAGGCATCTCTTCAAGGAGTACAACCAGCCTCATAACCCTGTACGTGTTTTCACCTACCTCATCGGTAAAGACAAATCAAACGCCGCAGAAGAGCTCTATTGGATGGCCTGTGCCAACAAAGGTAATGGTGATTGTTAGTTTAAGGAAACCATTTTGCCAGACAGTAACATACGTCAACTAGGTACCTGTAGTAATGTCATCGTCCGTTGCAGACATTATCATAATAATCAATTATAACATTCGTGTGTCATTAACATTTGATATTAATATTATCACTTAATATTAAAGTGGAATTGATGTAAACCACAACGAAAAAGTTTCGGTGGTGCAACATGACTTAATGAGCGAGTTTTTGAAGCAACTTGCCTACTCAATCTAGTGTTGAATTTTCTTCGTTATCCTCATAGTTCATCAATTCGTCACAAGAATATCCAAAATACGATATATTATTTAACTTCAGTATGCATTAGTATCAGTAGTGACTGTCAATGCCCTAAGGACATTGTGATGATCTCCAATCACGAGCCATCCTACCGAACCGCTGATCTCAATTTGTATTTTCAGGTTATTACGAGCATATCGATAAGCCTGAAACCATCAGGCAGAAAGTTTTGAATTACCTCAAAGTGATGGCTCGTCCAATGATCATGTACCAAAACGACCACCCTATCCACTGGACACCAGTATACGCTGGTGGACAAGTAAGTTGATTACTTTGACACTCCAAACTAGACTCTTCAAGTCGTAGCCACGCCATGGCCCCATTTTCGTAAGCAGCAGTTCTGTCTGAATATCATTCATATATCTAATGCTCAGTCACCCCTGACTTCTTCATTTCTCAATTCTCGCTTGCCATATCATCTTAAGGAATCCTCGATTAGGCATTATTTCGAGTTTTTCCAATATTTTCAATTTTGAGTGTTCGTGAGGATCTTGTAATTCGGCTGTATAGCACACAACTGCAACACGTACCTATCTAATTTTCAATGAACCTGAAATTTTGGCGTAAAATGTTTTTTGATATTGACAGAGAATGCCCGTTTCCCTAGAATAATTCTTAAGTCCCATCTCTAGTGACATGGTTGTATTGGTAGTTATTACGGGTCCCAGATAAGTGAAACCTTCAACCTCCTCGATGTTTTCCTATGGTCAGGAAACCTGGCTGGACTGTGATTGCAATTGTGAGTTCATGACCAACGTTGTGAATTTGACCCTCCGCAGAAATACGGATATCACAATTTATTTGTTAAGGTGAATTAACCATTTGCTAGTTGAATTTTATTTGTGTATTCTGTTGAATTTCAGACGAATACACTAGTCGCCAACAACATTCAGGATGGCCAGCTAATGACTACAGTGTCCACCCCTATTTTCGACAGAAGAAACACTTCCGTGAGTTCTATTTTCCCTCAAAATAATTCAACTTTTCTCTCTCGATGGGCTTCGGTCCTCTGAGAGGGAGACGAATTTTTCTCATTGCGTACCTTGAAACGTGAACCTTTAAATTTTGAAAGGTTAACGAGACACATTATCGAAGTTATCATGATCGATTATCATGATCAAGAAACGTTATCATGATCGATTAACTTACTTTACATATCATGGATCATCATTTAAATATCCCCCTTGATAGTATAATTCATGTTGATCCGAATAAAACTTTGCTTTCTCCCTCACATTCAAGTGTTCTTTTTGTGTAAGCCACATATTTTCGGTGGCCACGAGCTTTCACAGGCGTGAACCTACCAAAATGGAAATTAATTGAAAGAGAGTCCCCATCGACCACCTAACGCCAATTAGGCTCAAAGGCGGTTGATGGAGCATTGCGTTGCCTTGATGTTTTCTTTCTGAAGGGACATTTTTTGAGAGAAAGGAATCGACTACTCTAAATTGTCTAACGCATTATTCCTTCTTCTCACAGGAACGATCCGCCAATTTGCTTGGTGTTGTTGGCACCGATATCCCCATCCAGATGATAAAAAAGCTGCTGCCCCCGTACAAAGTAAGACTCGTATTAATATTGCGCTTGAAATATAATGGACTGAGATTGGTATTTCCCCTTTAAAAACCAGAGGAGATTCCTGCAGAATCCTGCATTCTCTGGATCTACTATTTTAAAAATTCTGGAAGGTAGAAGCCCCAATCTCATTATAATCAGGTTCTACCATTGAAATTGAATGTATTCTAATTTACATCCCAATGTATTCTAATGGGATATCAATGACTCGAGAAAACGTCAAGAGTTCTAGCCATACAGTTGAAACAGCTGAGTGAAATAATCATTCACGGTTGAAATGATTAGTTATGCAATATGGTTACCCATTTAATTGTTCGGAACCATTGCATTGCACCCACTTGAATAGAATCTGTAGTTGGATGTAGTTGGTGTATATTAAACGAGTGGTTGATGTACTTTATTCTACGTATGATCTTAATCACTTATTTGTTATTTTATAGCTTGGAGTGAACGGCTACTCGTTCATAGTGAACAACAACGGGCACATACTGTACCACCCAGATCTGCGTCCAGTTGTAAGTGAATATAATCATCAGCACGTTTACAAAATATACATTCAAATATGAGCATCAATTTTCGAAGTTCAATATGGCTATTGATGTCATCGATGGATTAAATCAATGTTTTACTAGCGTAAGAGTGATTCGAAATCTTATCATAAAATACGCTAAAGAATTGCAATTCCATCTAAATTCCAGTGGATAGCCACGAGATTGTGTAATATTTGCGATTATAATGTCCACATCGATTTTGCAGTTAGCAAATTGATAGCTACTTGGGATGTGTTACTGTCTGACTGGGTTATGATTTGCATTGTACTAACAGTGAATGTTTATTTTTTTTTCCGCACCTATTCTACAGTTGGACAAGAATTTGGTAAGCACCACCATGTTCTATAATATCGAATCGAGAGTAATTAAATATGCTTGCTATAAAGTGTCAAGTGATAGTAAAAATACATAATAATACTCCTCGCCTTTATCATTATTCCTCTGCGAAAAACGATTTGAAAACTCGAGTCATTGTTTACAGTTCGTGGAGACATTGAAACCAAACTACAACAGCGTCGACCTAACTAGCGTTGAGCTGTTGGAGGCAGATCTGAACCCAAGGGACAACAATACCCTCCTGAATGATGTGAGTGTAAAGCGCTTATAAGATCACTGCATGATTAGAAGTTTTATTATTCTGTACTTGCCACTGGGCCATCTTTACCAGGGTCACCTGTATCCTGAACAATCCTCTCACCTAAGTAAATTTTTTCTAAATCTAAATACGTCGTACACGTCGGTAGTCCTAGTTCCAATTAATAGGTTATAGAAACGTGGTCTGAGATCATGCAGTTTAATGTTAGACATGGCGATTGTAGTATTATCCAAACTTGAAATTCACCTAAACATTCCTGTTCAAGTTCCATATGTACATTGTTAATGACTGAAAAATTTCTATGAATTTCCATTTAAACCTTGAAATCTATTGTGTACATAGATTTGTGTGATGATGTGAAAAAATCAACTGCTCGCTTACTTGGCAGACGTTGACATACTTATAGTCTGACGAATTTATTTTCTTTTATTTTCAGTTGAGAAATGACATGATAAACCAGAAAGAAGGAGAAACTGAGCTGAAAGTGAAAGTCCATTACGATGAAATGGTTAGTAGGCTCAACATTGTATCAAACAAATTTTTGTCTTTCAAACATATTTTGAGAATATGAAGTTTAAAAAGGACTAACATAAGAATTAAGTTGAAAAGAATTAACATATTCAAATTTTAGGGGAAATAATTGTTTTGTATTTTTCTTAAGTACATAAAAATCTTAGTCCACAACCTTTACCATTATTGATGTGAATTATTCGTAACCACAACATAATATATTTCAAAATTCTCAACGTTAGTGATTTGTTGCAGAGACGGGTGATGACGCGGCGTCACAAATATTTTTACCACCCGATAGATGGGACGCCGTTTTCACTCGGCCTCGCACTTCCTGACGGCTACGGCCTTTACGAAGTTCTGGCTGAACGGGAGATCAAGCTCAGTCAAGTTAATGGTGAGTCAGAGATTATTGAAGCGCTATTGAGTATTTTCAAGCCCTCATAATAATTATTGTAGCCAGCCACTAGCCCGTTAAACAGTTAAATATATTGAACACTTATTTTTCACAAGTCGCCACTAAGTCCGGCAAGAAGTGTAACACCCTCAACTGACCCTTAATATTTTACTTATTTATAGTACACCATTATAGTTCTTTTATAGTAGGTACTTTCTATTCAATATTCAACCTCGCTTTTCTCTACTTTCAGTCACGGATTATTTCAAAGGAAGTAACTGGAGGGTACATCCGGAGTGGTAAGTCTATAAATCTCTGTTCTTCAAATTCTAGTATTGCCCCCCCCCCCCGGGTGGCAAAATTTCACGGTAAAATAGAAGGAAAGGGAAAGGAGAAGGAAAAGAAAGGACGGAGGGTGAATGAAAATAAAACAGTAACAGAGGTGGAAGAAATATTAGGCAAGAAAAATAGCAAGAAAATTTTTTTCGGAAATACGAGATTTAAAAATTATGGACAGAGAACAATAGCTACATTTTCTTCGAAAATTCGCTAAAAGGTGGGATAGCAAAGAAAGTAGTTAGGTAGGTACGCAGCCTCTTGGCGCAAAAAGTCATACGTTCCATTTTTAAAGTATTGACATTCCCTACAATTTCAGTGGTCGTAAAACTCCGTAGGTATAACTCCGTAGGATTTCACCTATACCTGGTGAAACCCAAGATAGAGCTCTGCAAAACAATTAATTTTTTCCCAAAAGTGTAAATTTAATATTACGGACATTTTTCTACCTTCGTACCGGCCAAACTACTGTTCCTACAAAATGTCATGAGAAAATTATTTGAAGCAATTTAATACAGAATAATAGATCAGAATCGTGCTTCTAGACCGAATTGTTTTCTCAAAAGCGGGAAACCGGTATTTTGGACCCAACTGACTTGAAATGTGCACGGCGTCATAAAGAGGTTTTGTATCATAGTCTTATGTACTAATTTCTAAGAAACCGTTAAATTCTGGGGTTTCAACGGACTCTTTTGGATATAGCTCCATAACTCCAAAATTTCCTTACTTCGTCTCAAAACGAATTAATTTGACTTGCAGACCTCATATATGAAATGATAATCAAGTCCCTTAAAATACCCATGCCAGCACGCTATAATTTGAGGTCTGATAGTAAATTCAACCAGCTTTGGGCTGAAGAAAATAAATTTTGAATTGGATAGATATTTTCGGAGTTATAGCGAACAGTTGGCCAAAAACTCGTGGATTTCACAACAGTACGGGGGGTTTTTTTTTTTAGCTAAATGGCATGGGTTTCTAAGGGGCTTGTGTAACATTTCTTATGTGGGGTCTGAATGTAAAATTAACAAGCTTTTAGAAGAAAAAAAAAGAAATTTAGGATAGGACGACAGTTAGTTTGTTAGTTTCTGCGAAAACCTTTCGTTCTAGAAGCACCATTCTGGTCTTGAATTGAACTTTGTTTTTCGATTTTTTTTCTTTAAACCACCACTTTGTTACCAAATAATTATACTATCGCTCCCATCACCTTGAAAAAATAAACTGTAAGTATAACATATTTTCGATAAAGAGCCCCTGAAAGTAGGCAAATAGTAGGCAAAAGAGCCCCCCCCCCCCCAAATAAATATCAGCTGATAAAAATATCATGGAACCGTGACTGCAATGTTCATATTATTGTCGACATTCGGATAAAACATTTCTAGGCAACAAGTATCTTTCATTTCTGTACAAAATCCATTCATTTGACTTTCTGTGCAAAATTTAAAACCACCCACAATAAAAGCACGACCGATGAAGAATTCCAGTCGATCTTGTGCTAAATGTTAAGTGAAGCGGAAATGCTAGCCAGCCACATACCTACTTATTTGGCGGACATCTTCACTCCAAACCATGGAAATCAATGGAGAATGGTGTACTGGCATTGTCTTACTTTGCTTGATATACAGTGCTACAGCTATATTTTTGTGTTCGACTCACTGAGTTGACATCGAAATCGTGGTAAATCTCGTATCAATAAATTATACTTATAGACAGATAACGATTGGAAAGTATCACAAACGAGGAGGAGACTAGGGATCTCATGTGAGGTAGAGAACCGGTAGAGAAAAATTAAATTCCGGTCGGATGCTCTTGAGGAAGAAAGCGATTGGCTAAGCGAAGAAGAGTTATTGATTATTGAACCTGTAACTATTGGCTTAGAAAAGCTTGTAGGTTTGGTGTGAACGAGAGGAAGTATGAGGCACAGAAAACCCTACTCCCAAAAAAGCTGTGGTGAGATCAACATTAGTGGTTTGAAATATCGTTGACGGTTTGACATTAATCTTTGGGAGTCACTAATGAGATACGTTATATCAAAATAACGATAATTTTCCCCAGCCTATCATAATAAGGTACCAATGTTTTCAGGGTATATTGTGAATATAATTATGCCAGCGAGCATAACTTTTCCTCTCCGGAGGACCAGATGCTTCACTTCCTAGCACGGACTCGAAAACCTGGCTGGAAGTGGATGTCACTGCGTCCAAGATCACCATCAAGACCACACGATCCAGGTATTCACCGTGTATTGAATGATTTTAATTTTTCTGTGGAGCATAAGCTTTAAATGTTTGAATTCAGATTTTCCTCATTACTTTTCAAATGTAATTGGTCCAAATCATCAAAATGACCCACGAAAGGTCAAGTTGATTGATTTTCCCATTCACGTGCTTGCGCTATTGGAGTAATTTAGTCATCCCTTTGTTGCAGATGAGAAATACCAGCCTAATGTTCTTCCTGTTCAAGCACATGGGGGCATTAAGAAAATGGAGAAAGATTCATACTATTGTAAGTACATAATGTTGATAATAAATATACATAGAACAGTGATGTTCATGTATTTTGGAAATTTTATTTTTTTAGATTTTATTTAACTTTTAGTAATAACTATATTACTTTACAGTTTTGTTGATGTAAGATGCCATTTGTAATTAGGTGCTATGGAACATGTGTGAGGGTGGTTGTCCAGTGACAGTCCCTCTAATTTTATAATTTGGAAATTTTATAATTTTTCTTCATGAGTTTTACTGTAGGTGTACCCACAGTAGACAATTCATTCATAAGTGGCAATATTCGATGGAATGAATTATCTTGTTATTGCAGGTGACAAGAGACTGATGCAGTCGCTAGTCTTCGACGCAATGGTAACAGACGGTCTTGATAGGGGGGGAACCTCTTTAAAAGATGAACAGAAACAGTAAGTATTCTTTAATATTTATAATCAATATCAATATTACTATTTTACTATTAAAAGCTGGATGAATAGAACAATTTCGAGAATTGGGCTGAGAAGGTCACCGATTACTTCAATGTGATCTGAATTGAACATATTGTCGTCAATAATCATCAACGTTGGGCAGAAAATCTTTTCTCAATTATCTTATTTGAATATTTATCATGTCGTAGTGACCTTCTCCCTAACACTATTGAAATTCATTCTGTTCTATTGTGTTCTTAAACCATTCGACGCATTAACCAATTAATTTCCTATAAGGTAAATTCAATGATCAAAGATCAATCTTCAAAGATAAGGGCAATCCGACCGGATTTTAATAAAAAATGTTTTCAACAAATTGCACCACTATATGCGCTAAAGTACATTAAAAAATACTGTCTCGACATTCTCAGTCGAGTTTGAATTTGAAAACTGCAACGCACTCTTTCAAAACGTAGAATTCAAAATTAAAATACATTTAAGTTAAGAATTTAAATTCAATTTTTTTCAAATTTAATTTTTTAAATTCATTTTAATGTATAATTTTATGTTAAAATCAGAATATAGCCAAATTTGGAAACCCAAGATATGTCGGATTTTTCAAATTTCAAATTGGACGAATAGATCGAGCGTAAGGAGTGGGTCCAACATCAGGTCGTAGGGCGAGAGATTGGTTACGTCCCGAGCTCTGGGCTATACCTACATCTCATTAGGTTCTCTTTGGACCATCTGAATGTGTCAACTAGAATGTGTCATCAATTACATGTTCTCAAAGAGTGCGTTGCCATTTTCAAATTTCAAATCGACCGAGAATCATGGGAGAATATGATAATATATATTTTGAACCGCATTGTGGTGGCAGCATTAGTAACTATTCTAGGTCGGATTGGCGTTAAAGTCCTCAAGTATAAAGCCGTGTAACTACGTGGACGGCGAATGGAACGCCCCGGCGCGTGCGAATGAGCGTCACGAATGGAGAAAGATCGTTTCGTCATTGTCCAAATTTCATTATTCAAGACTGGCCAGCTACCACCCTTCAACATAAATTCGTGTTATTTACTTGATAGGTTTACAATTTTGGTCACATCTTCCCATGCCGTATGCACAACAAAACGATGATTCTAATAATGTTTGCTGATGAAGGCTGCTTTATTTGGACCTCACGTACTCGTATTATCGTCACTTCCGTTTAATTGAAAAATATGAACAGGCGTCGTAAAAAGTTGCCGATCACATACCAAATATGACGAGCGAAATTCTCAAGAGAGTATCAAACTGGCTTGAAAATCCTAAAAGGCCGTTGTGAACGTGCGTCGAGTTCGGGCGTGATTTCCACACTCGACACTCCCAACGCTTACCGATGTTTGAATTCAAATCCATTCGCCGGTAAAATTCTTTCGTTCGCGCCGCTCGCCACGTAGAGCCCGGCGTAATTGGTCAATTGAATTAACTGTATATCAGATATATTCAAGCAACCTTGGCTATAAATACTTTTCCAACATTTACTTGGGAAATTCCTATGTGCGGATGTAAATGATATCAGCTTTTACATCCTTCAATTCACGAAGATGAGATGTTCTATCTCAATGTAAATGGAGGCCACGAGTCACTCAGCTTACTCAGGTCAGCAAAAGACTTTAAACGATAATTAAACAAGAAAAATGAGGGCGGCCTCGGAGAGGGCTACGGTATTCTTCGTGAAAGTATTGATTCGGCTGAATTTCTGTATTTTAATCTACCCTGCCAAGGTTGCCGTTTTAATGATTTATTCAAAGAAGCTTTCGTGGATTATGGCTGGAAGATTACTAAAATACTTAGGTTGTGCATATTTGCAATTTAATGTTCTTCTACCACATACTGAGTTCGTGATGATACTATAATATGTACTATAACTTCATGTTGTTTTGGTGTTTCTGATGCACACAAGTGTAGTTAATGCATGATGCACGCTGAATATGCACATCCATGATTATTGCTATGTACTAGTAGCTGGTATGGATTTATAATCACTTTACCTAGAATCAGTGCTCACGTATCTCCCCATTATCAAGAGGGGAAACGAATTTGCAACCCATTCCTATTTTAAATACACGACGAGACTCGGAAGTTGAAAATATCCTAGTTATTGGGATGACCGACGGTTCGCAATGGATGTTCCAATAATCTGTATTCTGTGGAATAAATACCTACGCTGGAGGGGAGTACATCAGCTACCAGGGACTTAGTATACTCGTACAAGCTGCGGGCGTCCTCAAGGGCCACTGGGAGCGACGCTTTATGGCGTCCCAAGCAGAGGGCTCAGTCTTCCTCTTCTTCATCATGGTGGCATCAACCCCTTCAACCGAGCGTTCAAACGTCCTCAAGGAGCCCAGGCCCACCCTCAGATGTAACGTTATTCAGTTTGTCTGGTTCCACATACATGTTAATTCATAATAACTCACATAATTAAACTTTAATCTCACATAATTAAATTCACATAATTAATTAATTCACACAAATAATTAAACTCACATAATTAAACTCTAATCTCAATGGGTCTTCTAAATTCCGTCCACGGGCAGCTGATCATCCCATTTAATGATGAAGGCACCTTAGTCACTTTCGAACTAGTATGTGTGAATTAATGATTTGAAAATGATTTCACAAACTCGAACCAACTGAATAATGACACGAGCAAACATGAATTTGACGATCAATCTACTGATGGTTCCTTATACTCTTCCGTTTGATGAAATCGACTTCTTATAACAATCAACATATATAATCTGTAGTATTCTGACTCATCATGGTGAAGAGAGGTAAGAAAAAGAAACATGGACTTGCTTTACTTGAAATCGGAACGACCCTATTGACTGTATTAGACTGCAATAAGATCGACTTCTTCGCAACACTACAACACCCAAATCGCTGCTTACCCGACGAGGACGTGAAGAGAAGATTGGAGTAGGTATTTGTAAACATGAGCTAAGAGGCACAATGACTCACAATGGAGAAAGAAGAAGTCTGATCAACAACATGACATCCATCAACTTTTACATTCCATCCAAGGACTCAACTATCTTCAAAGACTGTATGGGTATCTATACTGCTACGAAACGAAATCCTAGATCTCACATTATTCGCGACTGGAAACCGCTAAATGAAAACCTGTGGACGTCATCACTACTTCTCAACCATCTCCCATCAGATCAACTAACCCCGGGCTCACCCTCCGGAACGCCACCTCAAAGTTCTTCAGTAAAGACATTAGATCACCACTACAAGACTATCTCTGGAACTGTCACAACCAGGGGTGGAAAAGTGGTAGTGAAATATAATAACATTTTCAATAAAAAAAACACCGCAATTTTTCCACAACGCTCACTTTTTCTGCAGAGAAGACCCTTCTAAATCACAATACAAAATAATTAGAGTAATAAGGGACAGTATTGTGTGGGTTCGAGAAGGTGACCAGATGGTCCTCCTCGAGAAGGGAAGGGGAGAGTTGACATGTTGACAACCAGTTCAGTGTTGGCCTCTTCAATTTTCCAACTCAATATGAGCAAAGTGGCGAGGACGGATTTTTGTTCAATTCGATATTCGGATTCTACGTAATCCGAAACTGAAACCCACTAGTTTTGAGAGGGATAATACTCGTAACTTGTCTTTCTTGGTGAAGTTGATACGTTCGCCGTTGAAAATAACAAACTATAATTGTGCAAAATGTTTTATAATGTAGTAAACTGTAAGGTTGAACGAGTAACTTATTAAAAATCATGCTGTATGGCTGAATCTTTTTATGGAATTATCTGTGGGGGTACTGTAACTAGGTAATGGTAAACCAGCCGCCTGTACAGATAATACACCACCTACACACTCAGATGTAGAGAAGAATGGCACAGTAGACCCTGAGTGGTCCACCTTCCATGGAGGAACAGCTAGGAAGGGATAGGTAATGGATCTGTGTTATCAAGTCCGTCTCCATCTCAAATAGTTCTATAAAAAACTCGGGGACCATTAAAAGCCATTAAGTATGAGAGGGGAGAAAAATGAGAATTGGAAAGTAGTATGAAGTTCATGAAGTTCAGAAAGTGGTCATTTCAACAACTTCAGGGCGACGAGAGCCTCCGTTGTACTACTGGCAAGTATATACTGGCGGAGAACAAAGCTCCTGCAACCAGTTTTGGCAGGTTAAGGATGTTGTCAGAGATGTTCTGAGAATTCTTCAGATCAACCTCTGGTGCCCATCCTCCATTGCTTGGATGGGACAATAGGGGACCTAACTGATTAAACAATTAAAATGCTGCGCTGTTCCTAATGTATATTAGCTCAATTGGCTTGAGAAGGGGAAAAGAGAAATTGAGCCATTACAAGGTTCCACTTAATAATCAGTCAATAAAGCTTGTCAATAAAATGGGCTAAAATACAGGAATCCTGTTGGAAAACCAAGGGCTATTTCTTCTGAAGAGCCCCCAGATAGTGGATAGAGTATGGTGTACATTTGAGCATAAACCACGCTCTTCCAATGCGGTGATAAGTGATGGACCTCTACCCAGAGATATGTGACGGTAAAGGTCCATCTTCCATAAAGGAACATTATTGCCCCAACTCAAACGGCTCTATAAAATATTAGGGCACCGTCACAGCAGGTAAAATAGGGGAGGCTTAAGATTCCACCCCGTGTTGTCATTAAAGGATCAGAGCAGCTTAATGGAACCTTAAGATTCCACCCCTCCCCGAGAACATCTCCCCTGTGTACGGAAAACGCAGTTAGTCAAATATGGAAATGATATTTAGCAATTTATTAACGAAATTTGTCAACAAAGGTTACGGGTTCAAACATTAATTTCGTCCACTTGATCTACATGTCCAACTAATTTATATGGTACCAATCAGTTGATTAGGGGATGTTTTTATTCCGCAACCCCGTTCACTTGATCTATATGTCCAACTAATCTATATGGTACTAATCAGTTGAATGAATGAATGAATGAATGAAAACATGCTTTTATTGTTGAAAATAATATAACATCTGTTGATAAGTAAATAGACATGCGATAATCTTGGTCTATTAGACCGTTAGATGAGTTTGCCTCTTGCAGGAAAAAAAAAAATTATAAAAAAAAATAAATAAATAAATAAATAAAATAATCAATTTGTCAGAGAATACTTTAAAAACAATATACATATTCAAGTAATATTACGTATGTAAAATGGGCATTGCCTGAGTACAAACCTAAATAAACAATATAAACTATACAGGAACTAAATACAATGGACAAGAACCACTTGATAACTGGACAAACATAATCGTCTAACTTGACAAGTCGTACTCAATGTATGCTTTATGCCTTAGACCCCATGCCACTGAGCAAAACTTCACCAAACTAGGGCTATCCGATTTTATCAACTTTAAATAGTCTTCCCAGCTAACTTTTCTTGATTTTAAATAGCGAAGTCTTACCCCAATCAATGCAGTACAATTTCCAACAAAATGAAATGCGTTTTCAGTTTCCCCACTACTGCATAAGTCACACCCCTGATTGCCTGACTCATATGGTCTACGATTCAGCGCCAATAGATCACCCCTGATCTTGAAAAACCTCTAAAAAATCAGTTGATTAGGGGATGTTTTTATTCCGTAACCCCGTCCACTTGATCTATATGTCCAACTAATCTATATGGTACTAATCAGTTGATTAGGGGAGGATTTTATTCCGAAACCCTCAACATGGGAAGTAAACAAACACGGAGGTGCGGAATCATAAGGTTCGGGTTCACCTGGCCACTGATAGACCGGGCGGAGTCTTAAAGGTTACTCTAAGCCGATGGGATTAGTGAGGTGCTCAAATCCGTCGAGCTAATGACAACACGGGGCGGAATCTTAAGGCTCCCTAAAATAGTCGCTTGGGTCAGATTCAGTCCGTAACGTGAAAAGATTTCTACGAGGAAGTCTTAGAGATGGATACAAAATTAATTTGAAAAACCAATGGGTTTACGTAGAAGAAAATAGTTTCTTTGATCAATACGTTCTATGGGTCGGAAAGGTCTAGATCTGCATCTTTTCTAATGAGAGGAAGATCAAAGTCCAAAATTATTACCTACGTACCTACTATACTCGCACCACCACATCATGTGAACAACTATAACATACGATAATACGTTTTGGTGATTGACTTGAATGCAATATTAAAAATCCACAGTCATGCAGTATGGCGATAAGAGCGAATTTTCGAAGAAAAACTGGTTTTATGTCACATTTTTTTCATTTTACTGGTTTTATAACAAATTTTGTCTCCATTTTTTGCCGAGTAACACCTCAGTTCATAGATTTTTCCAACGGAATAAGATATCGCAATTCTGACTTAACCATCATGTTCAGCGTGAAACCCCCTTTAAAATGAGATGTCTTTTGTCAGAAATTTTCATTTTGGAATTTTTGAGTAATTAAACCCCTGAAACTCCTCAAAACCCCGCTTAGAGTGGCTCAATTCTTCCCATCTACGAACTTAGCTTTTCGATTGCCAAGACAGATTTTTGTGCAAATTGGAACTCTTTATCTTAATTCTATGGAGAGTTATCGTCTGGAATGACACTTGCACATATATACGTAAATATATATACATACATAAGATTTTAAAATAAATGCTTTTCGAGTTTTAAAAATTGCAACCATGAACAATAGGTAGCTTCCTTTTCTTCGAAAATTCGCTATTTCTTGTGCATTGCCTAAACTGAAATTCTGAGAGAATATGACCTAACCATATTTCCATTTTCAAATTCACCTACCTATTAATGTAAAAAACTAACTAGTGAAAATTGTTGCAACGTAGCCCGATCGCCACACTCATGGCTCTACTATACAGGTACAGTATTAAAGGGAAATGAGATAGAGAAAAGAGATTATTATTATCGATTATTACTTTAGTGATGTAACTGTAATTTCATATGATTATATTGGAGCCAATATCAGGGCTTCTTGAAATTGGATTGCTCCGAGTTAACAGCAGTTTTCGTTTTATGACTGACGTATCACATTAAAAATCATACCGTTATTGGCAACACGAGTAATGAAGAACAAATGGTACCTCGTATGTATAATGCATCCTGCATAAACAATAATTAACTATATGACAAGTTTTCGCAAATAACATAATCTACGGAAAATGCAATAACATTTTGGTGTGCCGAGCCGAGATGTAAGTCGATCTTACTTTGGAGGTTTCTTTTAGGAGTAATTCGGGTGAGATCCCATTATGAATGACAAATGTATTGAAGCGAATCAGAAAGAATTTCTGGCTACACGTCCGCCATTGGCTTCAATCCATTGTTTTGCACACGTCCTCCAATAGATAGTTGTTTTGAAATAATCGAGTAAGGAAATTAACACCAACACCGACTAGATGCGCGATTCCGAAAAGTATGGTAAGGGCGGAGTGAGCAATCAACCGTATAAAAAAAGAACAAATTAGATTTATATATTGAAGTTATATTCGCAAATTGGCAAAAGCTATATTCTTTTATGCAAAGATTTAAAAATAATAAAACGCTGCCATCAGCAGTCTGCCCTTCCCTCGAGTCACACCTCGCATCGGACATCCCAAGGCTCTTGTCGTACACGATACCGTTAGTTAGTCTCTCGTGAATTGAATTTTTAATCACTTTTCTGTGAAGTTAATAAGTTGTTTGTGTAAATCAATAAACATTTTTTAAAAACCGTTCTTCGATCTCTCCGAACATTTCTTTGATACATCATGGCTACCGCTTTAAGTCTTTGTGTGATCAGATGAATGAGCCCAAATTTAATGATGATTAGCTTCTCCTGATCCGCAAAACGATTTGTATTCAGTTATTCACTGCTGCCTTCAATTATAAGCAAGTAAAACTTAATTCCCAATACAAGGACTGCTTTTTTTCTTCTCGTGAAGTCAATAATTAACAGTATAAATAGCTTAAGAGGATACAGAACGCATACAAGGCCGCGTTTCATATCATTCGAAGTCAGCGCATGAAAACAGCACCAGCGTATTGCGAAATTACTTACTCAAGAGCTAAATTTTGTTCCAGAAGCCCTGAGGCGTTATGTTTTATGAACGCTCTCTCCACCTTCCATTGAAAAATTCAAATGAATGTTAACTTGCCAGTATGCACTGTCATAGAAGGATTACCAATCTGATACCATATCCGTATGTTTCAAACAAAAGTATGAAAGTGTGTTTATTTGTGACTCGTGATCATTGCCTCATATGTTAAGAGGAGATGATATTCACAAGTACATTCTTTCGTTAGTCACGGAAGGTTTCTCAGAACAAGAAACTCGACATCACAAAACCATGTGTTGTTTGAATCAGCTGTTCCTCAGCATGAACTCTGGTCCAGCATTCTACCGTTTGATTTACTCTCATGTAGACGATTTTTATTGGCTCTACCTCTGAGCTCTCATTGTGAACGAACGGTTGGTCGTACAAAGCTCTGGATGGTCTTAAAAAATTTCTGAATTGAACTTCATTCGAATTCACGCATAAAAAAAAAAAAAAATACCTACCGTATCATAGATAATTTCGAAATATGACGTGTGCAAAATTCGTTTTGGACCCCTTCCTGATGTTGAAAGGTTATGAAAAGTTTCAAGGATGACCCTCGGGCTGGTCCGAGCCCGTTACCCGAATTTCATAATTGGTCGATTTTAATGGATCATTATCGATTAAACCAAAATTAAATGAATAAAATTAATTTGATTAAGTGATAGGTAAAGGTTCAATGAGTTATCCAAGAATAGGAAGGTTGAAAGTGCTTTCATAAAATATGCCAACGAGTTTTACCTGCATTATTTTCGTGACTATTGTTGTGTATGTAATTCATTGGTACATTCTTCTTTTTCGGGAGGAAGAATGACGGATATTTACAAATTTTAACTGTTGATCTTATTTACTCTTTGTCATACTTCCTCCTGACGTTGCTTGTAACTTCTAAGTGAAGACCAAGAAAATACAAAAGGAGCTGTAGATGAGTCTTAGATAGTGATGGGTGAGTGAGGGGGTGATCACGTGCGCTCTGACAACCCAAACCTTCAGGACCTCTCTGTAAGGTTGATTAATTTTTGAGTTTGATGCTGGTTGGACAGGTTGGTTTTCAAAGTCAATAAGGCACTGGAAGATTTATGCCGTACTGGGGACATAGAGACACAATACAGAGCATTATCACCCCTTCCACGACTCCACTCCGACTCATAACTATTGGATGTTGTAATAGTCTATCAAATGACCAACGAAAATTTATCTGTAATATGTTTTCTGGGAACACGAGATGAATATGTACCTAAGCACTTGGCACCATTCGAGGTGTTTGGATTCCATATCACCTATGATAGTCGTTGAGGAATAGGATTAAACAGAGATCAAAAAGCCCATATTTTCATGTTCCTAAAGTTGAATTTTGCTGAACAAACAACTTATTGACGACGACTGATTTCTTCCTTCCATTGAAACAATTATCAATTTCAGCAGTGAAATAGATATGATGAATATATTTTTATATCTATATCATATTTTGCAAAACGATCTCCTATCTCCACAGTGCGTTTGCACACACTATCATTTTCACTCTTCTGTATGCACCCCACTGATGCACTGATGTTACCACGTCACCTATAGTAATGATTGCTTGATCCATTTACATTATTTGACATAACATTTTTATTGCACCAACTATCGAGAATTTTTGTTAGACCTGTGAATTAATTAATTCGTATACATAAATAAACAGATTGAAGAGCAATGGAGTTATCAACCACATATATAGGTAAATGAAAGTTCTCGATTGGCAAATGAGTGTTTATAATAACTTGTTTAACAATTTAGCATTCAAGGTAAGTTTATTACAGGGTGGCGTTTATGTTTTTCAACTATGTATACATATTATGATCATTGTTATTTTTATAATTTTCAGCGATATAATAATTATAATTATTATTAATCAATAATTATTGATTGCATCGGAACTGATATTATGTGGAAAATGCTAAAACTTTTCATTAAATTTCATTAAAACGACCAATATAACACGGCAATTGGTAATTGCTGTAGACATGAAATGTCTCGTACGATACATTTGTCGTGCTTTGAAAATATTTCAAATCAATCATTACTAGAAATCAATCATTTGTGGTCAATTTGAAGCGATGAAAATTATGTTTGAAAATATACTGGAAACGTAGTAGTGATGTCAATGTAGATCACACTTAAACTTGTAAAATTTAGACATATTTTGACATATCACGTACCTATATCAATTTTGAAATATTTGGTGTATCCCAACGCAATATGCGAGTGGAAATTTGAACTGTGAAAAACAAACGGGTTTTCTATCCCAGATTCAATCACTTAACCTACAGGCTCTAAAGCAAACCAATAGACCTACGAGAGCTTCATAATCCCATTCTACTCAAAGTTAACGGCCTCTTTGGTCAAAAGTATTGTTTCATGGGTAAACTTGAATTTCATTCCTCATTCACTCCAAAATGTGTTATGTATTAGCAATATTGATGTAGATAATAACGGTTGAAAGTACGCTCCTGCCTCAAATCACCCAATGACAATCCCATTGGTATATGTTGCTACATGTGTTCGACTTCATTGGTTTCAGACAAGGATACCAAATGTTTGGAGTTACTTCAACGTTCATCGCAACGAGGAGCGGCCTATTGAGGTGGCAAGACCACACGGAAAACCCACCTACCGATCCGTAAGTCACACCATACTGTTTGGCAGTTATAAAGATAAGTACCACACATTGGGACTAAGCTGAAAGGCTTGATTGTCACAACCTTTTGATTCACTGTTTATTCAATTAGGTATTTCTCCATTCATTGATCATGAATATTAAGGCTCTTTTGAAGAGGCAGAAGCTATATTTTAATTCTATGGTAAGTTTTCAATAATCCAGCCAATACAAGGGGAATCGACATTAGCTATTTTCGTCGTTCATCGGCGAGAATGTTAGAAAAATTATCGGTGAGCTCGGAATCTATTTTTTGGAAGCTGGAAAGTAGAAAATATTATGCCAAGATGTTATATTTTACAACGGTGATTACATTGGTATCACACTGATATCCTGCTTTAAGCAGTCTGCTCAAACTGCTATGAAATCGATTCTTTACTCATCATAATGTTATAAGGTCGGTCATGGGGATAGTACCTAAGTATTTAAAAAAATTGACTATGAGTAAGTATTCAAGTTCCATTCGCTAGAGCTATCATAAAACCATTTTCACTGGCTGGCTTGCTGTTTATGACAATCATGTGCCCTCTCTAGTTTATTAGGTATCAACATTCACTACTCAGTTATTGGCCTGCCTTGTGACATGGACTAGAGAACTTCTGTTAGGTACTCAATCGGTGCGGTAGTCATTGTATTCAATGTATCATTCCTACATACGATATTATGAACATGTAATTTCTCAATTACAGAATATTTGCCGATAAAAATCGTCGAACATTGGATGAAGTGTGGTATAAGAGAGCAGTCGATCAACATCAAATTGAGCCGGAGAGCTTTGTATTTTCCGTGCCTTTCGACGCAGGTAATTTCCTTACCAAAATCTGAAATATTATTTGAAAGCATGTCCGCTCACTTTCCTCGCTTGTAGGTACATGTGGCAGTATAAATCACTGAATGTATTGTGTCGGAGTCGTATAGTGTTTCAATAAAATTTCGATATGCTATACATATAATAATGTATCTGTATAGTGAGATTTCAAAGTCAACATAACCCTTATGACTCCGCGCGGCCGTCCTTAGACCGCATTTTTCTTTACTTCCGCTATCCCTCTTCTGCTCTATCCTGGGGCTAATGAACCCCTTCACATATTTCGCGAATTCAAGGTCAGTGTGTTACGACAGTTCAAAGTGTTCAGGTGTCGATTAGCGGTATTCCGGACCGCACGCGGGAACGTCTTGGACTGCAAGACCGCGCGCGGGAAACAACACAAATCGCCCTCCGTTTTCCTTTTAGCCTTTTCCGTTTAGCCTTGGAATAGTTTTCCCCCAAATATGTATACTGTGGCAAGCCGAAAGATCCTTTTGCTACGTACAACAAGCCAACGGATGTAATGAAAAGACTAGTTTAGCCTATAAAACACACCAATTGTCATGTCACTGCTGACAATTATTACACCAGCATTCCTTTGGCAGAGTATTTGCTCCAAAATGGACTCACTACTACAGGAACACTGAAAACCCACCTGAGTTTCTCCCAACCATCAAGCGACCTGTACACAATTACTGGAAATTGGCCCAAAAAAGGCGATTGCCATGAATGCGGAAAACATAAAAATAATAAAACATTCATGATTTTCTTGAAGTGCAAGCGACTTGTCTGTAAGAAACATTCTAAATCTGCCACCACTTGCGAGACTTGCTCAAGAGAAATTGAAGAATATGAAGACTGAATGCATTGGTCTTATGAATTTCGAGGTCCTTTACGACGAATAGTCTTTTCCTTTCCTTTACTACTCGTATTTAGGTAACTTGATGTATATTCTATTCCATAATGATTCTCATGAGACTAGTGTTTTCCATCCATAAAAGTGATTTTTCTAAGATTTGCATTTCAAAATGGTCCTCGAGTTCCGAGTTTATCAATTAAAATTGCGTAAAGTTCTGATTTTCATATGTATTTATTGTAGATACAGGGAAATTTGTTTACAAGTTCATCTAATTCATATAAAAGTAGTCGGAAGATGTTGAAACGTGAAAAACGTGTACCGCACGCGGTACAAATTGGGGGATAAAGTGGCTAGGAGTCCTAAGGGTTAAACCGTATGATTTCTATACGTACCTACCTCATGTGTCGAGGAAGGAGGGTTAGAAATAGTTTACCAGAAGATAGAATATAATTTATTAATAGAATAGGAACCATCTCTCCGAAATTGCTCAACCGACATCAACTTTATACAGTGCAATGCACAAACACAGTGTACCTCAATATTGGGAGGAAATCTTCTGTAGTAGGATACTCCAATGCTGGTGAGCGTAAGCTATTCATTTCCCCTTGTTACAACAACCTTTGCAGTTCAAGCTAGCGATTCCCAAATTTTCAACAATATGGCATTCCAGAGTACTAAAAGTCGCCTTCTCTCCCTCTCTCTCCCCCTCTCTGCTGTCTACTATTTTGGGTTGATAATGATGAAGATAGTATATTCATCAGAATCTCAAACCCCTAATGAACAAGGTAAAATCAAACACACTAAACCTGACTTGATTTTTCGAAAACAGTAATCAAGTAATCAGTATCCTCTCTCTCTGTCAAATTCCAAATACTCCGTTAAAGCTATTCCAATAGTTCATAATAAAACTAAAACTCTCCAAGGCTTCCTTTGTCCATATATAACAATTTGGGAACTGAGCCAAGATAAGATTTTGAACAAGACAATGAAGTCAATGAAAAGGGGTGATACATGTGGCTGGAAATTTTCAATAGGCCATAGCACAAACACTTGAAGTGGAACAGTATATATTTTAAAAATGTAATACCAACATTATAGCTCAGAGTATTTTAATACGAGTACCACGAGTGCTGTACGACCAGCCGTTCGTTCACGATAATTGCTCGAAGATGGAACCTTAAAAGTCACGATCATTAGTATTTATTAATCAAACGGTAAAACTTCCGGCCAATCTTCAAACTTGGGAACAGCTGATTCAAACAAGACATGGTTGTGTGATATGTTTTTGTTCTGAGATACGAACAGAAGGTAATTGTGAGTATTTTTTGATGAGCATTAGTAATAAATCACGAATTGTTAAGGAAAAACGATTTTCTCTTAGAAAATTAACGAGATGATCACTGAGCTAGTTACCGACCTTCACCCAGAAACGACCATTTACTCACCTCCACCAACGATATTTTACCTCGTTACTCCAATTATTTCATATAGTTACCGGGCCCAGAAGGATATTGTATTCTGAAAATTGATCTGGACAGAAGACTGATCTGTACAGAAAATAATGAGCCGTTTTGAAAGAATTTGCTGCGTATTTCTAATTGTCCTCAACTTTCTTCAATCATATTTTAACTATAGTTCGTCTTCTACACCCAGGTGCTGACAAAAACACCCTTGTCACCGCTAGCCACGCGATCTTCCTGGACTATAAAGGACACAAAGCGCCAGCGGCTGTGGTCGGCCTACAGTTTCAGCACAAAACACTAGCTTCACATTTCATCAATGTAACTTCAGGAGTAAGTAGTAGGAATGAAACAAGTCACTTATTTGGTACCTAGTGGTTGGCTTTGAGAATTTTCTCTGAAAAAGTATTCATTTGTTGAATTTCTATTAACGAACGTTCTCTACTGTGACTATTTCTCATAAAAAAATATAATTAAAAAACATGTCCAGTCATGCAGCATAAATAACTGATTTTATGCAAAATTGGATATTGGGAACATGTCATTCAAATATGGGTCATTAAACTTATTGGGCAAGTATAGGCATTCAAGTATGAAGCTATACGGTTAATTTGGTAGGTATGCATCAAGTGTGGTGATCTCTGACAGGTACTTACAATAGTCTTCTTAAAAGTTACTTGTCATCTTGGAAAGAAAAGGTTCTTCCAGTTACCTCAATGCCGTTTATGTTAATTATTAAATCTTATTACCACCGTAATCACTAAAAAAATGCCAACATCATCTAACTTACGGAGGTAATGAATTCATGCGAAAGTAGGATCATTGCTAAAGCGGATTTTTGCATATGTAGGGTTTTGATCATGCAAGAAGTGTTTAGTGTAATGACAGTAGCTCTGGAAAAAAGTTGAACCAATTGAAGGCACAAGAGTAGTGTAGGTCCAAAGTAGTTCAATATGAAGGCACACTACTTTCCATTCCACGGTATGGCAGAGGATGGGAACAAAAATTCTCATATGGTCTGAAATGTATTTTGGTATAAAAACTTTTCGGAAATTCGAGTTTTAAAAATTTGGGAGCGAAAACAATAGCTTCCTTTTCTTCGAAAATTCGCTAAAAGTAAAATGAATAAACACTGTGCACTCTCATACTGATTGTTATGCAAATATAAATAATTTCGATGCCTGTAATTTCAGTGCACAGGGAGCGGATGCAAGAAAACTTGTGCTTCTGAAGACCTCGACTGCTACGTCCTCGATAACAACGGATTCATCATCTTGTCTGAAAAACCGGAGCATACAGGCATGTTTTTTGGACAGGCAGATGGGACCATTATGGACTCCCTGGTGCAGGATGGAATCTACAAAAAGGTGTCGGTCATGGACTACCAAGGAGCCTGTGCAGATTCCAAGTCTCACTATAGTGACGCTAGTAGGAGAGCGGTTAGTTGCATAAATAGTTCGCCTGCATCATAGCCATATGACTCCATTTAATACATAGGTATAATCTTCCTGGGAGTACTCTAAATCTCTTCGAAGTGCTCATCCATCCATCGTAATTTCGAACGCGGTACCATCCGAAGTTCCAACTATCATTTGGTCGTAAGAACTCTTGATTTTGCATTGAGATTGATCATTGCTTGTTGTAGTCGACTCACATGCTATACAAGTTACACATATACTCATTTTCGGTTATCTGAGATGAGAGATCGAAATTTGCGTTGCAAGCAAATGATTTTGAAGATGATCTACTAGGTAACTCTTCATTAAATGGCATACTTACCGACAGTTTGTACATTATATCACAATTTGCTGTTGTATAAGAATATGTATAAAGTTTCTCGAAGGAGTTGTTGCGACGTTTTCTTTTGTAACCCGCAGATGCCTTGGGAACCTATGCACTGGTTACTACAGTGGTTCATCAGCAGAACGCTTTGGCTGATAGCACAGACCCAGATCTACACACTCCTTCAACCCCCATACGCCCAAGCTCAGGACGAAGAAGGTGGTTATTAATGTGTTATTGTTATTAGCGATTGAAATCTGAATGACAAACATTTTTGGTGTATCTCATTACTTTAATAGACCAATAAAAACTAGCAAATTATGAAATTAACAATTCATCATATTAAATTGATTATTGGTTATGAAGCAGGACCAATCTATTCTGACTACGAGACAAATAACGAATACGAGTCAGGAGATCTGGTCGTTCCACCTTTCCCCACCAGCAAACTTCCTGAAAGAGACGTGGGTGGCACGATGGAGGAGCAGCCGTTCGTACCAGCTCAGGTACTTTCTTGTCAATGTGACATAATACATAGGATTCGGCGGAGAAACGTCAAACGACAACTTTTTAGAGGGGTCGATTCCCTTACACGTTGTGATAGAGGTTGTCATTCTCCTGGTTTAGAAATATTTAGATTCATTCGTTGTACGTATGCTATTTCCTTTTTTTATAAAATGGTGTGCTTTTTCAGAATTCGAAGCCACCAACTGTGACATACCGAGTTCCACCCAACGGTTCCCACGCGAGACCCTGCACCAAGAAAGTTGATCTTTACGTCCTCCAGCCTGATCGCCTAAATAGTTCCGGCTTGAACAATCCTCTCAAGGGAAAGCTCACAAACTGCCACGTCACTGGTTGTGAAAGGTCAGTAATGGTATATATTATATACGTATCACCTGGCATTTTTCCAAATCATTGATGTACAAAATATTAGAACGTTCAATTTGGTTTACAGGCCTTTCAGCGTTCAGAAGATCAGGCACAGCAACCTGATACTCCTAGTGGTGGACACGCTCTGCCCATGTGGGAGCAAGCAGTTGAGCATAACTGCTCACGAAGTAGGGACTGAAGAAGGGGAAGTGCAGCAGTGCAGACCTAGTGAGCAAGGATATTACCGACGCAGACCACCCAAATGTATCAACTACCACCCTGAAGTACGTAAACGTATTTGCCTCCTCAATTCAAGAAAAAAACAATAGCCATTCTACAGAAGTGTCGTAACAATATTCCCTCATAATTGGTTCAATACTCATATGCGTTTATTCAGTGGGCAGAATAAACTTGAACTCGTAGTTGGTATTGATATGTAACATAATCTTGACCATCTAGTAATTATGACAGGTTCAGCTGGTTTAAGGGGCAGGTTTAGTGTGCGCTTGAACAAATTATTAAAAAAAAAAAAGTTATTACATCAGTCATGAGGGTCCTAAGGGCGCTTGCTGGCGCAGGTAGGAGCGTTTTTGTTTTATCATGCTGACAACCATGAACGTGGATGGAGTAAGTAGTAGAGGACTAGTATTACTAGATAATAATAATTATTATCTAGATGCTAGATAATAACAACAATTATCTAGTAATACTAGTCCTCTACTACCAATTATCCTCTACAATTACGAGGGACGTCCGGAAAAAAAGGGGACAATTGTTGTAGGGGGTGATGGGGAATTTTTTTTCTCAAAGTTGGCATACCTGCGTGTGGGGGAACTCCTAACGGTCACAACGAGCCCTCGCCCGTCTCCTTGTGAGATTTGGATGGGATATCATTAACCACCCACCATATTCCCCTGACCTGGCGCCCTCGGATTTTCATCTCTTCACAAAACTGAAGGAGTTCCTGGGTGGAAAACGGTTTTCCAGCGACGAGAAGGTCAAGGAGTCTGTGGAGAAGTGGCAGTTCGAGGTGGAGCGGAGCGTCTATGACGAAGGCATAAAAAAGCTCGTGCCTAGGATGCAGAAGTGCGTGGAACTTGCTGGGGACTATGTTGAAAAATAAAGGACTAAATTTTGAACATATCCTGAAAATTTCATTAAAATATATGCATTTTTCTATTTTTAACAGCATTTGTCCCCTTTTTTTCCGGACGTCCCTCGTATTGTCATTTTTTGGCCGCGTCCTCAGTGTTTATCATAGAACAATATCTAACCTTTGATATGTCCCACTCCTACTGCAACTTATTTTGAGTGCTGGGCCATGCTTTCGTGTCAATTCCATGGGCGATTGACATAAATTATAATTAGTAGGTACCAATAACACAAAAATTCTACAAAAAAATACACAATTTTATTTGAAATTTGATTTCATAATTTAGGCCAATATAAATGTTTTTTGGTGTGCTGAAACATAAAATGAAGTCAGTTTTTTTCTATCACGTACAGATTTTGTTCAAACACTAGTTAGGACGGTTCAGGCTGTAAGAAAAAACAAAATTGGCAAATAAGATTTTTCATTTATTTTCACAATGTTTCGTTAATTTCTACGTTAATTTCTGTTGATAACTCCTTCGTGTTCGCTTCCGCCTGTAGTACTCTTCAGGTGATTCATGCTGTAGCATCCAGCAATAGACTGCCATCATGTTGACGTTCCATTTTCCCTGGTATCTACGTTCCATTTCCTTGATGTCCTGATGGAGCCTTTCCTCTTGTTCTTCACTCACGTCCCCCAAGTTTTCAGGAAAATATTCCACGTGCGAATGTAAGAAATGCACCTTCAAACTCATGTTGCAACCTTGTTGTTGAAATGCGTTCAACATACGTTCCACAATTATTGTATTGTTCTTCTGTACAATACACAGAAGTATTATACATCTGTAGTTTGGATCCTTCACGTTTCCAAGAAACTTCTCAACAACATATTATAGCCTTGAATGTCGCAAGTACATAAGTAACAGTCATCCCCATGGTTCTTTGTTCCCTCCACATCATTGGGATAGCAAATCTGAAAGATTTCAACTCTCCTTTGTACCACAAACGAAGTTCTTCGACGCAGCTATGACATACTTTGTGGGGAGCCCACACTTTATCTTGATCACACAAACACGTTCTTTATACTTTTTTCACAAAATCTGGAATGTTTCGTTGGAATTTCTTGATTGTGTATTCACCACAGATAAAACAGAAGTAGTCTGCACTGGTAACACAACGACGATGAGACATTTTTCACCAGCCCTCCTTAAAACATTATTTCAATCACTTCGACACAACTTGGGGACCTATGTAGATACTAGTGAACAAGTTCAATCCACTAAAGACACTACTAAACTGAGAGAATGAACCGTTTGAATATAATGCAAGTTCCTGATAAATCCAGTTCAATATGGTTTAGCTTCGGAAGGTGGTTGCCAAGACCATACAACTACGTTCCTGTCTGAACATGATGTAGTGCCTGTGCCATCAAGCCTACGCCACCTACTGAGTAAGACGCTTCCTCCACCACCTAGTGAAATATATTTCACTATATTAACGCCCATATATGAGTGTTGAATAATATGAGACATCGTTTGAAAAAATATTAAAAAAGTAAACCTTCCCATATTAAGGTGATGCGTACAAAGAGGTATTGTGTTTTATGAATTTGGAAAAAATCTGTACGTGATGGGAAGAAATAGACTTCATTTTTGGTTTCAGCACACCTAAAAACATAACGATTGGAAGAAATTATCAAATCAAATTTATAGTTGTTGACCTGTGTAATTATTGGGAACTTGCTCGAGTAATCCTCTCAACACAGGGAATGAGCCCCAGGGGCGTTATTTCACCAATCATAATAGCACGTTGAGTATGCTGAATTAAATTCGTTCGGAACTCTACCCCAATATTGATAGTTAAAACATTAAACTTTTTGTTGGTTTATATAAATGCATTCTCAGATTTTCAGTGCTCGGCATTTTTGATTTCCTGTTTGAGTTTTGATAGCATTGTTCCGTTATTGGGCAATTCTGATTAATTCATTATTTTCAAGAGCCACAGCTGATCGTTAGTTATTGTGAGACTTGAAAGGGCCACAACCCGCAACAGTTCAACACATAAGTACATGCTTTGGTTTGAGTTCTAGGGATGACGTGTTCTTTTTACGAGCTTCCACTGATAGTTGAGCGAAAGATTGCTACGGACAGTAACCAATTCGAGTTTTCGTCATTATAGGGTTGTGCCCCTCATTGACTTTTCTATAATTGCCTCTATTGAAACATATCTTATTCAAAGCTGCTAATACTTCTCTACTATTTTCCAGGAAATAGAAATCAAACAATGTGGTAGTGGAAACGTACTGCGTTCTTCATTCTTCTTCGTTTCATTATCAACGCTATGGTTTTTCGTGTATACGTGATTGTAAATTTAATTTATTATTGAAATATTACATTAATTACGATTGATTATTACTGTTACATATTTGCTAGAAATATAGGATCGATGCAGCTTTTTGAGACACTGTTGGTGGAAATGTATATTTACAATTTTTATGTTTAGATCTCGAAAAAGATTTCTTCACTTGTTGAAATTCTGTATTTTAAAGCATTGAAAACATATCAGTTATTAGTTGAAGTTTTCAAAAACGAAGTTTGTATATGATGTGGGTATTATTTGGATAACAGTTTTTGATTACCGGATGAGAAGTACAATTTAGAGTTGTGATTCCCGGTGTATGGAACATTTGGAGGTAAATGGAGAATAAATAGTAAGACAGGACTGATTTCGATTCCCCATTACTTCAGTACATCTCCACCTGATGGATCATTGCTCTTTTAAATTGATTTTGTTTTTACTAATTCTAGAAAATACCTATTGGAGGCTATCTTCAGTTTAATTGAATTATCGCTAATTCAATAGTCTCCAGGTGGTGTTCTATAGTGATTTTTTGCAGTTAGCTGGCGGGAAACGTAGAGTTTGGAATTTGCATAATTACCATTACTCGTATAAAGGCCCATAATATTGGCCCATAATATGGATAAATCACCTCAGGAAACGATGATATCATCATCGCTTCCTGAGGTGGTTTATTCAAGGACAGTCAACAGTCGATTAACTACATTAGAGAGGTGTGTTTCTCGAGTCAGTATCTCAATGAGTAATAAACTGTTAACTGGGATTATATAATACTAGTTAATAGCTCCCATTGTTGTTATTATAATGATTTTTATGGCGGGCTTTGACTCGCTCAATGGAGATGCATATATTTGGAGCAAAAGGGAACCTGAACAGGCCTTTGGTTTGAATCTGTTTGTTAGTGCGAATGATGTCTAGTAATGTGGACTGTGAACGGGGGCTAAATGTGGCGAGTTTTGATTGATGTACTCATTGTAAATATTATTGTGCATATTCGCTCTTTCGTGATGGTAACTGAGCCCAAAAGACATCGGAATATTTTGTGGCTAGGCTCGCTCGGCAATAGTATAATGACAGAGAAAATAGGTACATGGGCGGTTTGGAAGTGCTGGAGATCTATCAATAATATCCGACAGCTCTACCATATCATCGTTGGATGCTACCAAAATCGAAATACATATAACGATGTTCCTTAAAGAATCAGAGCCATTAAAAAGATATGTTACATATCGACACTATATAATAGTGTGTTTGTAAATATTCCTTGATTGATCATCATTTTAAGATAATTTTTTGATATTGTATATTAAACGGTTCTGCTGAGCTAGACCCATGATGAGTGCTAGTTTTCAAGCCAATTTATAGAGGGTGTCATTGGGTACAGTCTGCAGTACTTGATACTTTCACACAATTATTTTGTTGAATGTTTGTTAAACATTTTAATAGTGAAAGAAAAATAGATGAATCGTTTTTTGTGATTGTTCAACAACATTTTTATAGCTGTGCAAGTTGTAAATACCTTATTAGGGTAAACTGTACTTACTTATCATGGCATCTATATAATTACATGTTAGTGCAATAAATTTGCTGAAAAATAACCAATTGACAATAATTTTGTATTATCCTATTTTGATGATACTATTAGAAAATATTGTGTAAGTGATTTGTTAATGTGTAAGTGAGTTTGTGCATGTGTGCTCCACTTTTGCAGGACAAGATACATTATACCTGTACCTGTGCCAAGTTTGTTCTTACTGAATCAGTGAATAAGATTGAAGTATTTGAAGTATTTCAAGTATTTGAAGTATTGAAGTATTTCAACAGTCAATTTCAATTCCCATCGCTCACACATGGAAAAATACTACGATACAACAATGAAAACAGTAATTTGTTAGTTGCGCCAGTCCATATCTTCTTGACGGTATGATTCGACAAGATGTGAAGTTGATCAAATTCGAACAACAAGTCCCTCGCACAAATGATTCATAAGAATTGAAACAGTAAACTGATCAATTACAAGTATTTCGCCGCTTAATTTCAGAACACCTTTTTATCAAACTAATATTTAATTAATTTAGTTATTCAATAGCCCTTGAATATTTCTTTCACAAATGCTCTTTTTCTAACGTCGTCTCTCTTTTCCGTACCATTTTGTGTGAGTTCATTCATCGTCTTTGATTAACCGTTGGGTATTTAATTGAGTTATCCTACGATGTAACCAATATCATTAGAAAACGTTCCGCCTCGTATCTTTATCGGTGCCTAATTCTGAATCGTAATTGTAGATAGTGTCTTCCTTTCGTACAATGAATATCAAGTCATCTGTACGGAGAAGAGCCTTCATGAACACCTTATTAATGTAGGTGTTACTAATGTAGGTATTGAATACATTAATTAGTCTATTGTTGGCATAGGCGCTATAAACACACAATGATCTATTTAATATTTTATCAAATCAATTCCTTTTCTTCATCAACCATGAGTAAGTACTTAACATTACATATAATGAGGCCTAACACCAAAGACAATATCCAAAGCAATAAGCGAAGAGCTTACGATAAGCTTGTGTTATTATGATGACTATTGTAATCAAACTAGGTATCTGATTCTCCCATCCAGCCCACTCAGACTAATTCCTCAGTTATTATTGTCTTACCCAATGGATACCGATCATAAATATGAATTTAAATTGTTAGTATATATGAACTGTTACGTAAAGGACACCCACTATTCATTCTATGAACAAAAAAATGGTGATGAGCACAATCATTTTTTTGTTCACTATAAAATTGCTCTTTGTACCTTACAAGTATGGTATTTGAGTTTCCATGCATCAAGGATTACCATTTCCAGTACAACAGTATCAATTAATCCCGTCAATTGGATTAGAACGAGATCTCAACGTCAACATTGGAATTGATCTATAAACCACTCACACAAACCATGACGGACAGTCTTTGGTGTATAAGTTGATGCGCACGTATTTATCGAGGATAAATTTGGTGTTGTAGTACAATTTAGGTACTAATCAATATGAATTTATGCATGGATGAATGATTTAAATTTTTTTAGGAACCTGTTAGGACATGGCGTATGATTCCTAACTTGGCTTGGAAATATTTAGGTTTCGATCATTTTATTCCATTCATTTTTCATATAAATTTAGAAGAGTATGTACATAGGACACAGCTAAACTGCGAATAATGTGAATTTATTATTAAACGGTACGTATCTGGCGGATTGCCCCCCCCCCCCCCCCATATCATCGCACTTGTTGCATTACTCACACGGGTTTAGATTCACTTAAGATGAGAAACCAATTGATGGACAAAATACAATACAATGATAGACAGATCTACGATGTAACTTGCAATTGGTAATATATTATATTAGGGCTCTCTGGGGTAATATTGCACATTTGTTGTCCTCGTGACGTTACTACCTATTTATCGATGTCTTCCGATATCTTGTTCCATCTTACGCTGATCCTCTTCTATCAGGTTAAATATTCGTTGCGGCGGTCCTCCCAGCTCAAGCCTGACACATAACTGAGCTCCTGGTTAGGTTTTCAGTAGTGATGCCACACTGTTGAGCAGCAATTGCAGGTTTATAGAAGTTAAGGCTCACGAAACATTCCATAACTCCCGCTGACTGAGTGATGACCTCTACACCTTGATTGAAAAATAGAAGAAAAGATTTACGGTTTATGTTTCAGGTCAATGAGACCTTACCTTGCTCTGAACGACCAGCGAGCCTCACGAAGCCTGACGAAGGACATACACTCGGTATGCTTTAACTAGGGGGCGTAAGTGAGAATGGTAACGTGACTTGGCAAGTGTATCATCCTTCGACCTAAGCCACAGGTCATTCCATTGGTTTTCGGTAATAAATGAGCCTCTTGTGAGAAATCGAACTCTATTTCCACTCTAGCCTCCATTTTCATCCATTCTTCTGCACTTCATTATAACAAGGAGTGATGTTGGGAGTATCGAGGGTTGGTCCAAATAAAACAATTTTTCTAGGCCGACGTTTCGCAATAAATGTATTGCATCTTCAGGGCTACAAACAGATGAGGAATAGACAGGTGGAATGAACATTGGTATAGAAACATGGCTTGCTTGCACAACTTACTAATATCTATTACTTATTTCTTATATTACTTCCTCCTCTGTTTGTAGCCCTGAAGATGCAATACATTTATTGCGAAACGTCGGCCTAGAAAAATTGTTTTATTTGGACCAACCCTCGATACTCCCAACATCTCTCCTTAGAATACCAGTGGTCGAGAACCTTTAACCTAACTTCATTATAACTTCGTGAACATTCCAAAATTCATTACTGGTTTGGTGCGATAAAGACCCTTCTGATAGTCTTCCTGTTTCCATTAGGACGTCTATTAGCGAGCTAGCGGGTACAGCAAACAATCTCCTTATACAAGCGTATTGTACTCTATTTACCAAATGGTATAGGTATATGAACAGCTGCTCCATACATTAACTAAAAGCTTCATGCGTCATAGACGCATAGGCATGCGTCAAAGACTATGAATTTACCCTCAATCAAAATCTCAGGTTGAGTCGAAACACAGTTCAGTGTTGATTGACGATTGGTTTTCTGACTGGTGCTATCTAGACATTATTCTTATATGCTTAGGCCCAGATGTTTGTAAGTGGAGGTTTCTATTCCAAATCCAATTTAGATCCTCCAATCTACCTCCTTTATTGAATGAGAGTACTGTTATCATTGTGGGGTTCATTTAAAATGAATCATTTTTAGGTTTCGGAGATGAGAATAGACTGTAAAGTCATCAGAAGAGTGGCTGGTTCAGGCGCAAGAAATGCTAGATCAGATGCAAACCCCAGGACTCTGATTTTTGGGTACTCCCTCCGCCATATCATCCCACAAATCTCTCACATACAATTCAAATAAGTAAAGACCCGAATTGCAGCCCTCTTGTACCTTCTGGCAACCTTGCTATTTACTGTCTACAAAACAGGCCTTCTATTGCTCTCATCAGCTTTGTGGAATCTCCCATCGCCTTCAGCTTGCAATATAGGGCACGAAGGTTAACACAATCCAATACTTATGACACTTTTTTTTTACACTGTTGAAATCGTGACTATAATCCTATTTGACCTCCATGTACTTTAATACCCTCTTTCCCCTACCCTGGCGCCATTCTCCACAGCAATAAGCCCGTGTTGATCTTTTCTAAGCTGCAGTAATTATAGCTATTCCTCACGCGTTGCGACCCCATGGCCTTCAGTTCCTTTGTGATAGGAAATTGTGTGGATTTTCCAAAGGATTCGGGGCTCACTTGGCCCAGGTATATTTTGTAGTAATAGGTTATTCCAGGTTATTTTGGTGCACTTCACAGCTCTTCTTTCGGGGTAGAATCACAAACCTTCTGAGTTGAGATGGTGGTTCTGATTGTAGAAATCAATGGTTCAATGCAGCTTTACACCATTTTCACCGAACTGTTTGGTGTTTTTTAAACAATAATAAGCTCCATTTTCTCGGTGGATAATGTATCTACTTGAAGTGCACTATTTGGCAAAGGACTGAAACTTGAATGTAACACACACGGTATCCTCAATCACAATTGTACATTTTTGGTGTCGAGAAGGGATTTATACTCACGCTGTTCATTGAAAAGTTTTACAGCATGATTGTTGAGCTTGAATTTTTATCATCTAAAGGTTTGTATATACAACGCACATGTGCACAGACCCATGGAACATTGATTCCTTTTTGTAAATATATACGGTCCATGTATATCATGTATTTTGTTCATGTTTGATTGGATCATTTTATCAAGTTGTAAAATTGTAAAATAATAATATAATGTACTGAGCAATGGTTAGAGGAAACTAAATGAATTATTGTTTGTTTCTACAAGTAAACATTTCAAAATTAACGTTATCTATTATGCTTGTAGAATGTTGTGATTTCTCGAATTCCTTCTATTTTTTTCCAAGTCAGTGTTATATCTTGATTATGAAAATGATTTGTAAATAATTATAACGTTTTCTTCTTTTTTCTGAGGGTCAAAGTATAGCATGAGGTGTTTGAACGTGGATAGATGTCGTTACTTTATTACGAAAAAGCGATCAACGCAAAAGTAAAACGAGATATTCAGGTTTCTTTTCCGGTATTTGAAAAACCGTGTGCTCGAGGAAGGAAATGAAGAAAACGCCTCTGCTATACGAAATATTGATAATGAAGTTACGAATTATCCCACTCACTCCACATAGATATGTTATTGCCTTAAGAGGGGATATTCTTATATGAGAAATTATAGTCTGTTACCTGTATATATCTACTCCAGTATATATACATGCATATTGATTTTTTCAAACATAGTAAAATCGGTTTTACACTACATATGTGCGTGTGTGTATGTGTGTGCGTGCGTGTGTGTGTACGTATGTACATATATACACTTATGTAAAGTTATTATATATTGGATGCGGTGCTTCGAGAAGCTCTGCTGAAAAAGTCTTCCATTTGTTAAGAATGATAATACTAAATGGGAAGGTGCATATTGAGATAGTAATTGCTTGAAAATTTGTGGCGTTATATACTTTAATTCGAAAAAAAAATAGTCTTAGTTGCCATAAATTGGGGTGCTGAATTGTTACCTTCCTAATTTTATCCCAACGAAGATGTGGCGTTTAAATTGTTTTGAAGATGTTCCAATATGACACGTTTCGAATGTGGTAATCGAGTTCGTGGGATTCCATTGGAGTAATTTTTACCATTTTAATGAAATTTATGAAATATTGAACAATCTCTATAATAAAGCTAAGGGTTTTCTCGGATTCTTGTCCCACAAACATTATGATTTCTGGACACCTACCTAAATTTCAGCTTCCTCATCACTTGACTGTTATAATGGAGCAATTTTTTTCTGAACTCTTGTGACTAGCAGTTTGGTTCAAAAAATTTTGTACTTCTTCATTGTGAGTGTACCTTATAATGTAAATTAATAAAACCAGTTTGAATAACGTCGTTTCCTTAACCGCTGTTCCTTAGTCGAGTGAACTATGAGGCTCTTCATTTTTTCCAATTGACTGGCTGACATAATATTATACTTACTCCAACGAAATGGAGTGGTTCAGCGGTCCATCCCCAAAATTACTGGCCGAACTATGTATACCACCTATGAGGCAGGGAGTTACAATTTCGGCCATTTTCTCCTCCGAAATCCGGGAGGCAATGCTATGGTCGGACCTTGAAATAAGTTGACATAAATTGTATTATTGGTTTACCAATATATGGCGATTTTAACTATTTTGGCAAATAAATGCCTGTAACAATTAAAGGGAGGTAGTCTAACGAGTCTGGATTATTTGGAATCGACACACAGTGAAAAAGATGGAACAGGATTCGAAGGATCGGAGGTTTTATTACCAAAGATACATGGCCAGCAGTGCACGTCGGCGTTGCGGGACCATATCCTACACAGTGAAGGGGTACACGTTGATGAGCCATTGAGTACCTACTCTTGCGTCAAAGTGCAAAGACGCATAATCTTCGATGCTGGAAAAAAGTTAACTTCTTAGTTTCATGTTCGTTCTTCTTCTCATTGATTGTGATTGCGTATCAGATTTTGTGTTTGATTTCAAAGAGAAATACAGAAAACTCTGCTCTGTCTATTTCAAGTGTGATTCGTGTTTTCCCAAACCCTAATCCCATACAACAACTACTCAACGAGGAACCTTCAATTGTTTTCTAAGGTCTCTCTGTTCGATGAAGTTAAAAAACTTCTGACTATCCGAGTTAAAATTTAGTGTATCCTGGATCAAAGAATCCATCCGGTTCAGCTTTTTCTAACAGCACCGTCACTTAGTTACATATCCCGTCAATGTGAAAATAAAGTCTGCAACGAGGATGATTGAGGGTGACGAGGATGATGTATGGATGAAGGAATCGTAATAACGATTCAAATTGAGAGAACGACGATGTTGAACAAAACACAATGTACAATAAAGACAGAGGGAGTAACTTCATTCCAACGATGACAAAAATATGATTGAATATTCAACACTTACAGGACTAGTTGTATTCATACCGAATACATTCACTAAGTAAATAAATACATTTACTTACTATTGTAAGATGTTGAGGGATGTCGAGGGTCGGTCAAATGAAAATTGATTTATGTGCCAACGTTTCGAAGAATATATTTCTTCATCTTCAGGGCAGTTTATGAAATGGAGTTAGACTCCAACAGGGAAGTTCTTTCCTCCAGAGTTGTTACTTCTGTGATCTGGAGGAAAGAACTTCCCTGTTGGAGTCTAACTCCATTTCATAAACTGCCCTGAAGATGAAGAAATATATGCTTCGAAACGTTGGCACATAAATCAATTTTCATTTGACCGACCCTCGACATCCCTCAACATCTTACAATAGTAAGTAAATGTATTTATTTACTTAGTGAATGTATTCGGTATGAATACAACTAGTCCTGTAAGTGTTGAATATTCAATCATATTTTTGTCATCGTTGGAATGAAGTTACTCCCTCTGTCTTTATTGTACATTGTGTTTTGTTCAACATCGTCGTTCTCTCAATTTGAATCGTTATTACGATTCCTTCATCCATACACCATCCTCGTCACCCTCAATCATCCTCGTTGCAGACTTTATTTTCACATTGACGGGATACATATATGTACCTAAGTGACGGTGCTGTTAGAAAAAGCTGAACCGGATGGATTCTTTGATCCAGGATACACTAAATTTTAACTCGGATAGTCAGACGTTTTTTAACTTCATCGAACAGAGAGACCTTAGAAAACAATTGAAGGTTCCTCGTTGAGTAGTTGTTGTATGGGATTAGGGTTTGGGAAAACACGAATCACACTTGAAATAGACAGAGCAGAGTTTCTGTATTTCTCTTTGAAATCAAACACAAAATCTGATACGCAATCACAATCAATGAGAAGAAGAACGAACATGAAACTAAGAAGTTAACTTTTTTCCAGCATCGAAGATTATGCGTCTTTGCACTTTGACGCAAGAGTAGGTACTCAATGGCTCATCAACGTGTACCCCTTCACTGGTAGGATATGGTCCCGCAACGCCGACGTGCACTGCTGGCCATGTATCTTTGGTAATAAACCCTCCGATCCTTCGAATCCTGTTCCATCTTTTTCACTGTGTGTCGATTCCAAATAATCCAGACTCGTTAGACTACCTCCTTTAATTGTTACAGGCATTTATTTGCCAAAATAGTTAACATTTTCATTTGACCGACCCTCGACATCCCTCAACATCATTCTTATTGACGGTCAAACTAAATCACACACACTTACTATTGTAAGTAAATATATTTACTCACAATCATGTTTTTACTTATAATGTCGCCCACTCCGTAAATATGATGTAAAAATATTTATAATGGATGAATAGAACAATAAATTGAGGTGGTACTTTTCAAGTGCCAAAGGATGTAGTATTGTATCCGCAAAGAGAATTGCTTTTCTTCGAATCGCGTACTTCAAAAATTAAGTAACAGTTTTGGACTAAATCCAGTTTCATTATTATTTACGGAGTACCTAGTGTTAGTACCTAAGTACTGTAGAGAACCCCTGAATGTATGTTTAGTTTCTAACATATATTTTGATGTTGACCTGGACTCAAATAATGACCATCCTGACAGAGATCATGGGGATCATAAATACAGGAGTCACAGCGTGAAAAATTGTATTGAATGAAGAACACGCACAATGATTATTATGAGCGGAAAGCAAGAAATAATCGAAGATCTTAGCTCACAAGATGATTGGAGCCCTACCAAAGGCGCACATGCACATAGCTGCATTGTTATCGTACAATGTGGCCCCACAGAATGTTGTCTCATCCAGCGGGCAATGCGCAAGTTACTTCTACTCCTCCGTATATTATCTGGATCGGTGCAACACGTTTGGCCACCAAGGCTTCCGAAGCGGGCCTGGGGAGGCAACACGATTTACAACCCGTTTGGCCACGGGGTTTTACGCTGTTGAAATTAATTTCTACGTGACATTATATGATTCGGACATTTGTCCTACTATTCTATGTGGTACTAATCAGTTGATTGGGGGATGCCTTTATTCCGCAACCCTGTCCACTTGATCTACATTTCCCCGTTTTTATAGGTCGCGATTCATACGGACCCGTTCTCAACCCCAGCCGGGAGCCGATTTATTTATTTATTTTACTGTCCCCCGTTAAAATGGTGTCAGAGGGACATTTCTAATCAGAATCATGAGCTCGTACGACATGTTTGTGAACAGTATAAATCTACTAATAAAATTTATTAGTATCTTACTTAATGAGTCATGAAAACTTTGTGTTTGAATTCTATGACGACATTGGTAAGAGGCACCCTGATAATATCAGTAATTTCGTGGCCAAACGTGCCCTCAACGCTCGCCGTATTGGTGGCCAAACGTGTTGCGTTTTCGGCTCTCGGTGGCCAGACGTTATACTCCCACCTGTATGCCGTCTCCTCGGTAAAGTTCGATCTGCTGAATCAGCTTACAGTCGGGTAAAGTTGAACCAAATTGTCAATAAATTGTTCAGCTCCATTTCCTGCGCTGTCAGCAATAACGTTACGTTTCACCTCCTAAAAGGTACCCGATTTTTAAGAGTGATTGCCGTCGGTTAGTTGCTGCGGCGAACGTGTATTGGGATGAGATGAGAAGAATACCGAAATTTCCCCAGCTGGCTATGCATAGTGGTTTATCTGAAGACAGAAAGCTTTCGTAGTGGCTGAAAACAATATTTATTAGCCTATAGAGGAGGAATTAACCAATATAGTTAACGATATTGGTTAAAATATCTATTAGGTTTGACTGGCAAAGCCTAATGTCGAGCAGTATTAATATTAATGCTACGCTGTATTTATAAATCTTATATAACATACAAATTAATTCTGAATTACTAAATGTTATCATAGTTCATCTTCTTATGGATCAATCTGGGTACTGGATTCCAACACCTCGGGGATTCCTCCCATGTTTTTTCTGTTTTTTGTTGTTTTTTTTTTCAAATTTTTTTCTACTAAGCTATTAATTGGTATTTCTACCCACTCATATAATTTTAAATCATATACGTCGTCAACCTATTTTAGTGGCTGAAAGGCACAATACAAATAACACCTTTTCTATCTATGCAGCTTCTGTATCGATTTTCTTGGCCTGAGATACTTCTCGTGTTTACGGATCGAAGGAAATTCGGATATTTGTTCATAGATACTTCTGGGTATAAATTGTTGCCGACGTAGGTGGGTGCAGGAAATAACCCGTGAAAATAATAATGGGTCTAGTTACCGACTACTCCAGTCACCAGGACCATCTGGTCTAACTCGAACAACACCCAACACTTCAACTCATTACTCCAATTTCCTCTACAAAGATATTGTAGAGAGAACGGTAGGTAACCTAAAATGAAGAGAGATCCATACACAACACGGTTAATTGTCGTGAAAGAATTCCGGAGCCTTCGTTTCATTCGATTATCGGATTCTATGTAAACCGCCGATTTTGAGGAAATAGTGAAAATTTTCTTTTTGATCGATTGCACTATTCGAAAGAATAAATCAATTGCGTTTTAGGTCGATCAACCTGACAGAACCTCAGATGGGTCGCTCTCCAAAATCGGAATTTTCATTCACACTTTGCTGCGTACGCAGGTATAACTCCATACCTATCTAAAAGGCTTTGGAGGTGGTGTATTGCCGATATTTATATTCTGCACCATTATACACAGTACATCAAGTTAATTTACTTTTTTCTTCAAAACACAATAAAACTCATTTTATTCACCAGAAATCGTTTACTTTAATTTGTTAATGTGTTTTAGTTGATCTGGAAAATCATTTCAATTGATTGACGCATTGTGTATACACATAGCAGCGGTTATATTGGCAAATTTCGCCGCTATGTTGGTCTTGCAGAGTCCTAGTACGGTTGACACGGGATTTCAGAATACACTTTAATTTCAAAACGCTCAATAAGGGGAGATTTGAACATCACGCTCCTCCGACGGCCTCTTCCGACTTCTTTTTGTAGGGTTTTCCGTCAATGGACCCTCATAGACCTAAAAGCCAACATGAGAAGAATTCCCCGACATACCCACTGTCATGCTGGAACGAGTGAAGAGTGTGTTTGTTTGGGGGAGGCGGGTGTTGCCATCGATATATCGATCACCTCTACAGTACCTATTGTGCGCACCTCGATATTGGGTAATAGCACCTTTTGACGGGACTTTTTGATCGATTTCAGCTTTCGACTATCTCGTCTTGTCCAGAAAGTAAGGTTACAAGGGCTGTGTAGAACGAAGCGAATTTTGTTTCTCAGATTTGTCACCACTGGTAGGTAGAGAGGTTCCTAACGGTCAAAACAATTCATCAAACGTCTCAGTCCGTTACGAAATAGTAGTAGTAGTCACAGCAGCCAAACGCGTCAAACAGTTCGTCCTCCAATCGCTCCACCTACCGCAGGTGTGAGTTATTATTCAGTTTCTTACTTTGCGGAACGAATACGTGGCCTGTATCCATCGCCACCTTGTGGAAACCTATGGATCCGAGGTGATGACCCGTCAGTATGTTACCAAGTAGGTTAAGTTATTTAATGAAGGCACTCACGACGAAGAAAGGTGTCATTTCAGATGAGCTTTGGCGGCAGGTTGAGAAAAAAGTTCACGATGATCGTCGTGTAACTCTTGACGCCCCTAATGCAAGTTTCCTACACATCTCACAAAGTCTCGTGGGTGAAATCATATCAGAAAAACTTGGTTAAGTAGGTATAAGAAGTTGTGTGCCAGGTGGTTGCCGAAAATGTTGACTCCAGAACATCGTCTAAATAGTGTTTTGGCTGCACACGAATTTCTTGAACGGTATGAAAGCGAGAGTGAAACTTTTCTTGACTCAATTGTGACTGGTGACGAAACGTGGGTGTGTCATTCCTACCATCAACCAACAAATTGATGATTCAAAAGTTCATTGACCAACAAAAGTTCATTCACCATCAACCAACAAATTCAAAGTCGAATTTTCAGAAAGGAATATTAAATTTATATAGTTGGGATGTATATTATACTCAATTTATATTATATTTTATAGGCTCAATAAAATAAATTTAATACCAACTCAATTAAAATAAAATGTTAATAGCAACTAAATCCGATTTGATTGATGTATATGAATCTAGATGGCTGTGACCATATAGAGTTAGCCTGGACCAGAAGGCTGGGTTTGTTACATGTAATGTCGAGCTACAATAAAAGTCATAGGCGTCCGTCTCATTATTCCCTTTTATATAGTCTACCACAACACGTACAACCTAACTTTCCAGGAGAAGGAAAAACTGCGCAGTTGCTTCATTTCTGTTGCCGGGGTTTTCGTCGGATGTATTCATATTTTATGACGGTAACTTCTTGGAGATGATAATAACATTATTTTTGACGCAAGGGTTGGAGAAGCCAAACATACAAAAATTCAAAATTCTTAGAAATTGGGAGTTGGGATGTTATCATTCTGAGGTCCAAGCGGAGATGAGAGGTTCTTATTATACGGCGACGATATTCATCTCAATTTTAACCGCATGTTGTAACCATACTTTCTGGACGTCCCTCGTATTTCATCACCCCGCATTTGAACGAAGATCCGTATTAGACAAAGATCTCCACCAGCGATGGCTACTATTAGATTAAGAAAAATCACTTTAGACAATTTACTGCACAAGCGCCATTCAAAATAATGACACGGGTATCACAATCTAGTATCTCGAAGGCAACCAGTGAAGATAATATCTACATATTATGTATTTGATAAGACTGTTCACGAAATATATTTTCCGGTACTCTCTGAAATGTAGCAAGTGCGTTTCAACGCGGAAAACCACGTAGCCCTGCGAACGTCCCAATTAGCTCGCAGATTTTCGGAATAGGAAGTAAATCATTATTCGTCACATCAATTTGGAACGAGCAAAATTAGACGTATTAACATGGGTTCACAGATGGCATAGGTTCACTCCGAAGATCGCACTGCCTCTTTTTATTTCATTCTTCTGTTTTACCAGTTCGCCTGCGGTTGCAGACGTTGTGGGGTCAGCAGTGTGGCGTTCACCGTCAGCTGAATTTGTGGATGACCTCCAATACTGAGTATGTTTCTGAAAAGTGTCCAGCAACGCACGTTATGGAACCTACTGTTAGTACGTAACTTGCTTAAATGGGAGTAATAAATATTCATTATTGTGGGTTGTGTTTTTAATAAAACCACCTTGTAGCAGCCAATAATTTTAATGGAAGGGTGACGTATATTAATATTGTATATATAAATATATATATATATAAATATTGTATATTAATCATTGTTCATCGTGTATATAAAAATCATTATTCATTGTGTAAATAGTTACCTACAATTATCTTACTGCAAATACATCATCGTAGTGCAATTTATCAGCTTGTAAGGTAAGCCTAGCTCTTGTCAATTAATACTTAAGGAAAATTCTACATGTAGTTTAGTCGATCTGAGTTGATTGTTTGTATATATTTTATTGTTCACTAGGTATGATTAGGGTCTACACTGGAGGCCGAAACGTGACCCTTCCATTAAAATTATTGGCTGCTACAAGGTGGTTTTATTAAAAACACAACCCACAATAATGAATAACCGCAATCAGCCTGGACGCACCTACCACACCAACAGTAATAAATATTACCCTAACTCGACCATATACCGAAAAACGGACGTCAATTTAATGAGAAAAAGTTATGCCTGCTCAGTAATCGGACGCGCGACCGAATTTGATCGAGGTTGGTAGGTACGCAACAAAATTTTGATTTTGATGGGCGACCTATTGAAATTTGTCCGCTCTGTGTGTATATAATGTCTTTGCATTACAGAAATCATGCAATAACGTATCTTCATCATTGAATTTTCCATCCATTTGGATTTATTGGAATAAAAATAACAAAAACGCTCAAAATTATTGACCTGCCATCGGACATTTCATATGAGGATATGTGACAAATAAGTACTTTAAACTCAATATTGGGCAAGTCTTGCAAGATCTTTTTCGATACCCCAACTTTACGCCAAGGCAATGCCTCTGTACCACCATAAGCATGCCAAACATCACATGTAGGTACCCAGTAACAACTGTTGTTTCGAGGTGCCCGTTCTCCCAGTCATTCAATGCTAATGATTTTCAATAAGTCTCTTCGAGATTATAATTTCATCAGCAGTACCTTCTCACGAACTAAATCCAAGAATATTATCTCGTCTTGGCACATCAATCTAGAGCTTGCAACAATAAGTGATCTCAGTACCTCCATTTACTAATATTAGGTTGGTCTCCTTTACTAGTAGAAATTATTAATTTTTGTATCTTTGAAACTGATATTTAGGTAGGTATGTTGTTCACATTGGGTGACCCCTGTGGCACAGCAGCTCTTGCCGAAGGACAGGCGCTGCCTATTTTGGCAATCTCATTTATTTTATGTTAAGGATCCTGGTCCGCCGAATTGGTTTCTTCTTTTCTTCTTCGGATATTTTACTTTTCCCTAAGGTAAAAAAATGCTAATTTGTATATCGACGAATACACATGCTTTTGGTTAATAACCTTCGATAAAATTTATTTATTTAATAACCATTGGAATATCGACCAAGAAAAATTTGTTTTGTTTCATCGAGTTCTGTGATACTTTCGTGTCTACAGGTATAATAAAACCCCCAAAAAACACTCCGTGTAAAAATCACCCCGCCTCGCAAATATCATTCTTCAGAGGCCGGAAAAAGTTATGATATCCACTTTCCCCGCCCGCCCTTTTCCTCATTAAGGAGCTAAGTATAATGAAAAGCTTAACCACTTCACAAGCACCGTACCCATTTCGAAATCTCCCCTTGGCGCTATTGCGAGACGTTTTTATTACTTCCACAAGCAACTAATACTTGATGGTGGTTAACGTTTTATACAAGTATTAGTTGCTTGTGGAAGTAATAAAAACGTCTCGCAATAGCGCCAAGGGGAGATTTCGAAAGGGGTACGGTGCTTGTGAAGTGGTTAAGCTTTTCATTATACTTAGCTCCTTAATGAGGAAAAGGGCGGGCGGGGAAAGTGGATATCATAACTTTTTCCGGCCTCTGAAGAATGATATTTGCGAGGCGGGGTGATTTTTACACGGAGTGTTTTTTGGGGGGATATCACATCTTTTTGTTGTTGAAGTGGGTCATTTTATAAAGAAGGTCTATGCAAAATTTCAAGTCGATTGGTCCGGTTACCCAGGCTGTAGACTCGTCAAAGTTGCCAAAATTAGCCTAAATTTCATTTTTTTGTTTCTAAAAGTTTTTGGGTTGAGATAATGGGTTAAACCTTTCAAAAGGCACTGTCTGATGTTGAAACGAAGCTCTGTGCCAAATTTCAAGTCAATCCGTGAAGGTGGAAATGCCTAACTGATTAAGGAGAAGAAGAACAGGTAAGGGTGAAAAACCGGGTTTTTGAAGTTATATAACTCGGCTCCCTTTAAAGATATCGACTTGAATCTTTCAAAAGGCACTTGCTACACTTGAAACAAAGCTCCGTGCAAAATTTCAAGTCAATCGGCGAAGGTGGAGAGGCTGTAGCCTTGACCGACTGAAAAAAGTAGAAAAACATGGTAATTGGTTTTTGAAGTTATATAACTCGGCTCCCTTTAGACCTAGCGACTTGAAACTTTCAGGGCTTTCTATTATCCACACCAAAAAGATCCATACCAAATTTCAAGTTGATCGGTCTACTAGGAGCCGAGATATGGCCATAATTAGCCTAAATTACCCTAAATTTCAGTTTTTTGTCCCTAATTTTTTTTTGGGTTGAGATAATTGCTTATTTCGTTCAAATGGCACTGAGCCATGCTATAAAGAAGATATGTAAAAAAATTCAAGTCGATTGGTCCTTTTACCCAGGCTGTAGACTCGTCAAAGTGGACAGAATTTTCCTAAGGTTTCTGTTCTTTTGTTTCTAAAACTTTTTTGGGTTGAGATAATGGGTTAAATCTTATATAAGGCTCTGTCTCAAGGTTAAATGAAGCTCTGTGCAAAATTTCAAGTCAATCGGTCAACGTGGAGAGGCTCCAGCCTTGCCTGTCTGAACAAGGAGAAGAAGAAGGAGAAGAAGAAGGAAAAGGAGAAGAACAATCTAAGGCCAAAAAACCGGGTTTTTGAAGTTATGTAGCTCGGCTCCCTTTAGACCTATCGATTTGAAACTTTCAGGGCTTTCTAATATACACTCAAAGAAGACCCACACTAATTTTCAAGTTGATCGGTTAAATAGGAGCCGAGATATGGATACCTCGAAAACGCGTTTCGTGACGTCCGGTAAACATGCACTCGGCACCGTTCGTTTTCTCAACTTCTTTGCTTGGCGGGGCGGAACGCTACCGCGTTCCTAGATAAATTCGAATATTTGGCGGTAGGTACTTCCTGGCATTATTGCTGACAACTGTGTACGAGTAATACTAGTATTATATCAATACAAATGTATTCATAATAATGGTTCACCAAATAGAAATGTTTCATTTATCATTAAATTTTATATAAATAAATTATAGACCAACAAGAGCTAGTTACCGAATCCCCCCCTCCTCCCCTTTTTTGGAAATGACCATCTAGTAACCAATTTGAACAATATTCGCAGACCTACTGACTAGGCAAGTACATTCCTAGGTATGTAAATTCCCGAAATGAAACAGCCTGACAAGTCACACATCACTTTAAAGGTTCTTTACGCTGAACACGATGGTGTAGTCAGAATAGCGATATCCTATTCTGTTCGAAGGATATGAAGATTATGAATATGAAGACTTTGAAGATCGTGGTTGTTCGCGTGGAGATGTTCTTCACGGTTCATCAGTTCTATTCTGATAACGAAATAAGATATCGCAATTGTGACTTCGCCATCGTCTTGAACGTTGAAAAATGTATATACTGAGGTGTTTATCGACAAAAAATGGACAGCTTCATTTTGGGAATTTATGGGTAATCCCCTTCCCCTAAAACTTTCCTAGCGAATAAATTTGGGGGTGTACGATTTTTTTAACCTCGGAACTTTTGGTTTTGTGGGGCTGTGTTATTATTTCGAGAGTCGAACCATGATTGTTGATGTGTTGGACCTGATTTAACCTGATTTCCACTGTGGAGCAACATGTACATACCTTTCATGCGATATTGCTTTTTATGAATTGTAGAGGAAAAATTGCAAGGCAATTCTTTGAAGGGTCCCAAGGAAAATTACTTGCATAGTGAATTTTACCAGCTGTTTAAAATTTTAAAAAATGTGCGGTGGAGAAAACCGTTTGTTCGACGTTTGCCGGTTTGAACGGTTCTTCGCCTACACGGAAAACGGTACGGTTGAACACTTGGATACATTCGCGTTCCTAAACGGATGGAGAGGGAGACAAAAATCGAATAATTTCAGTTATTTTGTATGCGTTCAGAGCAAAATTTATTTGGGATACAATTGTTCAGTGACAGTAGGAAGATTTGAAGGGAAGGTTTTGTGTAACGATTTGGGAAGGACCGGGCAGCTGCGGAGCTGAGGGAACCAAACTGGACGGTTCTTAAAGTTTGTGTGTTAACAATTGCGTTGATATCAGCACTTGAACTCCCGCGATAATGATGAGTGCGCGTGAAAAGTGAACTGGTGTGGTGCATGTGGGGATGACAGTGAGGTTTCTGCGCTGGCGCAGTCGATGAAAGGGGCAGCGCATGACCGGAGCCATGGCTCAGAGGGCGGAGTCAAAACAGACCAATCACAAGGCTCGGGCGGGAAGTGACTTCCCGACGCCAGCGCCCCACTACCCGGTTCTCTCGACGGACGAACGGGTAGTCAGTAGTGACCGACTTGTGACGCATGTAGGTTCAGTAGAAACGAGATTTTGTTTGTATTTTTCGTGATAAACCGCAAACCTGACGCCAATACAAGATCCACCTTTTTCAAGAGGACGGGCTCCAGGGCTCCCTCTTCTGCTCCACTCTTGCCCGCTCCTCGCCCACCCCCACAATATTGGTGAGTCGAAATTTTATGTCATTAGGGTTTCCAGGTATAAGCTACGCCCCCCTTACCCCCCCTCCCCCACACCCGTGTCGTGGACTATCAACAATTTTCGTCCCTCTTATCACCTTATTGACAAGTGCTTTTCTTATCAGTATCTCGTCAACGCCCCCTCCTACGATAACTAGGTGACCTGTTCCGAACAGCTGATTGTATGTAACCACCATTTGACAATTGCTGTTTTGATCTGTATACCCCATTTTGGCACAGATTGGTTCCTCCCCTTCACTGTTAACTCTCATCTCTATTCATCAAGTCTTACTTAACTTGGGCTTATCGATGAAAAAAGCATTATTTCTCGAAAACAATTGTTTGGTCGGCAGGAAAAAAGGTAGAGCTTAGCTAGACGACCGAATTATATTGACATTCCCACTCATCTATCAAATTTTTAGTTTGTTCGTACCTAGTTTATCATTTTTTCAAGTGGGACATGGTAGTTTACGATAGCGTAGGTATGTTAATCCGGATGAACACAAGAAAAGCCTTTGCTTAGAATTCCCATCATGCATCAAAACAGACGTTCAAAACAAACCATAAATAGGTATTTGGAATGTCAACAATCTGTTTGAGTGTAAGGGAAACAAACTGTTTATTCGAGAGTTTCTTTCATCTCCTGAAACTTAGAACAAATTACATTACCTACCTACCCTCATATTCACATTTGGGTAAAACTCGCTTATCATTCTTATATTGCTTAATTAATTGTTCACCCTATACCCAGTTTTCCACGTTTACAGAAGTTCACACCTGTTATGTGAGAGTGGAATTAGGGTTGCAATATGATGGCAATACTCACCATTGCAATATGGAATGGTCTGTACCTAGTGTTATGGTGGTGAGCTTGTTGTGAGATCATGAAAGAATAATTTATGCAACTATAGTGATCAATGTTGTTGATGAAACAGTGTTTTCTATCGCTGTCGTGTTGAAGTGATTGATTTTTTTTCTTCTTCTTCTTCTTTTCCGCGAAAGCCCAAAGAGCGTCATTTAAGTTCCAGTAGCGATTTATTCTATACATCTACCTATTTCTAGTAAGTACTTGAATAAATTGACGGTTTCCACTTGTTACTCATCGGTCCCACAATAACAGGTCAACTGCGTTACAACTCACTGGCGATTTAAATGTTTTGACTGACCGTGAAGAGTGGTGTAGGCACAAAAGCGGATTACTATTTTTAGGCATCTACGAGTACCTATTATTATTATTTTTAAATTGAGTGTTTACATTAAAAAAAATTAAAAGAAATCACATGTAATGTGCCTAAATGGCCAGTCAAGGGCGATCATTTCCGTAAACTTTGTTTTATACCTCACTAGATAGTCGAAATGCTGTTCGGTTAAAAATTAGCTCGTCTCATCAATATATCATGGATGGTTGGAGTAGATAATAAAAATTAATGTCATTTAGCTCTAAACAAGAATGCTACTACAAAACTACTATTAATAATTGTCCGTAAGCTCAAAACTATTCGAAATTGTCTTATATCTACCCTAGAAAAGGAGACATACTTCATGTTTGCACGAAATAATTAACTGTCTAAAAACTATCACGTGATAGTGATTAGACAGTTAATTATCTCGTGCTAACATGAAGTATGTATCCTTTTCTAGGGTAGATATAAGACGATTTCGAATGCTTTTGAGTTTTGGACGTACATCCCTTTTGAAAATGAATGTCATTATTTATAAACTCCCCCATTTCGGTCTTACGTTGCCTGGTGTTTTCAGTCAGTTTAGGAAATAGCTTTTGCGAGTCAAATTAGCACTGCAACATTTTAGTACGAATCCGCATCGCCCAGAGAACGAGTAACCTTGGAATGATAGCAGTTGGTCCATAATACGCAAACATCTTACGCTAAGCTCAACTTGGGAAAATGAGCGATGAGAGAACGTTTGAGATTTTTCAAGACTCGGTGGCATTTAGTTGATATTAGTTGGGAACCCGTCGACGAGAAGTTTGATAGAAGCTCGATGGTCACATCATAATAATTATTGTATGAAGCCAATTTGCATAGGCCGCTTCGAGGAGTAATTTCGACACGGTTTTCCTCTACAACCACTCGACTTGACTGATCAAACCTTCTTGCAACACATTCTGTTTTGGATGTAGGTATACATATTATTTGTTACGGGCATAGACGTCAGATTGAACTGCCTGGAATGTCTTTCTACTCAGAATGAACTGATTGGTTTTACTGGTTTGGAGTAATTGGAACAATTGGAGTGATGAGCTAAAATATTGTGGATTGATAATATTCACGTGCAGATTGAGTATAAAAACTCTGTAAATTCTCACACAACGGTTTTATTATCTTCTTCGTGCAGATCACACTTCTGTCTACATCAATAAATGATTACTATTACGAATTATCATTAATTATCATCAAGTAGTATAATTAATTAATAATTATTGGTAAGGATTAATAATTATTAATAAATATTAGTGATTATAATTAAAGATTATCATCAATTCACTTGATACCTGAAAACCCTGTGCTCTTGATCAGCTGGGCCAGTAGGACCATTAGGAACAGTAGGACATTAAATAAACTCTATTTAAATGTCTAAAAAAACTATACCGTTCAATCTGAATTTGTCGAGATTTGAAAATTTTTCAAAATTTGTTTTGAACCCCTTCCCATTGATCCAGGGTTATGAAAGGTTTAAAGGATCATTGCGGGGTTAGTCCGAACCCGCAAAGCAAATACCTATCGTAATTTTAGCACAACGCTAACTGGGCAAAGTATGGTTTTGGTTTTTTTTCTATTCGATTTTTTTAATCTACGTACCTTGAAACGTAAACCCTCAAATGTTGAGGGGGTTAATTTTTTTTCTTGGGCGATTCACATGGTTCATCATTGGAGATAATAAACCAAAATTGGTCTGAAGATCCGCCGTTTGATTCGCGCTCACGTTGACGATTTTCCCTCGGTTTTAACTTCGATCAATCATTGTGATCGAACGAATTTGAATAGTATTTGATTTAGAGAATGTTTTAAGAGCATCGGGAGTGCAATACGACCTGCCGTTCGTTCACAATGAAGGCCCAAAGGTAGAATGTCAATATGAGCATGAATAATCGCGCAGAAACTTCAAATGTTTTACCATGCGATGCGGCCTCAATCGGTATTCTCTTGTAGAAAGACGAATATCCCTCATATTTCGCTGCTTGTAATGGGGCTCGCATATGAATCCAATGAATAGTATATCAATATTATTCTTGTTGAGTTGTTGAGATTATGCGTATCTACTGGATCAATTTGTTGTGGGCCGTTTGCGTTAGACATTTCGGCATTGACCTACCGGGTCAGTGATCGGCACAGAATAAGAAATCGTTGTGGGAAAGTGGACAGTTTTTCAACGATGAACATCAAGGTGGTTCGGAAATAATCTATTATTGTTACTTCAGCACGGAATGTACTTGGCAAACATCACTGAGCTAGTTAACAACTCTATTTTGGAAAAAGATCATCTGCTCACCTTCTTGAACAAACAATAACTTCTGCTCATTATTCCAATTATTCTGCATTTTTTGGGACTCAGAAGGATATTTTATACAGAACAATGATCAAGACAGAAGGGTTATCTATACAGAAAACAATATACCGTTGTGGAAAGATTTGCGACGTTTTTAAATTGTCCTATGTTCTGATTCTACGTGTCATGAAACGTAAACCCACCACTCCCCCTCCCCCCCCCCCCCCTCATGGTTTATTCCCATACTGGAAATAATAAACCAAAATACGTGTTTGTTGTTATTCTTCCTGGATCTTGGAATGAGGTTCGAACTAATATAGTACGACGATGTGCATATATATAATTCAATTGGTCAAGGAACGAAAAACTGCTGTGAAGTGTATTGTGGGGATACTTAGTAATGAATAGAGGCAAAATAATCCTTGATAACAGTTATCAAGGATTATTTTGTCTCAGTTACGGTGGTTTGATCTTGTGTTAAGTACCTACCTATAGATTAAATTATATAATTTTATAGCATCAAACAACGGACAAACCCCGTGCGTTCAAATTGTCCCAAAACGGATTACAATTTTGTAATTTTTCAGGGCATAATTTCTTCGTGTTTCGTATCATTGACCACAATGTTTTGTCTCTTTCGTCAATTTTCGGAGTTACACACTGTCTGCCGGCCGACTCGGTAGTGCCCGAAAATTCTCCCTTATTGTCATACTGATCAATTGGAAATATAAGCCTGAATGAAAGGTTGGTAAGAATGGCGTCTCGTGAAAAAAAGGGAAATAAAATATCTTACCATTTGCTGTCATTTACCTGGCATTGTCAATCATCTTGTATATTATACAAGTGCATCTTTTGATGATTGACAATGCCAGGTAAATGACAGCAAATGGTAAGATATTTTATTTCCCTTTTTTTCACGAGACGCCATATTATGAGAATCGTTTGTTTCCAAGAATAACACTCTGCTTATTCTTACACAATGGTTTTAGCGAATTCTCGAAGAACTATTGATTCCTATTGTTTCTCGGTTCAGAATTTTGAAAACTCGAATTTCCGAAAAATGTTCATACCAATATCCGGTCCAGACCATCCTAAATTCACTGCCAAAAGACACCGAAAATCATATATATATACCCATGTATTTATATGTAATGTTGAATGAAGTCGAGGGTCGGTCAACTGACCCTCGACATCCTTCAACATTATTTTTACTGACGGTCAACAAATCACATACACTTATATTTATATGTTTATGTATGCGTCATTCCAGACGATAACTCGCGATAGAATTGAGATGAAAAGTTCAAATTTGCACAAAAAAATCCTTCCTGGCAATCAAACGGCTAAATTCGTAGATGTACAAAATTGCTGTATCTTATTCCGTTCTCGAACTGCACGACTGTGGATTTTTATTAGTATCATGAGGATAACCAACCCTTCTTTCTGAGATATTGTACCGAATAACCAATAGTTTACAATCGTGTTTATCTTTTTTGTTCGTGAATTACTACATTACAAGTGGGTACTGAACAACGCAATCATTGCTTAGGTACTTACCCACATCCTATTTCTTCAGGTACATCAAGAAATTTGATTTAATGCAAGTACGATCGATGTTATTACACTAGCGGGTAAAACCGTCATTGAGGTCCGCAAAAATTCATTTTTCTCTTCTATTACGTTAGAATTTATTTTAAACCAAAGATGCAGGTCAGAAATTGTACACTCTTCTTTTTCTCCGGCCGCAGTGGTTTCACCGCACGACTCATTATCAACTCTACGTATGTTATTAGGTTCAAACACACCGATTCCGCACTCCGCAGTGTATGAAGAAAGACACCAAACTTTTTTCACTGGTGGCATCACCTCTGCCACTGACTCATTACCGTCTCGACGCATGCTATAAAGCTCAGAATCTATTCAACTGTCCAATAAGCATTACAAAAGATGTGGAACACATAATTTCACTGGTTTCATTACAACATCGTTCTCCGAACTCAACCAAATATGTCGAGTTTGCTATGACACAATTGACAAATAAGTGTGTGATGTTGTTTCGTATGCTTATTGGCTAGCAGAATTGATTGTCGGACTTCATAGTATATTTTGAGATAATGGATCACAGATAACAGTAAAGATGAGTGTTTTCATTGCTGTTCATTTTTCACAAATCCTAAAACTATTTTCGAACTTTCAAAAATACGTCCAGGTGGTTCTTACGCTACTACTGGCTTCGCTGGCTCCAAAATGTTTTGAAATACGATTAAATTTTGAAAAATCAACCGAAATCTCGAGCGGTAGTAATGAAATTCTATAAACACTTACTGAAACTCTACGAGTATAAACACTCATTTTCATCCGTTTAGAAGAAAATCAATTCTTAAATTCGAAATTTTTTGGTCGGAACCGACGGAGAAAGCTTGATAATGAATTGAATCAGACTGTAGATTGAATAGGTACAATAGTTCGAAAATTTGCTCAATAATGAATTATTCATGTTGTCGAACTGAAAAATAGGGTACAAATTCTGACACACTCACACTAAAATTCTACTCAATCAATGTTTTGCGAAATCACCATACTTCGAGCTCTTTCCTACTCATAAACATTTCTGCCAAATGTGGGAATTTCCGCCACAGGTACCTATTGTGGACACGTATTGTCACATGCTGAAATTAGAAAAAAAAGAAAAAAGGGATTGATTCAGAATATTCTGACGGAAGTATAAGTATAAAGAAATAGTATTAAAAACTCATCAAATAATTGACAACGGTTAACTATCTTCTTATTGCAGATCACCCTTCTGCCTAGATCACTAAATGGTAGATTGATCAATAATAATTTTTATTGATTATTATTAATTTTAATTATTTATTATTAATATGTCATATTATTAATCATCATAAATTATTATTAATCAACTCTTTGTCTCAAAATCGTGTGCTGTACGAATTAGCTGGGCCAGTGTTAACATAGACCCGACAAGCTGCCGCATTATTCACCCTCATGTGACGACGTTCGACCTGCTCCAACTCGTTGTGAATGGATGGTCTTAAAAAATTTTAAGAATTGAACATTTTATAATTGTGAACTACACCGTTTAGTATACATTTTTCGAGATATGAATTTTTCAAAGTTTCAAAATTCATTTCAAACCCCTTCCAATTGACCTATTGTTATGAAACGTTTCAAGGATCATTATGAGGTGGATCCCAAACCCGTAAACCTAATTTTGTCATTTTAGCACAACGCTAACTGGCAGACGGAAGGATTTTTTTTTTTAAATTAGATTTAAACCCTTAAGTTTTGAGGGGGATAAGTTTTTCTTGGGCGACTCCAATGGTTCATTATAGAAGATAACAAGCCGGAATCCGTCCGCCGTCTCCGCCACTTTGCCCAGTTAGCGTTGAGCTAAAATTACGAAATTTGGATAACAGTTTCGGACCCCACCCACGATGTTCCTTGAAACTTTTCATAACCCTAGGTCAATGAGAAGGGGTTCAAAACGATGTTTGAAATTTCGAAAACGTCATATCTGGAAAAATTCAGTGGAACAGTATATTTTTTAGTTCACATTTAAAAACTGTTCAGTTTTTAGAATTTTTAAGATCATTTACGGCTTCGTATGACAGCCTTTCGTTCACTATGAGGGCTCAAAGTTGAGCAGATCGAAAATCGTCAACTTGAGGGTGAATCATGCGGCAGCATGTCGGGTGTATGGTCAAACTGGCCCAGCTGATTCGAACAGCACAGGGTTTTCAGATATCGAGTTAATAAATAGTAATTATTTCTTTTGAAATCGACTCATTATGACGGAGCCTACTGTCTGAGATGCGTCCTTATAAAGAATGTTCTTGATAGTCGGTGTTGAATTAGCGGATACGTTTTGTCACAATAAGTATATTTTTTGTCTTGGGTTATGCTTTCGATTGATCTGAAATTGATAGTCAATCGGGTTTACCCTCCTTTTACAATCGCTGGTATATACTGTAAGTGGCCTCACTCGCGAGCTCACTCGTCCAGAAGTCTGCGGCAAGGAGACCTCGCTTCTCAATACGTCGCTTCTCTTTTCGTGTCCCGATGTTGTCTTTTCAACCCTTTCAGTGTGATACATCCTACATTCATTATTGGTGTAACCAGTGCATCTGCAATCGGTAGGAAGCTTGTGGAAATACGTTGTTAATATCTTGGTGATATAATAATCACAGTCGCTGATCACCGTCGGCAGAGATAAGGAAGTTACCCGAGCAGGACGATTCTTCTCTTCTAGCTGTACACTTCGGGCGGGTAAATTCATACGAAATGTCCATTTATATGGATCAAGGGGCTTCGCTTCGCGTGGATTTCGTGAACTTTGACTGGTTTCAGGTACCTACTATCATATTGATTACCGCTGATCACAAGATCTGCTCGCCTCCGAGGGGCGCATAGGATTCCGACGTGAGATCAGTGCTACAAGGTTCGGGTGCTCGAGTGCTTTGAGAGAAAGGCGACACCGATGTAGGTCAGGTTCAGTGAGCGAGCCTACCAATGGGCACTGAGCGAATTCCACCCACTCGGTCTCAACATCTTGAGGCATACGGTATGACTCGATTCTAATAATTTTTTCTACGAATTTTCATCTATTAGAGTAGAATAGAAGGATCGTACTCCACAACCTACTCTGTTTGTCCCTCGTACCAGCGTCATGCAGTGGGCCAATTTAGGTGGGAAAAATGCAAAAACCGTCTCATTCACGTTGGCCATGAATATAGAGTGTAGTATATATTTTATATCGATTTTTTTAATTCTATTCTTGTTGATGTAAATTCGTAGAAAAAAGATTAGTACCGAGTCATGCCGTATGCTTCAAGATGTTGAGACCGAGTGGGTGGAATTCTCTGTGCCCATTATATACCATAATAATATTATGGTATATTATACCATTATATATATTATATTATATTTGATAGGATAGTTATTTCCACTAAAAACCTCAAATAACTCCATTTGGCTCACAAATTCTTGGGAACGAACTCACCATCAACCCAGCTCCGATTAGCCAATACGGACTCAGGTCTTTTACCTTTGAATACAAATGTTGAATTATGTTTTTCACCATCAAACCACTCAAACGGGTTGGAACCATATTTAATGAGGGAGTCATGAGTCAAAACAATAACGATGTCTTCAAGAGAAGGAGGGAATCATTTTTCACGTAGGAGGTACGCAAGTAAAAGTCAGTATGAGTAGCTAAGTGAATCTATTTCGACTCAATGTTACTATCACTTCTTAAATTTATCCAGGTTGCTTTGAAACCATCTTAAGTAATCAATCAATTCGTTGGTTTACCCTTTAAGATACGAAGATTCAGAAAATCGAATAATCAAAATCTACGCCATCCGCAGCACCTTGCCCAGTTAGCGTTGTGCTAAAATTAAGAAATTTGGTTTACGGATTCCAACCAACCCCACAAAGATACTTGGAACTTTTTTCTAGGTCAATGGGAAGGGTTTCAAAATGAATTTTGAAATTTTGAAAAAATGCATATCTCGAAAAATTCAAATGAAACGGCATAGTTTTTTTGGACCATCCGGAGGCTTTTACGACCAGCCGTTTGTTCACAATGAGGGCTCAAAATTGGATCAATCAAAAGTCGTCAACATGAGGGTGAATCATGCGGCAGACTATGGAGTCATGTTCATGCTCAGTGGGGTGTGCCATGGGGTGTTCTGGCCCAGCTGATTCGAACAGCACAGGGTTTCCAGATATCGAATAAATAAATATTATTAATAACTAAAAATAATTATTAATCCTTAACCATAATTGATAAAAATGTACACACTAGAAAGAAGGGTTATCTGTACAAAGAAGATAATGAACCGTTATGTAAGAATTCGCAAAGTTTTTTTCTCATATTTTCTGTAAGATTCTCACACATTTCATCAGTTTAACTTACGGGTTTTGTTTTGGGAATCAGTATGATCAACATAGTGTTATGTTTATTTTCATAATTCTGTTTTTAAATTGCGTTTGTTTAGGAAGAGAACTGTACAACCCATATACGTACTTGAGTATATCCAAATGGCACACCCCACTGACAGTGGGCCACTGTATGTCGAAGATTGTGCTGTGGGGGGAATTAACATTTTCTTCAAGAGAAGGTATTTAAGAAGGCATTGAATTCGACTAGCGACAACGTAGTACGCGTGCTAATGACATGACAATAGCAATGGTAGTCTATTTAGTAGAATACGTGAGTTTCTTTTGGAATTTAAACACAAGAATACGAAAGCGCGTGCGACAAGCGCTCGGTGCGAACAAAGCTGCAACGTGAGGCTCTCAATGCAAGTCCGTACAGAGGTGTAAAAATTGGTGAAAAAAATTTCCGAATGGCTCAGCTTGAGAATCGTGCATTCTGGATTGAAGGGATGTTTGTAACAGCGTAGAATGAACGATTTTATACGGTGCGCTTTTGAACGCTCTTCCATCTGGCCTCACATTCAACCCGGTATGTCCGTTTGTATCCGTCGGAGTTCATTCCAAGTTTTACGGTAGTTAAGAAGTTTTTATACCAATCAATTTCCAATCGGACCAACAGAAGATTGTTATCAGTTCATGCGTTTCCACAGTTTCCTCCAAATGCGAGATCTATATTTTTTATCGCTCCTCGAGCTGTGAGTTTCTGAAACTCCCAAATATTTCATCCCATGTTCAGATAAATGGCGTTTGAGACGTACCTCCTCTCAAATGCTATGTCGTAGCTAACTCAATGTTTTGTCCTGCCTTCGTATGTGTATACACACTACCCGCGTATACCAATTTGGATGAATAATAATTGGGAGCCGTCTCTGGTTAATTATTAAAAAATAATTAAAACCACGAAAACATCGCCGGATGCTGCGAGCATAAAGCATGAGACCCAAGAAGAGAGAGAGAGACAGAGAGAGAGAGAGAGAGAGAGAGAGAGCGTTTATTTCAAAAAATGAATTGAATTTTTCTATAAACAATTACTCACGCTTATCCTGCTAATCCTTTAGGATTGTCGCAGGGAGTTTGTTCGGCCTTTAATCTGTTTACTAACTCTATAAATATCAAAAACCTTATTTAACATGTCACATAAATACCCATTTAAAAATCAACACAATACAATATAATGCTTGATACAATACAATGCAATACAATAACCATTGAATTTGACAAAATAAATGATAAACAATTCAATCTATCCCTATCCCTACCACATTATTCATAATTAAACTCTTCCATCAAACATTTTCTATATTTTCCTGCTTTCTTCAAGTATAGCACAAGGCCAGACCATCCCCTAATTCCATCCAAAATGTCCCTCTGCTCCAGAGTTGTCAATCGGGGCCTTCTCATGCACGCCACACGGAACTCTCTCAGCACCGGACAGACAGCCATAAAGTGAAAAGCGGTCTCCGGATCATCCAAATCACACATTGAACATTTGTTTGCTGTTCCCGCCTTCCACCATTTGTAATTTACATTTACCACTTCAGCTCTGGCCCTAAACACAGCGCGTGTGATATCCAAGGACGTGCACGCCAGATACTTTCGTCCACCCTCCGCCGTTCTGTCTAGTTGTGCATACAGTTTGGGATGCTGCGACTCATTTACCTCCAGGTCCAGGTCTCGCTTCCATGCCTCTATACTCTTTTCTCTGAGGGATAACAAAACCTGCTCCTAGTTTGGACCTTTACTTGACCCCTCCAGAGGTGCATTGTGCTTATCCGCCAGCCCCCAGTACGCAGAACACCACGACACCAAAGCTTTTACCACCTCCTCCGCTATAATTCTCGGGTATTCCAGGGGAGCTTCAACGCTCGGACCGCGTAGTCCATCTGCAGCTTCCTGACATAAAACTCGAAAGGTTCGACCCCACTTTTGGCGTATACGATGTAATTGGGAGTATTTTGAGGCAATGCGAAAAGTTTTTTAATGTAATGCCTATTGAACTTTTCCAGTTGCTCAAACCTTTCCCACCCCCAAACCTGGGCCGCATACCCTATCACCGAGCGCGTGGCGGCCAGGAACACTTTGTCTTTAGTTTCGAAAGGTACATTTCTCCTCCTCATCAATTCACCCCACACACTAACCAGACCTAACTTTGCCTGATTCACCCTCTGCTTGTGGTGTTTCCCCAGATCCAATTGTGGAGTCATAATGACACCTAGGTACTTATACTGGTTGGTTATCACCAATGGCTCACCTTTATAAACAAATTTTTCATTTTTCGCAAGTCGCCCTCCACGCTTACCACAAATCATGACCCAAGAAGTTATAAATTACTTCTTTCTTTTTTAATAAAAAAAACATATAAATAAATTTAAAGAATCCAGTCATGCAGCATGGCTATACGAGCGAATTTCCGACGAAATAACTGGTTTTACGTAAAATGTATCCATTTACTGGTTTGATAACACATTTTGTCTCCTTCCTGCCGAGCTTATCGATTTTTCATCGCTAACGACGATGGTAAAATCGGAATTGCGATATATCGTTCCGTTATCCGATTAGAGCAGATGAGCCGTGATGAACATCTCAAGCAACAACCACGTTTCTTCATCTTCAAAGTGCTCCAGTTTTGGAATTGGATGATATATCGCAATTCTGACTTCACCGTCGTGTTCAGCGTAGTAACTTTCTTTAAAATGAGGTGTCACTCGTCGGACTGTTTCATTTTGGGAATTTATGGGCAATATTTCCCCCTAAAACTCCCCAAAACCCTCCTTAGAGTAACCCGATTCTGCTCATCTACGAACTTAGCCTTTCGATTTTAGCTGGTATGGCACATACATAACAATATACATATACATAAACATATGATTTTTGATGTCTTGTGGCAGTGAATTCAGGATGGTCTGAAACGGATTTTGTTATGAAAAGTTTTTGGAATTTCGAGTTTCAAAAATTTTGGACCGTGAACAGTAGCGTCTATTTCTTCGATAATTCGCTAATGATGAACAGTTGAATCGACCAAGAATTTTACTTTGAGATTCAGCATCGGTAGCACACCAAGCACAGTACTCAAGTAACCACCCACTAAAAACCAACCCGGTAAATGACTCTGCGCCGGTACTTGCTTGGTTGGAACTTCAGATAAATTATTACCAATGAAGTAGAACTTGAATGTTGCTGTTGGTGAATCGACTGTAGGTACTGCATTAGCGTCACGGAGTGAATGCTTTGCATGACCGATAGGAGCGTTGTTGATTTATTGATAATAATTCATTAGACGCGCATCTAAATACTTTCAGGTCTGCCTCGCATTACTGTCTCCAGTCATAATATAGGTTTCGACTAAATAGAGTTCAGTTTTATTTGTATCACCCATTGAAGACCTTTTGCTTCAAAGCGAATCTTCGTTAGCTCTTATTGAAATTGCCCCTTGCATTTCCGGCTCAGAGCTCTCTTCTTCAAATGTGGTGACGTTTCCGTTTGTGCCCGACGGTCCAAAACTTCGTGTCTTTAATTATTAAACCTATTTTGCCATAACCTTTTTTAGACGAAGGAGTATCATACAAATTGCCTTGGAATCCTATAAGATCACACTAATATCACCCTACCATTAGGATCGACGCAGGAATATCGCTTGGAATATGTTAAATATACAATTCAATACAATCGGAGCGGCGATTAACTGGTACTCCCGCGCACGCATGAAATAATGATGACATCTCACAAGCAATGCTTCCGTTTTACCCTCAAATTGCAACTGTAGTTGAATCATAACAAATTCAACAGAGCATCAAAATCACAACAGACCAATAAAACCACTGAGAGAATTATTTGTGCTTTGATATTTTACATCAATGCATCCCATTCTTATTGAGTAAGTTCTAGATTTTGTACCTGTGGCATACTCATTCTGCTTGCACTATTCCAACAATAAAACTGTGTAGTAACCAATTACCATCATTATTTGAACTTGAGATATAATAGGATTGATTACATGACATCGAACAGAGATAATTTCAATCGCTCATTGGATCTATTTGTAAGCATTGAAACAGGTGAATAGAACAACCAATAGTTGTTTATGTCAACTGAGACCTGTGTAAAACCACATCCCAACCAACCTAAGCGACAAAAACTGCATTCGAAAGAATTTTAAACATGAAATCAGTAGATCATCTCACAAAGTCATCCGTTACAACATGGCCAATTACAGTTGTGACCTTTTATTTCAAATATTTCATCTCTATTCACCGGGTTTAGACAAAATATGGACGACCTATCAAAACCTTGGTTCCATCAACGCTTTACATGTACTCGTATATGAAAATTACCTACTAATGAGCACCCAAGTATACTATTATATCTCTCTGTCAAATCCCCCTACACCAATACTGCTTATATCGGGCATAGGTACGGGAAATTAAAGTCGGTTGCCAATATCATTAGACCAACCCGGTTGTCACGTTGTTAAAATTAGCTTCAAATCGATATTAATTCATGCATTTAAAGACGAATGTTACTGTTGGATTTCAGTCAAATAAATATCGGACCATAATTTCCAGTATTATGCTTCACTAAAAATTCCTTATCTCTTTTTTCTTGTAGAGATAAAAAGTTGCAGGAAAATAAATTTGCTAAAGTTTGCTAAAGCGCAGACGAAATTTACAATCCAATTCAATGGGCCGCCGTCGGTGTTTATTAATCCCTTAATATTGTATCTTTTGTGTAGAAATATACGCGTAAAAAGTCAAAACTGTATACATGTGCAGACGGCATTCAGAGCCCAATATTAAATTTTCTTTTCGTATTTACAGTTAGTTATATTTCGATGAATATAAATATATATGTCAATCCACACCTACCTTCTCATCCCATGCTATTTTTGTCATTTTTTGATGCAGTCATGATCATTTTGAGGAAAATACATTTGATGAAATTTTGATGAAACTTTTATGGGACTATTTAGGGGTCATGCCGCACCTTGCCATTCAACTTCAGCGTTCAAGTTGAGTCCTATTCTGAGAAGACCTATATTCCTAATATCATCTAGGGATCAATAATAATCCCTGAACATTCCATATCGTTTAAACAATTTTTCCGGCAGTCGCACAGTGGTTGGAAAACCGATTATATGGGAGCGAAATTATCTGAATACGGATTCTTATAGGAAATTTTACGCTGAACAAAAAAGTGCTATAAACATGGGGTCGAAAATAGACCCCATAATATTCATCCATAATGTACCAATCAGAATTACATTAAAAGGTTATGTAGAGCTCCTCGTTGGTAATGCAAGAGGTAGATGCAAACAAATGTTATTGCTGCTGCAAATAATGTAATATACATTATACTATAATATAATATACTTGGTAATGCAAAATTAAATGTATATTTGAAAAAATAACCGATTCCTAATGATGATATAAACTATAATAAAACGAACTCAGCAGCGTAATTACGCAATAGTTGAAACACCGTTTTGCAGCACTGAAACAGTAGAAAAACAAAAAGTTGGAGGTAGTAGCACCTGATTTTGATTTTAATCTTCTACAGGAACATTACTGAAGAGATCCATAAAAGGATCTTGTTTAAAATAAGTCAAGTTCACTTTTGGCAGACTTCGAAAGTTTCGTAGGGTATGAACATTTTTTTTCTCCATTGTATCATTTTTCTAAATACGATCAATGTTTTTAAACTATTTTAGCGCATGAAATATGTTTGTTATGTACCTATTTGGGGAGTATCCATCGAAGGTAGCACTAGAAACTTGTGAGTTAAACGGGCGAGCATCTACCTACTGCTGAGATGTATTTAGTACGGATCGCTATAGCATCCGAACGGAATGCTCGTCCTAATGTGTTTATTATCATTTCAAGAGGGAAGATTAGCGAGTAAACAAACCTGAATTGTCTTGTGTAGTTATCTGGGTGTAGGTACTTCCACTACATCACCGAACCCGTTCTTTCGTTTTCATTTTTACCCTTTTTAGTCCCGTAAAATCAGTTTTCCGACCACTGTGAGTCGTGGTTGTTTCAAGGGTTCATTTAAAAACTCACATACTCCAAAATCTAAAAAAAAAAAAAAAAAAAAAAAGAATGATTGAAAGTCGTCAACATGAGGGTGAATCATGCGGCAGTTTGTCAGTTCAAGGTTTTCAGATATCGAGTTAATTATTAATAATTAGGTAATAATTATTATTAATAACTAACAATAATTATTAATCATTAATAATAATTCACACTACTTGATAATAACTATTAATAACACAGCCCCACAAATTCACTATTGTGGTCTCTGGAATTTGTTATAATTCGTGGGAACGGAATAAGATGTCGCGATTCTGACTTCACCATCATGTTCAAGGTATAAAAAACATTTTAAATGAGGTGTCACTTGTCAGACTGTTCCATTTTTGGAATTTATAGGTAAATCAACCCCCGCCCCCTTAAAGCTCCCCTAGCGACTACATTTGGGGGTATACGAATTTTTTGGACCTCAGATTCGGATTCAGCAAAAAATACATGTATTTCTATGTATAGAAATACACTATTATGGTCTCCGGAATAAGAATTTTTTTCATTTGTTGGCTGTGTAATTCATGATAATTCATAATAACAATTATTCAGTCAATTAGTGATCTAGGCAGAAGGATTATCTGCACAAAAAAGATGATAAGCCGTTGTGTATTCGCAGAGATTTTTTAAATTCGATTGTCGGAATCTACGTACCTTGAATCGAAAACCCTCCCATTTTGAAGGGGGGGGGGGGGGAATTTTATTCTTGGATGATTCCATTGTTTCAATATCAAAGATAACAAAATGAAGGCGCGGAATTCCAGAGGCTTATTAAAACCCGATCACCTAGCCAGCCAGCCCTCTGACGTCATAGGCTCTTACGGCATAGGCCGTGACGTAATAGTTGGCTTCCTGCCAGCCGTCTGACGTCATACGCTCGTGCGTCATAGGCTCTGACGTACTAGTTGGCCTCCTGCCAGCCGTCTGACGTCATACGCTCGTGCGTCATAGGCTCTGACGTAGTGGCCCGCCTGTCGCTTGTGATCTGACGTGATCTGAGGGAAAGGGTGAATCGAGGAAACAAATTTTTCCCGTTTCAGTTTATGTGCCAAAGCAAAGAGATGAAAATGTCAAAAGAATGTCAACTCCATCCGGTTGTTGATACAGTCGAGAATTAAATGCTTACATACGAGTCTGCAACACATTGGGACATTTTGTCGTTAAAGAAGTGATTCAAGAACCTTCGAACAATGCTACATCACCTACCCCAGTAGCGTAGTTGTTATAATTAATTGTAGGGTTCATCATAAATTATGAAGCTTGCATTCGTATACCTAGACAATATAAATTATTGAGAATGATCACCTGTGTAAACAATTATGTAAACAATCACGCTCATACCGCAGCTTGTCGGCCACGCACTCCGCAGTGGTTCACGTAATATGGTTAGGTAAATTGAGAGCTATCCAACGAGTGGTGAACGATTTTTGTACGATGATAACTGGCGAAGATGAAGTTCCGTAGCACCGAATCGGTTGTAAGCGAAAATCATCAGAAATTTTCGTGACGATTTCGTGTAACGCTTTTGTGTAACGTTTTTCGAGTTATGTGCCAGAGTAAAGACATAAAATGTCAATAAACCAAAACGGACATTAGGTTCATAGCTCAATAACCGAATGAAACTCATAAAGAAAATGTTCGTAACTGTTGTATCAGCTCTGTTGTTCATACTCGTATTTCTCAGCATTGGTCTGAAATCCAGTTACCACTAATGTTTCAACTTCCGTCTCTTCCCATGCCCGAATTACCGATAGTGAGGAAAGCCTTAGTGGCTCGAATCATTACCAATCCTCAAATAATAATTTCAAATTTGTGTAGAGTGTGAATAGAATATCTGTGAAGCTTGATCGTACCGCGGGTTTCACGTGAACTGAAATACGGAAGGAATTGAACATATTCAGCTGCGTCCAGGGAAATCCACCTAAATTTTCTGCGTTGACTTGATACTCTGTGAGCTATGATGTTGGTGCAAGAGCTGCGCTAAAGAGAAATAAAAAGTTATTGTTTTTTAATCCATACTTTTCGTTGATTAAAATTTTCAAATCATTTGAAATTACTTTCATGTCAGGCATTTTCATCCAACAATATTACATTTGATGGGAAAAGCCGTGTACGTAGAATAATATCAGTTTAAATAACCGTTGTGTGCATCCTACACCCCATTTAGGTAATGGGTACAATCCTAGAGAAACATCAATTCGAAACTCATAAGAATGCATGCATAATCACTTCATCTCAATTGCACTGCTCTGCTGGTCTTCCCTATCATTTGAGATGATTACATTTGTTCCATTTTTTCGGCTGTGGGACCTTCGAGATGTTTCCACTGTTCTTCACAATCAAGATCAATTAGCACAGGCGGTTACACGTTGATTAACTTCAGGTGATAACCGCCGGTCTATAGCCATATCTCACCGAGTATCGGCGGAAGTTTTCCACGGATGGGAACATCTGTGTCTTACCATCAACGTGTTTTCACGGCTCTGGCACTAAAATGGCAGTTGTAGCCTTCCCTGACTGAGCAGGAAATGCTCGCGTAGTGTTTGATCCCCGATTTTGAGTCACTTTAAAGGAGATGGAGGAAAAATTGAAAATTATGTGGAACTCATGGGTCTACTGTATCGGAAGATTGACTCGAAAACAGTAACGAATAAAATTAAAAACTACACTTTTATGTATTCCGCTGGTATTGGGAAATGATTTCCTCATCATTAAAGCAAATTAAGATTTTAAAAAAAAATAATAATAAAAAATAAAAATATATGACTTTGTGGTGGTAAATTGAACATAAACTTATAAAAGTTGTAAAAATTATAATACAATAGGTAGGTACTTATAAAATTTTGATTGGAATAGGAGCAGAAGTGAAAGTAGGGATAAAATGGTATATAAAAGGGATTTAACTGTTCGTAGATGGAAAACTAAAGTTGGAGAGGGTGAGGGTGGGTTGGCATTCTGTATCCCGTGTATTTGCATGGAGGAATGGGTTTAATAAAACGAGATCGTATTATGAATTATCATGGTGGATATTAATCTAAATAGAAATATCAAACTCTCAAAATGAATCTTATATAATATATATGTTTCTAGAATAATATCCTAACAAAAACATGACAATATGATTGCAACATTGGAACTGACAAACACCACTTTACTAAACAAACTAAAATAATGCGAACAGAAGAAAAGGACCGAATTGTACTACCGTGATGAACTAATTTAAACTAACCGTGGTGAATTAATTTAAAGTAACGTATTAAAACTACCACTAAAAATAACATTGAACTTTCCACTGAAAATAACGTTGAACTTTAAATCCAAGTTGCTGAGGTTTTTCGAACTCCGATATTATTTATCCTATAGGCGAATTTCGTTGATTACAGACCTTTTAGCGAAAATGATTACTTTTCTGTCAAAAAAGGTGGTGAGCCGGGACATTTTCAGAGCCACATCGTACAACGTACTTGTATATAGTAATCCGCCCTGAGGCTAGATCAATCACATTGTTGTAGAGTCCACCTATGAAAACGTTTGTCAAGTAGATGGGTAGTTGTCATATTAATCATTTATTACCTGTGTGTTGGCAACTGTGGAATAGCCTGCAATGACAGGCACTGCAATAAAAGGTTCAACGTGTAATGGCTGACGTCATGACATCTTACTCACTTTATCCTTTTATCCAAGTTATCCTTTATTTTGCAGTTTATCACAGTAGTATAGCTTCCCTGTCTATTATACGAGTATATTATGTCAGATTGAGAGTTTTCAGGTGGGCGGTCCACATGAAAACTCATTTTAATCAAGACGGTCCATTTTTTAAATGATCAGTTGCTTCAGGACTCTAAGATCGGCTATATCAAACTGTTTTAATAATTTTCTCTCTCTACGACTCATAAACCAAAACCCTTGCCACATTACCGAAAAATGGTCCGGTTTTGGATCACATTGGGGATTTGGAGAAGTGGTTTTCAGAAGTGATTCTTTATATTTTCTTCATCATTGCGGGTTAGTTCCGTGAAGGATTGTGTTGATAGTAGGGTAAGTAAGTACGAATAAACAGGAAAAACCTCATGGGATTTGCTCTCAAACCGTACGTGGGGGTATTAATCGGGCTGTTGAAACAAAAGACTGAGTTGACCAGATGAACAACGTGAACTTTTGTGAAAAAGAATAAATTTTGTGGAAATGTGTGTGGAGCCAGGAATAACGAACCAAGTCCCCGTCATCAATAATTTGGAACTTGAATTTTTATAACATACAGTCGAAATAGGAATTCTAAAGTTAGTTTGTACAGCAGCTCAGCTGCCAAATGGTGAGAAGGATCATCCGAAGCTCGCACTCTACGTTCACAATGCAGTTACGACAGTTTCCACGTTTCTAACGCCTTCTTATTTTGTCTGTTGCAGGTAGGGGTGGCCCCAACGCCATGATAATTGTATGCGCAGGTTGTGATAAACCAATTTTAGACAAGTTCCTATTGAACGTGTTAGACCGAACGTGGCATGCTGAATGTGTAAGGTGCGTGGACTGTCACGGGAATCTGACGGACAAGTGTTTCAGCCGCGAAGGAAAGCTATTCTGCCGCAACGACTTCTTCAGGTAAATTCCTCTGCATTTCATCACTTGACAACTAATGTTCAGCGCTAAGGATAATCCTGATGGTCGCCGAGTCGGTAAGTCTTGGCGAAGTTTTAATTGATCTCAAGCACCAAAGTTTCTTATGTAAGTGGTTGTGAGAACAGATGAAATTCAGCTTACTTGCTATCATGTGTTTCTTTGTGAATATTTCGAGTTCGGTTGACTTTATAATCAATACTTAGTGCCTTAAAAGGCAACAACGTATTGGGGAATTGATACTTACAATACTTACCGGTACTTCGACCAAAACGTCTAACCGGGATTGCGTACCTTCGAAAGAACCACAAAATTATCCTACTGTATTCTTCTAAGGATTACCAAACAGCCAGATCCTCAGGACTTGTTTGTCGTTTGAGCAACATCAAAATCCCATTGTGCATATGGTAGGTATCCTACTGATAATCAAGAGCAAGATGCCGGTTCTAACATTCCGTCAGTTATCGAGCGATACTGCATTGCAAAGTGTACGAATACGGTACTATGGAATCTCTCTTTAGCGAATAGCATTACATTACTAAAACATCTTCCTCAGATCCTTGCATGCATGACTGCATGCATACATACTTCTCAACCGAGAGAACATCTAGGGGCTGGTCTGTGCTCGACGACAAGACTATTTTCACAGGTTCTTTGTGGGTTATGAGACGAAACTGGGTTGTTGGCTGTTTCCACTCTCTTTAAATATCATTTTCTCAACTAGAAATGCTGAAGGTATACCAACGTCAAAATTAATCTTCAATTTACTCGGGGAGTTCAATTTCGGTTTATGTAGCGATTGCTGGTAGTGTTTTTGTGAGAGCTAATGTCATCGTTGAAAATGCATGCTTATTTTCTTCTTTACTTGAAATATTTAATCGAATGATGTAAGTTGGCCAGAAAGATGCCGTATGTATAGCAGGTTTCCAAACAACTACAGAACTGTTGGCCCCGTTGAGTTTTTCCGTCCGTCGGAAGTAGAAAATATTGGCGGACGGTGAATGTGGGCGAAGGGAGCGAATTTTCGAGGGTCGGATTAGACTTCCGAGTTGGAACGTGAAATGATCGGAGAGGCGTTCGTGAAGGGGTTGCTATGGTAACTGGATGCCCTCCTTCATTCCCTTCCACTCCTATCTCTACCCATTTCCAAGCCCCTCGTGGCACTACACTAAGGTTGCCACCCTTGAACAACCACCTCCCAACACCGTCTTTTTACATTCATCGGTACACCCTCCTGTCTTCCACGGCCCTCCGCTTGTATTATATTCCTCGACCCGCTCGATATATTCAACAACCTACCCTTAGCCGTAGCCTTGTTTTTACATTATTCCATTTATTCTATTTTTCGGTCGAAGGGGAATGTTTTCAGGAGTTTATATCAGTCACCTCCAAATATCTAAAGGGACAAATTCCAACGTAGTCAGAAACAGGAATTTTCATAGAACTCGATCCACCGAATACTCACTCCATAGAAGAAGACTTTATTGGCATACATGATACGTGTAGGCCTCTTAGGCCTACATTTTTTGGTCTATTTATTTGGTCGAGGGAGTATGTTTTCAAGAGTTTATGTTATTCACCTCCAAATATTTACTGGAGAGAAATTCCAACTTAGTCAGAATCAGGAATTTTCCTAGAAATAGATCCACCGCATACTCACTCCATAGAAGAAGACTTTATTGTAGGCCCTTGATATAAACATACATAACAAACACATACATACATCTTGAGATAAGGATCGTCTTAACACTAAGTGAATTAAGTAGAGAAAGACAAATTGATACAAAATAAAAATGTACGTATTTACGCAGTACTCAAGTGCTTCTCAGCTAATGATTCTAAGTTGAGAAGATCGAGCAACGAGTTTGGCTATGGAGGGAGTTCTACATCCTCGCACCAGCCATACGGAGGGATATACCGAGAGATGCCATCTACGTATTCAGGGAGGCGGGACCCCCAATGGAATCAATTTAAATAAAAGTGGCTTATGATAATTTGTCAACCAAACTCCGATTAACTACTGAAAAGTCCGAAATATGCTCATAACTGATCATGTTTGTCAGGAACATCTCACTGCAATACGTGAAATACGTGATCGATAATGAGGGGGAACTGGATTTGTTTAAAGTAAATAGGGATAAAATTGTGTAAAAACCCCTAAAGGTGTAAAGAGACCTATACTGCCGCCGTAAGTTAAAACCACCTATCTCCATTTTTTTCATGTCGAGAAAAATGCAGTTAAGTGAGGAAGGAGGCCCAGATCATCAAACTGGAGATAAGATAAAGTCTTTTTTCGAACCTTTCCAATGGAGATAGGAAATTCCACCTTGGCAGAAAAGACGCGCCACGTCGAGATCTACGCAGCCATGTGCCCAACTCAAAAAACCCCAAAATGGTCGATAGGGGACTTTATCTTAGCACGGCAGTATACTAAACCTCCTCCAATGAGCGTGATACCTAGTTGTTCCATAAGAGTCCAGACGAATTCCCAGGTAAATATTCCTTACTGGAGTAGATGCCAACGCCATTTTCCCAAAAACATGCCTTTGACATGCGATTTTGTTCCGGGTCTGTCTGTCGACAGTGAATTTTAATCTGTGATCTGTCCATTTTAATTTAATTTGGATGATTATTGTTAATAAAATGACAATTGCAATGACGCATGAAATGTTCAAAACGTCAAATATGTGGAATTTATGATAGAACGGTATAATATAACGAACAGATTTTAATAGATGTTGATTCACAAAGATTTCAAGACCATTTGACACATTGTTCGGCTCAGCCTTTCGTTCACAATGAGCGCTCGAAGGAAGAATCGAGGAAAAATCGTCAACATCTGGGTGAAACGAACGGTGGAACTCCGGGTCAAATGTCATACAGGTGAATAATAAGTTACATAATAAGAACAAGAAACTCGATATCACCCTGATATATTGTATCTGGATGATATTGAGTTTCTTGTTCTGAGATAATTTTCATGTACAAGTAAAAGCCCCGGAATCAGATGAATTATAAAGATATATGGGTTATATATGCACCTAATTGTATTACATAATTAGGTGCATAATTTAGATATATAATTATAGTATCCATAATTTGTAAATAATTTTCACTAGGTCGGCTAGGAAAATCAAAGAGATCATGAGCTAGTTACCTCTTCCGGTACCAAAATATGCAGCGTTATGCAAGTAACTAGCATATGCACTAGTTTATATTTTCATAGAATATGAAAACAATTTTTTTCTCCAGTCCACTATCCAATCTATTTCCTTTGTTATTTTAGTAGCCTGTTGTACTGTTGTGAAATCCACGTGTTTTTGCGCCACTGTTTGCTATAACTCCGATTCAAAATTTCTTTTTTCCATCTTAAAGCTTTACTATCAGACCCATTATATGAAAAGTTGATCAAGTCCCGTAAAATACCTACTCATGCCAGTACGCTAAAATCTAAGTATTCAGTGGTAGTAAGTTTACAATTTTAGTAGTAGTAAAACTCTGTAGACCAGGTAAACCCCAAGGTAGAGCTCTGCAGAACAGGTCATTTTTTCCCAAATGTGCCAATTTTATGTTACGGTCTTTTTTCTAGTCTTGGGCCGGCCAAACTACTGGTCCCACAAAATGTCATGAGAAAATGATGGTGCTTCTAGACCGGATGGTCTTCTCAATAGCGGGAAACCGGTATTCTGGACCCAACTGACTTGAAATGTGCACGGCGTCATAAAGATGTTTTATATCATAGTGTGACGTTTTAATTTCTCAAAAAGCGTTAAATTCTGGGGTATTGTCGGACTCTTTTGGATATAGCTCCAAAACTATTCGTTCGATCCATATTTCTTTATTTCGTCTCAAAGCTAGTTAATTTGACTTGCAGACCCCATATATGAAATGATAATCAAGTCCCTTAAAATACCCATTCCAGCACGCTAAAACACCCGTACTCATAATATGAGGTCTGATAGTAAATTCAACCAGATTTGGGCTGAAGAAAATAAATTTTGAATCGTAAAGATATTGTCGGAATTATAGCGAACAGTTGGCCAAGAGCACAAGGATTTCACAACAGTACGGGTTATTTAGTGAGCTGGTATGGGTATTTTAAGGGGCTTGAGTAACATGTCATATATGGGGTCTGACTTTAAAATTAACAAGCTTTTAGGAGAAAAAAAGAAATTTTGGATCGGACGAAAAGTTCTGGAGCTGTAGCCAAAAGAGACCGACAGTTAGTTTGTTAATTTTTGAGTAAACATTTCGCTCTAGAAGCACAATTCTGGTCTTAAATTGAAGTGTAATAAATTGTCTTTAATGTATTCTCTCATGACCTCTTTGTAGGTTTGGCCGGTACGAGACTAGAAAAATGACCGTAACTTAAAATTTGAACTTTTGGGGAAAAAAATTACCTGTTTTGCAGACTTATTTAATTCTGTATTCCAGTGCTGTCCCAAACATGACCTTAACAGTATTTCTCATGATTTACCCATTTTCATTTACCAACAATGCATCTGATTGCTAGAACAGTTTTGGGGCTGAATATTGGACAGCTTTACCAGGATTTCCCAGTCAGTTTATTCAATGTCATCATTTGACTTGAGGAAGGGAATAGGACAGGCGAATTTCAAGTTCGATAAGTCCGATGCGCGAAGTTGAACCTGAACCCTTTGGTAGCCATTCGCTACAAGTTTTATCATCTATACGCGTACCTATAAGTTTTTTGAAATAATTGAAATACACTCACGATTCAAACCAAAATCTCTTACGGAGTGTCGCAGTGGTACAAGGATGTGGAGTTATGAAGTTCTGATAACTTTGCTTCAAACTCTCAAATATATTAGTATGTAGACAACTATAATTACGAGGCTACGAAACCCATCAACTGCAAACCTCCGGTTTTGGTTGGAACTTGAGTAATAATTTCAACGTCTCTTTTGTTGAAAAAAAAAGAAAAAAAAAGAAGAAAACCAACAAACACACAAGCACAAGAGAATAGCTCGGCCTAATGTGGTTAGCCCATGGTTCTGTAAGCGTGTTGTATTTGAATTCGTGACTTACCCTCAAGCTGCATCAGAACGGTTGTGTCAATTGACCAAACATACCGAAGACATCTTACAAACAACATTCGCGAACGGTGGAGTGAGGCGAGTTTTTTTGGGGGGGTTTATGCCTATGAACAGAATACGCAGGGAGGTAACTAGATCGATTTGGATGATTCACAACCAACTGCATTACTATATAAAATTCGGGTTGAGGACAGAAGTCATTATTCTCATTATTTACAAAGAAATACATTGCAATGTCCCACGACACTTCTCTTAGGTAAGATTGTTTCATTGTTTTTAAAAGAACGATGTGAAGCACACCAAACGGTCCTCTCCAATCAACTAATACTTCTTTTAAAAAACTATTAAGTCTCTCTTCAAGACTCCTTTCAAGTTACGACGTGATTATCGAACTGTTAGAGAGGTACCTGATAGTGTGAGAGACGAATCAGACACGGAGAGCGAAGAGGTAGTAAACGCTTTTGAGTCATATAGTCTCTTTGAACCACTTGATGGTCTTTTCTAATCACAGTTGCAATTATTCTTCTGTACATCACACAAATGGTTATATTTTATGCCCCTCCTATTCTAAAAGATGATTACCGACGTCATCAAAATTTCGTCGCATTGAAGACAATATTAACTAGCCGATTTATCGTGATGTGTAAATCTATACACCAGGAATAATCAGAATTATTAATAAGAAGTCAAGTCTGAAAATAATATGGAAACCAGTGGATAACGGAGCCCCTATAACTCAATCACATTCTCTGTTTGACATCCAGTCAGGAGGATCAGAATTTGTTTCGATCAGTTCAATCAAAGCCTCTCATTACCTCGCCGACTCGGTCTGGGACGATGGGAGGTTGGGTTCTAACAGACGACTTCACTATTCATTCTCAGCCACCAGGCTTATTAGCGTTCATGACCAGGCTTATTAGCGTTCATCGAATGAATTGTATCCTGATGTGAAATTCAATGTTCATTGCATATTGCATTTCAGAGTATCTTAGAAGTTATATTGAACCCATCCGATCTTTAGGACACGAGGTGTTGGTGATGGGTGTATTGAGGATTTAATGTTTCATTCAGGTAGCACGGTAATGCAATGTGCTTAAGCCTGAATGTAAGAGCTTGTCTTGTAGCCTCTTGTAAGAAATTAAGTTGTTTCAACTATTAACAAGTGCATGGCTGAAAACCATAAGATCGGCTCCCTCACTAAAGGCAATATAAATTAATAATTTATTACTGTTACTGTCGATATTGTAGTGATCAATTTAGTAACAATGTAAGTTTTTCGGATTTATCTATTAACGCAAACACAACCAGAGCAAAAACTCAACAACAACATTTTCAATCTCACTCACCGGTAACTACTACCCACACAACACCGATACAACTTTCTATGGGTTCACCACAATATTGATAGAAAACAAGTAGTAATGTACTTTGAAGATGAAGAAACGGGGTTGGTACTTAAGATGTTCTTCATGGTTATTCTGATCTAATCTGACATCGGAATGAAATTTTATATCGCAATTCTGACTCCATCATCGTGCTCAGCGTGGCAAAATTTATAGGCTGAGGAGGGCTGATGATTACCCATAACTTCCCAAAATGAAAAAGTCGGGCAAGTGACACCTCATTTTACGATGAACATGACGGTGAAGTCAGAATTGCGATACCTTATTTCGTTCTCAAACTCGAGCACTTTGAAGATGAAGAAACGTGATTGATACTTGAGATGTTCTTCATGGTTAATCTGCTCTAATTAGATTTATCAGATTTTATCCGTTATAAAGGAATGAGATATCGCAATTCTGACTTCACCATCGTGCTCTGCGTTGAAAAATCTATAAACTGAGGTGTTGTTCGGCAGAAAAAGGAAACAGAATTTGTTATAAAACAAGTAAAATGGAGATATTTTCCATAGTTATTTCTTCGAAAATTCGCTCTTACAGCCATGCTGTACGACTGTGGATTTTTTTACGCGTTGTCCTCGTTGTTTTTGTGGGGCTTTGGAAAACAAGCTGAAAGGTTAATTGTCTCCCAAGTAGAAGAACGGCATGTTTAGGCCGCATCATTTTTGTTTCAGTCATACGTCCGGATCCATAATATGATCCGTCATTCGGGTTTCATCGATAGAGGTAGGTCAAAAATGTATTAAAAACTCATATTTAATATAAATTGATTATAAATTTAGGACCTTGATTAGGTTCCCTTACATTTTCTAGATTGGTGTGAACACGAGTTGTTGTTACATCACGAATTGGCTCGCTGCTGATGCACACATATTAGATGCTGTTATTCTCCTTTAAATTATATTTTTAGTTCATTAATTGTTGACCATAGAATGGGGAAGGGAGGCGTGAATAAGGGGGTTGACTAAACAGATTCATATGGGTACGAGCTGGTACGGACACACGAGCGAAGCGAGACATACGATTTCGATGTCCCTTGTAAGGTTTGTCCCTTTGTAAAGTGAGTTTCGCCTTGAATGATAGCGCATAAATACGACTAACCTTCAAATTTGAGCAGTGGTAGTCTCTCACAATGCAACCAATGTAAATCTCCTAACCGATATTTGGATTTGTAGATTTTCTTCAAACACTGAGGGACAGACAGTGTTGGCTGCTTAATAGCAACTTCCACATTTATGTAATTTTTCAGTAAGTTCATTTTCTGAATACCAGGTTATCATTTTGTTAGTTTAAATCTTCGAGTCGTCAGATACAAAACGACACTGCAATGAAATAATTTGAATTAGATCCAGATTTAGGCGCAACAGAAAGAGACAGTAAGCAACAATCGAACTTTGATTCAAACGTCATACACGTCGGCTACGAGCATTAAATCGATGTGTACGCCTGATCGAGACATGGAGTTTCACAAAAATTCCGAACCGAAGTAGTGTTTTTGATCTGGATTGAAAATAATCACGTCCACTTCGAGACCAAAGTGCATCACTTGGCCTTGAGCTAGCGAGGGGTAAAAGAATCCATTAGCCACATATTAAGCAACCCATCATCATAAACTAATTGGTCACTATTCAGAGTGATGAAGAAAACGCTTCATGCTCTTTCGATGGGCAAGGTCACTACTCAAGTTACAACACGTCCAACACCATGAAAACCTATTTTCGTAGTTATGACGTTAAATTACTCGGTTCCCGCTCGACCAACCTCGAGGCTGCAACTTCGGTGATGGAAAGTCCAGTCAGGTTGGGGGAGTATGGTCGAGTCTTCAGTATTCGCCTCAGAAACTGTTTTCTAACGTTTGTCAATTTTCCTAAATACACATCACAATAATACACATCATAACAATAATTGTTATGATGTGTATTATTATCATAATTATTATGTGTATTATTATGTGTATTATCATAATTATTATGTGTATTATAATTATGATGTGTATTATTGTTAAATCGTAGATTTCATTTCTTCACTAATTGACATTAACATTTTATCACGGAAAATAAAATAATGATAAAGGTTAAGTATTTTTTGTTGTAATTGTTAACTAGTTATTTCAAGAATTGTAATAAATTCCAGCAATAAAATTTAATACCGAATCATTCTCTGCTTCCAGGGGGGGGGGGGGGGCGTTTTAGGGATAAACTAGGCTTCTAGGAGTGGGGCATTTCTTCGATTTTCAAATAAAGGAGACAAAGCAAACCTAAGAAAATAATAACCACACGTAAATCCGTTATATGAAATTGTAAAGCCAAACAGAAACCGATCGGTCGTATGGTCAGTCACACCTTATGTGGCTTACATCGTTGATGTTTCCAAATAGTGTCAGGCTTTGGTCAAAGATCAGTTACGGTAATCAACGCTCCCGAAATCCGGAAATACCAAGTCGATGCATTTGACAAGCTACTAACAACGCTGAACGTTATTCGGGCAACCATTGTTTGGCACTGTATTTGGCATGGGACGTGTGCGATAGGCCTGCGAACTGATATGCTGCGTGGGCGCCGCGGGGCTCGGAACTGAATTCTCATAATATACCAATGGGAAGAGGAGGATCCTGATAAGATACTCAGATAGGGCAGAAACTTCCCTCCATCAACCTGGTGGCAAGTTAGATTATGACTTCTCGCCCCCTTTATGTCGGGGGTCGGATCTCAGACTGTGATATCGTGATGTTTGTTAGACATAACTGCCAAGTGCTTAAAATTAACAAAGTGTAATTTTATGTACTTACAGTACCTACCATTAATTACAAAGTTGTACACTCTATGCAACGAGTCGACATCGAAAGGTTCTCTTGTGTTCATTTCATAGTTTACTGAACAAGTTTGGTTCCGTGTCTTTCGGTCTGTCTGTGGTCCCATCGGTATCCCAGGAAAATTTAGTGTAAGTTATTTGGTTCCCACTGACAATACAAATATCTATGCGAGATATAACTTAAGTGGATAGTGTACTGTTGAAAAACTAATCAGAAGTGTTATGTTAAGACATTATCATTCATGATTCAATATTCTCGCTTTTGGTTTATTATATTCGATAAAGACCAAACAAAGACTAAAGCATCAGAGCAAGTGTTTCGCCGAGATCGCAAACATTGAGAAATAACAGTTGTTTGATAGCGTCATTGAAGAACTCGATGGTTCACGTTTCTGCTGTTGACAAGTTGGCCACCCTTCGAGTAAGAACGTTCCAATAATGCGAGGAGTAATTTGACATTTTCGAAGACAGACGACCCATACATTGAGAGGGCGGTAGGTCATATAGGATCGCTGAGCTCAGCAGAGAGCAAGGGATATGGTAGTCAGGTGTGCCCGTTCACACGAACGTCACCCTGTCCAAACCACCTTCCATCCTCCCAGAGTCGTTCATCTGACGTCCTCGTCCCTTCTCACGGCTAGAATTCAATGGTTAATATGGATTAGTGTGGGAGTTGGAAACTATTCAATGATGAACAGCCCTTTTTGAAATAACTAATCTGATAGCGACGCACCTGAATAATTCGAATAATTCGATTGTACTGAATATTCGACTAACTACATAGATGTCAAGTTTTGAACGGGCTTAGAAGAAAAACTCAGCAAATTCTTGACACAACGGTTCATTATCTTCTTTGTACAGATCACCCTTCTGTCTAGATCACTAGGTCTAAATTTCTAGATCCGAAATGTTAGATTAATTATTATTGTCAATTATCACTAATTATTAACAATTTTATCAAGTACCTACTGAAAATTATTATAATTTATTGTTAGGTATTGATAATTCGTATTTATTATTAATAATTATGATTAATTAATACGATATAATTCTGGGGTTTTTAATACTACGTCGGTAATAATTTTTCTATAAAAGAAGTACCTACCAACAAACATTCGAAATTACCTTCATTTCCGTAGCACGAAACGCACCTCAGAACAACAAACTCGACATCACTTAAGCCATATGATGTTCCAAAGAGCTTGTTAGTATGAAAATGGACCTGTATTTCAACAGTTTGATTCACGATCGGGTTGTGAGGCACAATCTTTGAGCCGTCATTGTGAACGAACGGCTGGTCGTACAAAGCTGCGGATGGTCTTAAAAAATTCTATGGAACAAACTCTATCTAAATATGAAATAAAAAACATACCGTTTGATGGGAATTTTTCGAGATATGGAATTTTCAAAATTTCAAAATTCGTTTTGAACCCCTTCCCCTTGACCTAGGGTTATGAAAAGTTTCGTGGATCATTGTGGGGCTGGTCCAAACCCAGAAACCAAATTTCGTAATTTTAACTCAACGCTAACTGGGCAAAGTGCCTCGGACGGCGGACGGCGGACGGCGTACGGCGGACGGCGTACGGCGGACGGCGTACGGCGGACGGACGGATTTTTTTTTATTCGATTTTGTGAATCTACGTATCTTGAAACGTAAACCAACAAATTTTGAGGGGGGGTTAAAATTTTTTTTTTCTTTGGGCGATTCCAATGGTTCATTATCGAAGATAATAAACGAAAATGGACGAAAAAAAAAACGATTTAATTAATAGATCATCTGCCTTAACCCTTTTTGGCCCAAGAAAAATAAAACAGTTCTAACAATATTTGTATTCATAATACTCAAGGGTTTTTACTTGTATCGAACAAAAATTCGAAATCAACTTTTTCCATTGACACAAAAAGTATCGCAGCACAAGAAACTCGATATCAGCTGTTGAATCAGCTGTTCTCCAGCATGAAAATTTTCGACGACTTTCCTTGTTTCTACCTTCGAGCCTTTAATGTGAACGAATGGCCGGCCGGCCGTACAACGCCTCCGATACCGTTGTACTTATTTGAAATTCTTGAGGTATGGGTCTCACTAGGATCGGTATGATCTTCATCGGGATGATCTACACTCAAATATTAACCCGTTGTGGAAAAACGTGGAGGGTTTTTATGTTGGTGTGTTTTCATAAATTATACTTGCGAATTCTCATTCTGCCTTTTAGTTTTCTACCTATGATAAATATATTTTTAGTATCAAGCACGATTGGCTTTTCAGATCTGTCTTCCGTCGACAGCACTTTGCTTGTTAGCGTTGTGCTAAAATTACGAAATTTGGTTTACAGGTCCGGACCAACGCCACAATAATTCATGAAACTTTTCAATGGGAAGCGGTCTAAAAAAATTTTGAAATTTTGAAAATTCATATCTGGAACCTTTCAAGTTGAACGGTATAGTTTTTAGTTCATATTTAAATAGAGTTTAATTTTTCGAATTTTTCAAGACCATCCGGAGCTTTGTACGACCAGCCGTTCGTTCACTTTGAGGGCTCAAAATTGGAGCAGATCGAAAGCCGTCAACGTGGGGGTGGATCATGCGGCAGCCTGTCGGTTAAATGTTCTTACTGGCCCAGCTGATTCGAACAGCACAGGGTTTTCAGGTATCGAGTTGATTAACAATAATAATTAATATTCATTATTATTAATCTGTAAGAATAATTATTAATCAATCATTAACTATAATTAATAATAATTTACACTATTGATTATAATTATTAATAATCTATGACAATTCATAATAATAATTAATCTATCATACGGAAACGCTACATCTATCTAGACAGAAGAGTGATCTGTACATAGAAGATACAAAACAAGAATTTGCACAGTTTATTATTCGATTTTCTGAATCTACGTATCTTGAAACGTAAACATGCAAGCTTTGTGGAGGGGTTAAAAAATTGTTTTCTTCAGTCGATTTCAATTTCATTATCGAAAATAATAGGTCAAAAGATGTGATATTCCCTCAAAAACACTCTGTGTGAAAATCACCCACCTCGCAAGTATCATTCTACAGAGGCTGGAGAAAGTTATTGCTGGTCCATGAGTTATACAGAATAATCGGAGGGTCCTATGATTATACCCATAACGTATTATAATATTATAATAACGTATTATAATATTAGTTACTGGTAAGTTATTAGTTTAAAGATATAAATATCTTTAAACTAATAACTTACTAGTAACTAATTTTCACAAGCAACTAATAAAAATCTTAAGAACAGGCACTAATGTCGGATGTGGATTTTACGGCGCCTACGGAAAAATTGAAAAAGCTGTTAAACTTCCATCCATTGATACCAGCTATACTGCGGAGGTTGTGGCTGAATTAGAGGCAGTCACGTATGTGTGTGGTCTAAACTGTACTGGGACTACTTGGGTTATCTGTTCGGATTACAGTCGATTGGCAACTCTTCACTGAAAAGAGCAGACAATGTTTTGACTGCCCAAATTCTGGCTTACGTTGGTCAATGTCAGAGGAGAGGTAATATGCTCCAGTTTCTGTGAGTAAAAGGACACATTGGCATAGAAGGGAACGAGAAAGCTGATAAGCTACCCGAGATTAAGGCAAGATATCGACATGTGTGGGAAGCCGAATATAAAACCTCAACGAATGGACTGTTTTATAAGAATATTCAGCCCTGAGTCCTTGCGAGACCCTGGTTCGTTGGGCACATAAGGCATTGTGCAGAACCATGCTCGTCTGCAAACAAATCATGGAATATGTGAAGCCTACCTACACCGAATATATCCTGAAATTTTACCTCAATGCAGATTGTGTCAATCGGAAATCGGAAAACTTTAACCAACAATAATTAATAATAATTTACACGACTTGATAATAATTATTAATAATTAATGATAATTCATAATAATAATAATAATTACTCTATCATTCAGTGATCTAGACAGAAGGGTGATCTGAACAATGAAGATAATAAACCGTTGTGTCAAGAATTTGCAGAGTTTTTTTTAATTCGATTTTCTGAATCTACGTATCTTAAAACGTAAACCAACAAATGTTGAGGGGGGGTTAGAAAATGTTTTTCTTTGGTCAATTCCAATGGTTCATTATCGATGATAATAAACCAAAATAATACATGGATGTGCAGCAACTGTGTAGTAACAACAACGTCAAGACATGGCGCCGAGGGGAGATCCCGAAACGGGTACAGTGGTTGTCAAGTGGCGGGCGGTAAAGTGGATACCATAACTTATTTCGGCTCCAGTATGAAGATAGAATGATATTTGTGAGGTGACGGATTTGTACGCGGAGTGTTTTTTGGGGGATACATACATATAACATGTAAGTATATAATATATTATAATAATTGCGATTGGTGAAATGTATTTTTATTAAAAATAATTCAATAATTCATGTCTTAGAATATTCTTTACACCAATTACCTAGTAGTGTGATATACATTTACAAATAGCTCCGATCAATTATAGCAATATTTTGGACCACCCGTTATGATTGAATACCCGAGTGTACACATCGAGGGTATGAAGCATAGTACGAGCCAATAGCCTCGTATAGGCAATATATTAACTGAATAAATGTGTGGAATCTTCTTGTCTTAAGTGGTGAGGTAGGTATGGTTCATTTTGCGTTAGGGCGGTTCGAGTATCCTGTAGTGTCTGGAAAGGCACCGCATGAATTATCTTCCTAAAAATATGCTGCAAAAGATTGGTCCTACGAACATTTGAATTATACTTTAAAACTGAAGAGATAGTTACTATACGTACGAGTATGTGGATGGACGAACGATCATCCACGTTTGGCATTTTCCCGACATTGCATATTATTTCTTCGCTACTCCCATTAAACTAGGGATAACTCGATCTTTCACCCTTCAATCTGATGAAATACTATTTCGCAATGTGAGCTCTCAAACTCTTCGAATTACCAAAAACACTATTTTTTACAGCTTGCGTTCCTCAGTTTTATGCCGTTTGGACTTTCATTTACTATTGAATATTCCATTCGCGCGGAACATGGAATGAAAGTACCGGCCATAAAACCTCTAACATTTTCCCACTCGTAATGCCACTTCCTTTTTTTAACACTTTTATCTGCTGGGAGAAAAAGAATCTGAGAAAGACGAGGTACGTGGCTCAAATCAGTTCCACTCCATTGATTCAGATGTAACTCTCCTTACGTGGAACGAACACTCCCTATAAATATTGAATCACCACAGTCATTCCATTAAATATAAATAAAGAAAATCTAGTTGTAGAAACAGTTACGGATTTAAAAAAACTAAAACAAAAAAAACATATGGCTGGTTCACGTTAGTTGACTCCGTCATTTATTGCTATTTTAGAAACAAACAATTCAAATATTTGCTTTCCAGCCATTCAAACGTGGCCAGGACGATTTATCGATTTTCCAGAGGATTTTCTGTTATAATTGCTCTATGCTGACTATATGGATGGATCAGGCACCTCTGACCTATGTTACTTTCATTGGGGTAACAGTTTACCAGTACTGTGAAGTGAGGCTTAAGCTACTCTTGATAAAACCCTGTAAATTCTTGACACAACGGTTTATTATCTTCTTTGTAAAGATCACCCTTCTGTCTAGATCTCTAAATGATAGACGAAACGTTTATAGAGATGATGAATTAACTACAAATAACTTGTACCAATATAATTCTGGAATTTTTAATTCCAATAAAAATAAGTACCTTACCAACAAATATGCGAAATTACCTTCTTTCCGTAGCACGAAAAGTATATCAGAACAAGGAACTCGACATCACAGAGCCATGTCATGTTTAAAACAGCTGTTCCTCAGTATGAGCATTGGCCTGTAATTCTACCGTATGATTCACGATCGGGTTGACAAGTTTATATCAGCTCAACCTCTGAGCCCTCATTCTGAACGAATGACTGGTCGTACAAAGCTCCAAATGGTCTTAATCATTCTCTGAACTGAATTCTATTCAAATTTGCAAAGAATACTACACCACTCAGTTGAATATAAATATTTAACTGAGCGGTATAGTTGCAAGATATGATGAGGATGTAAATATTTCATAACTCATTTTGATCCCCTTCGGCTGGATCCTCTTTGATCGGCGGGCTGGTACGAGACCGTAACCCGAATTTTATTATTTTAGGACAATTCTAGATGGGCAAAGTGCCACGGACGGCGTAGGGCGGATGGATGGAATTAATTCAATTTTTGGAATCTTCATATCTTGAAACGGTCCTAAACCGTCAAATTTGGGGGCTGAGTTCTTGAGCGACGATAATGGTCATGATTGTCGACAATTTGGCGAGGCCTGAAGTGTATTGTGATTACTCAACAGGTACTGTATTCAAACTTGATTTCATTCTTGGAATAAAACACTGTACAAATTAGGTTTTTTTGCACTGATATGATGTTTAACATACCCTTTTGGGTATCGTCTGACTCAACAATGTAATTCATTATTTTCTCCCACCGGATGGACCTGGTTCAGGCAAGAAGCCTCGCCAAAAGCCCGTGAAACGTTTCTCGTCTTTTAATTATTCTTATCACAGCCATTTGATCCACAAAACCAGAAAAACCCCCCTCGAGGCTTTCAAAATCAAAAGTGGATAACTCCACATTTCACAGGAGAGACCAAAACGAGCTCACAATCATTTTCAATTTTTCATTTAGCTTTTTATTTAGTATTTAGTTCATTCGTTGAGTGCATCATTATTTATTCCGACCTAACTACTCTAATGTAATTTCACTATCGTTGAAATTGCTTTTTTCATACGTTTTTGAAGTTGAGAATTGTCTACATTCTATAGTCCTCAGCTCTATATTTGACTGGTTTAGATTTTGTCCTCGAAACATTTAGACCATATAATTCCTTTCTTCAGTTGCAATAAACGCAATAATAACATTTTTGAAAATTCTCCGTCAAATTCCAAATCAATGATAAGACGTGGCTGCTTCAATCGCTGATCATCCATCCAAAGTCTCAAGTGTTCAGTCGCTTTCTTGATTCTGGTGAACGAATCTCATCATGCGTTTGAATTTCAGTGGGTGTGTCCGAACCGAAATCCTCCTAGAAAGTCTCATTCCTCACGAAATCTGAGGAATGAACCATCCTCGAATGCCTCGTCAAATTCAAAATTTATCGTTGGCAGCCTCACTCTTATGCCGTTATCACCAACATGTCGACTCCCATACGGCAAAATGTGGAATCTATGGTGAGTGAGTCCTACCCCTCTCTTGTGTAATTTGGAAGAGTAATATTCTACTAAAACATGTTGAGTTCACCGTTCCCCACGGCTTGAGCATTGTCAACTTATAATGAGAATCAGCATTATTTAAAGAATTGAATATAACCTACACAGTGTGAGATAACTATCGGACTTTTCCGCCTCTATCGAACTAATCCTATTTTCCTCATTCCGATGGTCCTTGTGTAAAGTAGGTAATGATATGCTTCAATGTCTTACTGTAAGTCTGTTCCTCTAGTTGATTTTAATTGAACCACCCATACGGATATTGCTAGCAAATAAATATACATACATTCATCTTGATACGGTCCTCAATTTACTGTGATATGATAATGTCCTTCAGGATTATTCACTGATTAATGTACAATAGAGGTGTACAACCTAACTCCATGTCCAATTTTCGTCTATGTGGTCATCAACCCAATTCTTTTATTCTGATATGATCCGAACAATTAATTTCCGCACGGGAGTTTTCTATTTCAGTGTGCTCATGGATTTTTAACCCGAAATTGGAACAAGTTAAGAAGATTCTATTTTAAAATTGTTCGGCTTCCTCTCTCTTCCTCTCGATTCCATAAACCTTTTCCAACTTAGATCGCACTACTTGGCGCGTCCTCCATTTCGCCGGGGGCTACACCGCGTAAATTATGAAACCAGATAACGATCCTCCGAAATGTTTGAGCTGAGAAAAATGATTTCAAAAAAGAGTAGATGACGGAAGAATTTAGACAAAAAACGTGTCGAAGAGTGAAATCACATTTAACCCGTGAGCACGAGTTGACCCGGTGCCAAAAGAACCGCTCCCGTTGTCCACATTGTCCATGTTTTTTCTTTTCTTTATTGTCGTGCGGCAGTTTCGGTGTTTTTTCTCCGAGAGATGCCGCCTCCACCATCGCCCACTCAACAATAGCACCCCTCGTCCTTCCGTGGACGAAATGACGGGATGATTTACTAAAAACCACTCATCCTTCACCGGGTTATGTGGTTAGCAGGTGCTCGCGACCGTCCCACGTTGAACGGCACGGCTCGGCACGGTCTAATCAAATATATATCGTCATTTTTATTGAGGCCTACCGTAATAGTGTGGTCACTCCTGCGTCATCTTCTTAAATGCTTAGCTGTGACCCATAGTGAATGGTATACCTCTTCAATGAAGATAATATTTGATGATGGTTGTTGTATAGTTTCCAATGGTGATAATTGTGTATCGGACCAAGAATGATGAGTGATTGAAATGGTTATTGGAACATATGAAAATGATTGGATTAAAATGATCGGCAAGTGTCATGAAATGTAAACCTATACGTTCAGTGCGTTTGGTAATTTTTTTTCAAATTACTTGCATTTATTTTCACTATTTACCCTATTATCACTTGACGTTAAACGTGAAATAGACATTCGTTATGGCCACATGACATAAAGACTTGCAATTCTACTCGAATCATACGTTTTATGCTTTATAAATATACGTGGAAAAAATATCAAATGATTATAAGAACCTCAAACATTACATTAAACTTTATTGCCTCAAAAGCTTTACAGTTGGTCTTACTAAATTATATAGTAGGCTTGCAGCCTAATTTACAAGATACATGTTTAATGGTTTAATGGATGTCCAATAACCAGTTTTACAATTATTATTTGTAGTAGCGTTAGTTAGTTTCTAATTAGAATTAGAATAAATAATTTAACTTATTTTTTTTTAACTAAGAACGTAAAGATGGTTGAATAGAATAAATTAGAATGAATAATTTAACATTAGTACATAGACCTAGAGATAGATAAATATCACAAATGTTTGTCACTGAGTAGGTGATTGTTTAGCCGTGATGGTGATGGAGCAGTCAATGGATGATGGAGTCTGGCAGCCTTTTGGTTTATTATCTTCGATAATGAACCATTGGAATCGCCCAAAGAAAAAAAAAATTTAACCCCCCCTCAAAATTTGTTGGTTTACGTTTCAAGATACGTAGATTCAGAAAATCGAATAAAAAAAATCCGTCCGTCCGCCGTACGCCGTACGCCGTCCGCCGTCCGCCGTCCGAGGCACTTTGCCCAGTTAGCGTTGAGTTAAAATTACGAAATTTGATTTCTGGGTTTGGACCAGCCCCACAATGATCCACGAAACTTTTCATAACCCTAGGTCAAGGGGAAGGGGTTCAAAACGAATTTTGAAATTTTGAAAATTCCATATCTCGAAAAATTCTCATCAAACGGTATGTTTTTTATTTCATATTTAGATAGAGTTTGTTCCGTAGAATTTTTTAAGACCATCCGCAGCTTTGTACGACCAGCCGTTCGTTCACAATGACGGCTCAAAGATTGTGCCTCACAACCCGATCGTGAATCAAACTGTTGAAGTACAGGTCCATTTTCATACTAACAAGCTCTTTGGAACATCATATGGCTTAAGTGATGTCGAGTTTGTTGTTCTGAGGTGCGTTTCGTGCTACGGAAATGAAGGTAATTTCGAATGTTTGTTGGTAGGTACTTCTTTTATAGACAAATTATTACCGTCGTAGTATTAAAAACCCCAGAATTATATCGTATTAATTAATCATAATTAATAATAATTATTATTAATAATAAATACGAATTATCAATACCTAACAATAAATTATAATAATTTTCAGTAGGTACTTGATAAAATTGTTAATAATTAGTGATAATTGACAATAATAATTAATCTAACATTTAGGATCTAGACATTCAGACCTAGTGATCTAGACAGAAGGGTGATCTGTACAAAGAAGATAATGAACCGTTGTGTCAAGAATTTGCAGAGTTTTGGTTTATTATCTTCGATAATGAACCATTGGAATCGCCCAAAGAAAAAAAAATTTTAACCCCCCCTCAAAATTTGTTGGTTTACGTTTCAAGATACGTAGATTCAGAAAATCGAATAAAAAAAAAATCCGTCCGTCCGCCGTACGCCGTCCCCCGTACGCCGTACGCCGTCCGCGCCACTTTGCCCAGTTAGCGTTGAGTTAAAATTACGAAATTCGGTTTCTGGGTTTGGACCAGCCCCACAATGGTCCTCGAAACTTTTCATAACCCTAGGTCAAGGGGAAGGGGTTCAAAACGAAATTTAAAATTTCGACAATGTCATATCTCAAAATATTCAACTGAAACGTGTAATTTTCAGTTCACTTTTGAATGACCTGAAAAATTACGAATCTTTTAAACCAATTTAATTTTAACGCTCCAGTTCCCAGCACAAGATTTTTCTTAAAGGGAGCTGTTGCATTTGGCTTATGAAATGTATATTATGTTATGACGAAATTATGAAAGAATAAATGCTTTATTAAAAAAAAAAAAAAAAATTGGATTTTTGTGCGACCAGCCGTTCGTTCACAGTGAGCGCGCAAAGGTTTAGGAAAAACACTAATCTTTCGCGTCGAAAACGGCCGTTATGTGACCCAACCCTCAGACGCCCAGAATAAAACTACCTTTTGTCATCTTCCCGGTAAACTACAGTCTAGAAATTTTAACCGTGAGTCGGGGATAGACCACATTGCAATATTTACTCGGTTTCTCATCTGTAAAATTGTTTAAATAATACCTTTTTGTAATAATACAAATTAAATTTTGATGATGAGCTATTGACTTGAAATTTTAAAAATAGGTCAGAACTGGATCACAGAACTGGATTCACTCGGTTTCTTGTCTGTAAAATTGTTTAAATAATACCTATTTGTTTAAACAAATTAAGTTTTGATGATGAGCTAGATACTTGAAATTTTAAATGTAGGTCAGAAATGGATGACATTTCAATATTCACTCGGTTTTTTTATGACATGGTATGAGTATGGTATGGTATATTATTGTATGTATGATTTGGTATAATACAGTATGGTATGATAGGAAAGAAATTCGTATGGTATGGTATGAGTACGGTGAGAATATGGTATGGTGCCGATTTGCAATACAGTCTGGTATAGACAGAAGGGTGATCTGCACAAGGAAGATAATAAACCGTTGTGTCAAGAATTTGCAGAGTTTTTTGTTTTAATCTTCTGTTCGTTATTGGCGGCACGGAGTTTTATGCTATTCTGGCTATCACGGGATTTTCGTGTCTTTCCATTCCCCTTCTCAAGGAGCCGTACATGACTGCATGACTGTGGATATTTTTTGTGTGAGTTATGGGGAGGGAAGGTTATTGTTCGGATAGTTAATGATACCTCTTTTAATAACGTGAAAAATACTGATCAAATGGGCATCGTGTCGATTAAACACAATCTACATGTTTATTAAACCTTTGAATGGATGGTCAAAATGGAAATCGAATGGATTTAGGAACACTAGAAACAACACAGGACAAAATTAACCTAGCATTTGAAATTTTGACTCCTAGTATCAATAGTAATGGGTGTATCGAGCTTTTGGAGACCCTTCTGAGAATCTTGTAATTTTTGGCATCCAAGAACCATTCGATTTTTATCTTGCCTTTTATATTGTCCTGGTATTGACTGGATTGCGAATAGCGTGTCTGATCTCGGCTGCCACTACTTTATAAATGTACGCACGAAGGAATTTTTCGTTGCTATCGTAACTGCAATTTGTAGGAGGGTGTAGGTAAGTTTCATACAACCCATAATATTATTTGAATGAGAAACTTTCTGGCTTACTGATCTCAAGGGGTGGGGGGGAAGGTCACTGAGATCTATTATTTAAGTTAATTTTATTGGGTGTATTAACCGGCTGGGAATAGAAAAATATTCATATGATATTTTGGTCAGCTGTGAACTAAGTTGGTCCTGAGAAGAATGAGCAGTCACAAAATTTGTGACTCCATTTAGTGAAGTTGACATTCCCTAAGAGGGAGTACGACTGTGGTAATAAGCACCATTGAAGAAACATTCTCAGGGGAGAGGAAGAACCATCAAAGTGACCACCTAAGGAAGACCTTAACAGAAAAGACTCCCTGTTCAGACAGGTAGGGTGTTGGGCGGCGGGCTAGGGGGCTGTCTCTGCAAAAACTCATACTTTTGTGACCTGAGCAATGAGAAAAGCCACATCTTATGGTGTTATCTTCCGATGTCTCAGGCATCGGAAACGCTAGAAAATAAAGAAGCATGCTAAGTATAAGATTGACTACCTGGAATGTGCATACATGATTCATGGGATGTTGAAGAAGTCTATGTCCTAAGCTACAAGTGCGAGGGTTTGGTGTAGATATAATGGCTGTACAGGTCAGTTGATTTGATCAGATTATGAGTGATAAAATGTATTTCACGTTCCTTTACGGTGGCTATGAAGAAAGCAGAGGGATGCAATCCTGCTCTCTCCCTTTTCCATCCCTATCACGCTTGTCCCTATCATCTGAGTTTTTAAATGTGGCTCACGTCATGACGTTTGTCCTCCACTGTCATTTATGGGATTTCATTACTATCATGCCGGGGAAAGACTGCCAGCCCAAATTAATGACATGTAAAGATCAAACCGGACAATTAATCGAGTATGCATTCAAGTTAATCGAGTATGCATATGGGCAGATCATTTTTGCACCGTTCTTGCAGGAGGTGGAACAGATACAGCCATACCTACGGGACCTCATCTCTCGCATGTGGACCCTTTGTTAGATGAACCGACGATCGAAGAGTTGAGGGGAGTCTTCAAGGCCATGAGAAACAACAGGGCCCCTGGAGAGGGTTAATTACAACTGAGCTATTGAAACACGGTGGCCCTGTATTGGAAGAGTAGCTTCATGAACTGATGGGCCTGGTTTGGAGAGGATAGAGAATGTCTGAGAAGTGGAAGTCGGGTTTAATAGTTGCCCATCTTGAAGAAAGGCGATGAGCTTGGATACCACTATTACAGAGGAATAACACTGCTAAATGTTACGGAGAAGCTGCTTCTTAGGTTGACCTGCTGGACGCATACCTTCCAAGCAGGTCGCTGATCTGTACAATGAGTCAAATGTACAAAATACGCTAGATTGTTGACCAATTCAATGAATAAGGATTTATTACCCCGGATTGATGTGTCACAAATCAAGTCCAGGATTTCTATCAGCTTTCCTGGGAAGGACTCATTCAGGGTATATTAAGAGGAGGGATCCCTCAACAACTCGTTAACCTAGTGTGAATGACGCGGAAACAGAAGCAACAAAAGAATGAGTCAATCATTCGATGTGAAGAGTGGAGTAAGGCATGGAGTCGGACTGTTGGCTGTCATATTCAATCTTCACTACTTTGGATACTACGACATTTAGATCCAGGTACTATATTATAAGAATTCATCCAACTCTTTGGTTAGGCAGATGATGTTACCAAATCGTCCCGGAGCTCGAGTGAGATTTATACGTATATCCAGAGAATGAACTCATAAGAAATGATTACAACAGTGGATGTACCGTACGAGGCGGAGGAAAAGTACCTAAAAGAAGCCGGCTAAGCGACGGAATGGACCATACGTATGGATTTTGGGACAATGAGAGTGCAGAACTAGAAGGGGCGACTTATTAGGGTAACAGCTAATATTTAAAAGGGAAGGGGTAATTATATACGTCGAAAGATATAAATGATACTACCTAACATTGAACATAGCAGGCAACAGAGTGTTAGATTCTCCTTTCTACTCTAGGGGTAATATTTTTGTCCTTCAATTCATCTGTCTCGCTGACCATAGTCATTTGATGGGCGGTGTCCTCGGTCTCTCTTGGCATATGGTTGAAATCTCTGTTCATGACATTTCAAATATTTCCTATACACATTTGTTTGAGGGATTCTGATCCCAGGCATTTTATAAAATTGTATAATAATTATTGTATAAGATATGTGTCCTTCCATAAATGTTCGTATCAACAATCCAAATAGCTAAATTTAGTCGCATCGCCTCTATATGACGAAATCGAGGTGATGTTAGAATATAGGTGATTTCGGAAAATAACATTCAGAACCTTTTGGTGACCTTGAGTATGTATGTATTGTAGCAGTGAGGGCATGCCTCCACCGATTGATAATAACTCTTCTTCTTCAGGTGGAGCGGTGTCCTCCAAGAACGTTGGCGGTCAGTTGCATGATTTGTGACTTATCCAAGGCAATTCAAATTAAGGATGCAGAGCTTATCTTAAACCCGTGCTTGAAATTCTTTACCTGTGGTGTACTACTTCTACCTGTGTCATATTTCGTTGACCACGGACAACTTTGCCAACATTTCCCAATCTTCCCATTTGTATAATAAATCAATTTTTTGACATACAAACTGAAGCAAATCTACACTTGTTTTCTTCCCATTAATGAGGAAATAGTTAGGTATTATTGAGGATATAGTTATTTGCACACTGAAGCATTTGTCAAAAGATTCGCGGCCTCCCACGACTGAAGCCTTGCGTTCAGTCTTCTAGTCTGTACTTGGATTACAATGGAAAGCTGGCAATTATTGCTTGGCCCAATCTAAGTTATGTAATGAGGAGAATTTAAAGAGAAAACTTAATGACTTTGATGAAGAGAAAAATCAAACTTGAGATCGTCCATTTCAAATGAGCGTCCATTTCTCCAAGTCATTGTACAGGATATTCGTAGCTTCGGAGGAAGGCTTCACGAACCATTTCACATTTGTTTAATACAGACACTGACTAGTTCTCTGCATCTTACTCTTGTAAATTACCCCAATCTTCAACCACGGTGCTTATTCTGTACGATACGTTCCACAATATAATTCATCCCATGCGTTTCTCTTAAGGGCATGCAGGAACTATGTCGGGAAGTTGTTAAAGGATGTCTCGGGCTGTGATTGACTTAGAGTTTCGAAATAAATGTCTAAATCCACTGTATTAGTAAGAATTTGCCCCTACGTGGTCCGATTTTTGAAATTCGTAAAATAAATTGTTTTAAATTATGGCCGAATTTTGTTGTTGAAAAAACGAGACGACGGGGCATTTTTTGGAAGGCTAATAGACCGCAAAATGCAAACATCGCAGTTAAAACATATAAAATGAGCGAGCAGGATCTCAAATAAAGTTCGATTTTTTCTCGATTTTGCGATAAATGTCTCGTAACCTTCTTCTTATTGGATGTCTTGGCACTTCATAGTGGCGGAAAACTCCCCCGCATTTCAAAACTGCAAGTCAATCACATCCTACGATATCCTTCCAAAACCTTCCAACCCAGGTCCTGCAGGCCCTTATTATCTGAAACATTTTGGATCGGATTTCTGAAGGAATTACGATATTGCAACGTCTTCAACGTTTTGAATTTGCCCTTGTTTCTTCCTCTGGAGAACTGCATTCTGTATCCATTTAAACAACCATGTATTTATATAAAACATTTGTATATAATATATATGTGTGTGTAATACAATATACATAATACACCAAATTATATTATACATATATATAATTGCGCTTCGTAAGAGCACGTTTTCATCAACTGTCATTATCTCCCCTTAATGTTATGTGAGATTATTTCGTTGTACAATGTCGTTTCCATTTTAAATCGAGGCGTTCTGGATAAAAAGCGGATGACTCCAAAATTTCAAACATTGATTTTTTCACAGTTTTGGCAAGTTCAGTAAAGCCATATTAATAATAATTAATAGTTATATTAATAATAATTGATGTTATTGATTATTGTAAATATTACTATTAATTAATATTAATATAACTTTACTGAACTTGCCAAAACTGTGAAAAAATAAATTTTTGAAATTTTGGAGTTATCCGATTTGATCCTGAACGCCTCAATTAGAGGTCTTTGTGAGAAGGACATGGTCACATTACATGAACATGTAGTCCAGACGATAGGCATCTCTCCTTAACTTCTGCCCAAACATTTGCACTGAGCTTCGTTTCAACTTTTGCCAGTACCTTTTGAAAGATTTAACTCATTATCACGACCCAAGAAAATTTTAGGAACCAAAACTGAAATTTAGACTAATTTTCGCCACTTTGACGGTCCGCAGCCGATCAACTTGAAATTTTGTATGAATCTTCTTGGTATGGATAATAGATGACCCTGAATGTTTCAAGTGGCTAGTTTTAAAGGAAGCCGACTTCTAAATCCGGTTCTTCACCCTTACCATGTTCTTCTTCTTATTCAGTTAGGCAAGGCTACAGCCTCTCCTTCTTGCTTAATTGATTTATTTTAATAATTTATAATATCATTAATAAATAAATGAATTTATTGATAAATAATTATTAAATAAATTTGCTGAATTTAATAACTCAACAAATTGCTTTGATTCTTGCATGTTGCCTGTAGAGGTCTTTTTAAGTTCAACAAAAAAATCCATAGTCATGCAGCATGGCTATAAGAGCGAATTTTCGAAAAATAATTGGTTTTATGTAAAAGTCTCAACCACGTTTCTTCATCTTCAAAGTACTCTAGTTTGAGAGCGGAATAAGATATAGCAATTCTGACTTAACCATCTTATTCATAGTGGAAAAACCTTTAAAACGAGGTGTCACTTGACAGACCGTTTCATTTTTGGAATTTATGAGTAAGCCTCCCCCCCCCCCCCCCCTCAACCACACTCGCCAAAACCCCCTTCAGCTTTTGGACATCTCATCGCTGAATACGACGGTGAAGTCAGAATTACGATACCGCATTCCGACATCAGATTAGAGCAGACTAACCATGAAGAATATATCTAGGATCAACCAGGTTTCTTCATCTTCAAAGTACTCAAGTTTGAGACCGAATTAAGATATCGGAATTTTAACTTAGCGATCGTATTCAGAGTGAAAAAAAAAACCTTTAAAATGAAGTGTCACTTGTCAAACTTTCATTTTTTGGGTGAACCCCCCACCCGCCCAAACTCTCCAAACCCTCAGATTTTGGACATATCAACTCTAAACATGACGGTGAACCAGGATTGCGATACCTCATTCCGTTATCAGATTAGAGCAGACTTAACATGAAGATCATATCAAGTAACCACCACGTTTCTTCATCTTCAATGTGCTCTAGATTGAGAACGGATTGAGGTATCGCAATTCTGATTGCGTAGCAACCTACCAACCTCCACCACCGTAACTATGTATATAATATCCATCCCAACAACATAATATGTTAACAACATAATGTATAGGCACAGTAACGTTTGACAAAGGAATGAAAAAGATATATTATATCTCTTTCATTCCTTTGTCAAACGTCACTGTGCCTTTGTAACTGTGCCTTAAGCGACCAAATTTGTGCCATTTGGATAATTATCATGTAAGTTCATACTTTTATTACTTGTTTGTAAGTCACCATTTATACCTTTCATAACTCAACCATAACAACTCTCCCATATTTCTGTTTTGTAGGATGCATGATTAGGATCTTGATCCAAGATCGAAACGTCGCAATAAACAAATGATAACAACGACTAGTGTTGGTCAATCCTCACCCGCAAACTACTATATATATATATAATTTTTGGTGTCTTGTGGCAGTGGATTCAGGATGGTCTGAAACGGATTTTGGTATGAAAATGATTCGAAAATTCGAGTTTTAAAAATTTTGGACCGAGAACAATAGCTACATTTTCTTCGAAAATTCGCTAAAAGAGGTGATATCCCTCAGAAAACATTCCGTGTAAACATCACCTGTACTCATAGGACCCTCAGATTATTCGGTATAACTAATAGACCAGTAATAGTGCCAGCAATGAAATCACAATGTGCTGATAACAACTAACATTGGGTCTTAAAACTTGAATGTATTTTTTTTTCTCTGTATGCGCTGCAAAACCTCATAAATACGCTTGAATGTCTAAATCGTGATTCCTATAATTGCAACTGATGGAAAACGTTTCTACAATGTAGAGAACTGGTCGTTGAATTGAGTTGGGCCATTAATTTGATAATTCGCACATCAACCCACGCTGCATGTTCGAAAATGGGGTATTTGCGTCAATGGTCGATTCCGAATATCATCCTCCTGTAGTAGGTATAGTAAAGTTACCATCGAGTAGGTAGCGTGTATTGCCAGCGATATTCATTTTAAAAAATTCACTTGAGGAGAAAACTTCAGAATTTACTTGAGAAAAAATTTACTTGAGGAGAAAACACAGATTGAATGAAGCCGCGAAAATCAAGGTGACCGTTTGACGTCACTAACAGGACGAAGTCCCCGGTTGGGACGCTGACATGACCGGGGCCTCAGTGGGCGGTCCAAGTTAGGGCCGCGGCACAGTGATAGAAATTGTAATTTTTGTTCAAAAACCAGTAAATAGAGCTATTTGCCATCACTTCGACAAAAAGCACTGGAAATAGTTGAGGAGAGGTAACAATGAACGATGTCGATGTTGCAGCGGCATCAATAAAATCCTGGGAGCACATTTCTTACAAATCTCGTATTTGGTACTACCGTAAGATTCAATGCCAGAGCCAATTTCTGAAGTGGAAGCCAACTCTGCCACAATTCCAACCAATCCTTATTTCTTTTCATGAAATTGAACTCACTATAATTTAGTTCAATTATTAATAGTTAATAGTTAATTATTAATTAGTTCAACTATTGAACTTTTTTTTCTAGTCACTGGACCACCCTCTCCAAGTACTGAAAGGGAAAAAGAGGAACGGAATGGTTTTTCTTGAGTGTCTTTTTGATAATATGTCTACACAGTGAACTAACGATTTTCGATTGAAAGGACAACGATTGCGAGAGTACCTTTGTACCGAAGTTATTGGCATAATCACCTCCCTCCCTTCTTTCTGAGTAAACCTTGAACGTATACGGCGGAGTACGGTGATGCAACTCACAGACCGTCATCTCCAGTACGTGTACTTCACGATGAAACCAGTTTCAAAACAACGTTCGATAAAGATTTTTTTTCCAGCTCCAACAAAAATTATCAAAAGAATTGTTTTCCTTAACAATTCTACAACGATCGCCCTGCATTCCAGGAAGCAGGACAACATTTTTTGACATTTTATGTCTTTACTACACAACTCAAAAAGTTTGACGAAGAAAGCGTTATGAAAAATTGTTGACCGTTTGGCGCTTCAACCGCTGGATACATTTTAATGCGGTTTTTCCCTATATAACCGGATTTGCTACGGGAAGGTTTATGGCTAATAAAAAATCGTGTTTCTCGGCTCCTTCGTCTAATTTTCACGTACAACCGATTCGTTGCTACGGAACTTTAACTTCGCCAGTTATCATCGTACAAAAATCGTTTACCACTCGTTGGATAGCTCTTGATTTACCTAACCATATTACGTTAACCACTGCGGCGTGCGTGGCCGACAAGCTGCGGTATGAGCGTGATTGTTTAAATAATTGTTTACACACAGGTGATCATTCTCAATAATTTATTACAACAATTTTTAAGCGAAAAAAAATGAAGTACGAGGTACGTGGTATGTGGTGTGGGTGTGGGAGGGGGTGCAAACACATAAAATGTCCCTCGTGGTTGCTTACTTGTACGAAAGCTGTTTCACACCGATCTCACCCCCGAGTGCGGAGAGGAATAATTTTTTCGTTTGTTTCGATGTATTTGAATTACAATTTATCTCCTTGAAGGTCCATTCGAATTCAAATAATCACCTCGATTCGATATGAAGTCTACTTTTTAATAACTACATAAAATACTTTTGAGCTGGAAATTACCGCAATAGGATCAGAGTAGAGCTGCGAGTAGGGCTATAGAGTAGGGCTGCGACATCGGCCAAAAACATCGAGGTTGAAACCCACCATCGATGTCAACAAAAACATCGATGTCTAGAAACATAGATTTTTTTAATGTAGGAGCCTCCGAAACGTTCTATTTACATGTACAAAGATTGTGCATAAGTCCTGAAAACAGGTTTCTTTTGCACAGGAAATACAAACACCAAGGTTTATATTTTTTCTACACTTGTGCGCCTCGGCGTGTCTTTTTCAAACGCGGCCAGCTTCTCTAAATTCCCCACATTTTTGGGGATAATTTTCAGGCAGCTGACCATCATTGTCGTTATTCTCCTAGCTTGCACTTTCAAAGAAAAAAAATGGACGCAAATTCCCCATTCCTTTATTCACAGCGGGGTTGGCCAGGTTGGAGGGTGTGTTTTCAAGTTGAGTTGGGCAATCGATAGGAAAAGGTTATTGTGAATCAAGTTAAATTGACACCTGCCATATTGTAGATGCTCGACTCGCGTCCCCTTTTGAAGGACGAACTCGAGAAGCTGGACGATGTGGATAACGATCGATGAGACAGACGATCGACGGTGATAGTATTGGTTGTAGTAGGTAGGTATAGATGCCCACTATCCTGGACCGGTGAAGAGTGCTTGCCCTGGATTCTCCCTCTTTCTCGCTAGAGCTATTAATCCCATCCTATGTTGCTACGCCGTTTTTTGTCAGGAGGAGGTCCTGTGAAGTTTCTTGTGCCGTGCGCCGCCGCTTCCCTCCGGTGGAGCACTCCTGCTGTGCGCCCTCGTCTCTCAGCCTTCGGTCGTGCTCCGTAGTCCCCAACGCCCCTAGCTGCTTTATTATTGAAATATGCCCTTTCACTGACCCTCGTGATGCCGCGTTCATTTTATATCCCAACTGTCCGATTTTTTTCTCCCTTGAAATAAAGGTCGACGCATCCATACTGAAATCGCCATGAAATACTTTCACTCAGTGTTTATAAAACTCCGAACATTTCATAACTGGATCCTGTGGATTCTCCTGTGGAACTCTTACTAAAAGAGAAATTAGCGAATCCAGTGTTGTTTTTTACTTCGGCCGTTTCAGAACTTCTCATTTCGCCACGGATATTGACATTTCAGTTGCCCATTTCATTAGGGATTACCGAAGAATATGAAAAATATCGAACCAAACTCGGAACACAAGAAGTTTACGGAATCTGACTGTTATAATTACGAGGCTGCCTTCATCCACTCTGGATAGAAAACAAGAAAACGATCCTTATGTTGAGAAGCAACTGGCTACTTCGCCACGCTTCTGGAGGGCGTATCCAAATATGTACACAAAGTCACAAATTTACTACCAGGACGGAGGGGATTCGCTAATATTAGTAGAATAATGTTTAGTCCAGTGAATAGAGACCCAAACACAACGCTAACTGGGCAAAGTGCCGCGGACGGCAGACGACTTTTTCTCACACGCGAGTGCTGCTACACCAATGTATGACATACATTGTATTTTATAAAACCGTCTTAATGCAGGTATTTCTGTGTGTAAAAGTTTTTCCTTTCATTTTCTCGTCATTTATATTGTAGAATACATCAAAATGTATAGGGGAAAGTTGCTCGCTGAAATGGGGAAGGCTGTTTACGAAGCAACTGGTATGTTTTCCTGCGTCCAGCTAGTATTTTTTGCATCACTACTTCGTTTTACTTTGCTTCACTCTCGAATTTTCAAAGAAAAGGATGATACTATTGCAATGGGCTCAACAAGTTACAAGTCAAGTACTCCTTGTGTTAGGTAATCATTCTATCCTACGACGAAACGCTTAGTCCCAATTATCTACTTTATCTAGGGACGCGGGAGCGTCCCGCCCGCCAAGAAAACCGAAGCCCTGAAAACCGAAGCGACTGAGACACTGATTACGCGACGGAACAAGTTGGGGTTTTCACCCTACCATAGCTCGGTCCCCTGAGTGTCTCGAGAGTTGATTTTTTGTACACCAACTCTCCAGGGGCACGTGAGGACGTAAAACAAATTTCAGCTCTTGGGAACATCAGGTGTCGGGGGTATAACAATTTTAAAACCACTATTTTTCACGTTTTTCGTGTTCTTCTTCTTCTTGTTGTTGTCGTTGTCGTTGTTGTTCATTGACGGGGCTACAGCCCAGCAGACAAATCGGATCGAGCTGAAATTTTGCACACACGTTTGTTATGCTCCAAGGGAGTGCCTTTTGACCATTTTTTCTCCCTCCCCCCATTTCCCTCCCAATTAGGGGGGAAATAGTGTTTTTTAGGAATTTCAAATGGTCATAACTCCTTCAAAATTGAAGCTTTTTCAGATTTTCTTTTTTAGTTGTGTTCAGCTTTTCAAACTGTTTAATTTGAGATCAAAAAATGCTTCCTAAGGGGGAAAATAAAGGAGTTATGGTGATTTTTCTATTTTCAACAACAACTGCCGCAAATATTGATGAAAATTGGTGCGGTTGGTCTTAAAATGTCCGCTAGGTTGTCTAGAATATGCTCAATAATTTTGAACTAAATCTCAATCGATTTGACTAATCCACAGCCAAAAATACGTGAATAAATTCCACATCTACTGATTTGGCTAATTTCCGAAAACATCAAAGTTGAACGGTGGTCAGAAAAATTGTCGTAGAGTGGCGCCTGTTTAAGGATCGATAGGAAATTTAATGGGCTTTCGAATGAGGGTAGCACACTTTGCCACTTTTCCCAACGGTTCTCGAGTTATTCGCGATTTTTGGTATAAAAACGTGCGTTTTACGTTTTGCAAACTTTCTGTGGCCGCCGGTAGCCTCGTGGACAAGCGCGTCTGTCCGCGATGCGTAAGATCTTGGGTTCAATACCCGCTGGCGTGAAAGGATTTTTCACATACTTAGCCGTTGCGGCGGTCACCTGGTGGAAGGCAATGGCAAACTACCACCAGTATCATTTGCCTAGTACAGCCTCTCAAATAGTGCCGTTCGGAACCGGCGCTAAACTGTAGGTCCCATATAACTTGTGAAGACGTGCATCACAGGATTATATGTGAGAGGTCGCCAACGTCCGAAATTCGGATACGGCACTCCAAGAAGAAGAAACTTTCTCTTTCCACTTTCTCTTCGACACCAATAATTAAAATTATTGTAATGATTCTCAACAACAAAAATTTGCACAATCCCCAAGAAAAAATGCAACAAATTTTCAAAAAATTTCTAATTCAAATTCATTCAAATTTCTAATTCTTTCTATTTTTTCAAATTTAATAATAATAATAATTGTTTTAAATTTTAATAATTTTTTAAAATTGTTAATTGTTTTAATTAATCGAAAATTTTAAAACTACTATTTAACCAATTCGCAAAAATTTTAAAACTACTTATTTTTCAAACACATTTCAGATAACAAACAATAATTTCCAAAAAATAATTATTCTTGTCACAAAAAGAAGAAACAAAAAGGCAAATTAGTAGGCGTACTAATTTTTTACTAAATTTTGACTAGGATAAAACTTCATTTAGGAAAACCTTTACTAGTTACCTCGTAGGTACTTTTGTTAAATTGAACCGTATTGTATAAGTACCGCTCGAAAACTAGCCATGCAAAAAGATGTGATATCCCCCAAAAACAACTCCGTTGTAAAAACTGACCCGCCAAAAAACCTCAGCCGCAAAAAGGAATGATATCCATTTTGCCCGCCAGCCACATATATAGGATGCTCGGTGCTTCGCACCTCGCTGTTGAGTGTGCATATAGAAACCTGATCCTCCTACCCCTAACCTCCACCGTCAATGTTTTCCTGTTCCCTGTCTCCTTCCCACAACCCCTTCTCACCCTTAGTCACCCTCGGTTTCACCTAATATGTTTCCTCTGTTACACCAGCAGGGAGCTTTACGCTTCTTTCAATGCTGTTGGCGGGAGCTTTTTGCCAGATTAACAAAGCTGAATTGAAGCATTACTATATTATAAGTATTACTGGTGGTCACGAGTAATCAGTGGTGGTACACCTAGGTATAATGAAGTAATGCTTCAATTCAGGCTTGTTCATCTGGCAAAAAGCTCCCGCCAACAGCATTGAAAGAAGCGTAAAGCTCCCTGCTGGTGTAACAGAGGAAACATATTAGGTGAAACCGAGGGTGACTAAGGGTGTGAAGGGGTTGTGGGAAGGAGACAGGGAACAGGAAAACATTGACGGTGGAGGTTAGGGGTAGGAGGATCAGGTTTCTATATGCACACTCAACAGCGAGGTGCGAAGCACCGAGCATCCTATATATGTGGCTGGCGGGCAAAATGGATATCATTCCTTTTTGCGGCTGAGGTTTTTTGGCGGGTCAGTTTTTATAACGGAGTTGTTTTTGGGGGATTCAAGTTACTTGTGCGATGTACAAGTTACTTGTGCGGTGGTCAGTGTACTTTTGAAGAATAGATAAATATTTCACGACCTTGTAGTTTTTATTATGCCCAAACGACGGATCCAAAAATTGACTATTGCTGTTCCAAGTAGGTATTTATACATACCGGTACAAATTAAGAAGAAAAAAAAATGATCCAAACCCCTAAAGTTTAGAAGTTGGATTGTACAGGCGTCCTGCTGTGGCCAGTGAGTACTCGAAGGTTAAAAGCCGAATAACGTAATGGGAAGGAGCTACAGGCGAAAAACCGAAAATAGTGCCAGAATTTCATGGTTTTCCGATGATTGTGGAGGAAGCAACAGAGATCGGCATACAAAAACTCGGATTTTTCACCTCCTGATAGCTCCCAATAACATGTCAAGGACTCCCGCATTTGATGTAGGGTAAAACACCTCTATCCACTGGACTAATTCTATCATTCTTCATACTAATTCTATCATACGTCATACTTCGAAAACTCTCACCCTTTCCCACATTTCAGTGGTGACATGGTTCGTCACGTTCATTTTCCCAACAGATCGCATATACACTCACATTTCATCCAATTTTTTCGTGGTCCATATTTGGATGTGTGGGCATCAATAAATCCTTACAGAAGGAACTCATCGTCCTCTTACGGGCATACTCGTGAAAAACATTGTCAGTTGCTAGGTGCCACCGCTACGGAGTCGTTAACTTATAGATTAGCTACACATCTTCCACATACGTTCACCTCTAACAAAAATTTAATGTGTTCCAAGGCGTTGCCGAAGATTAGAAATTAGTGTATTGTAAAATTAGTCTGTTGTAAAAAAAAGATTTGTGTGAATACGGTTCTTTGGCTCAATACGCGGAATGATTCTGGGAGCAGTATATAATTTTCGATTTGTCATCAATTAAGCCACTGGATTGAAATGACAGCTGTCGTTTCATACGTTAGATGAAAACAATAATCATTCCCGCAAGGAACACGCTCAACCCTGTTAAACTAGGAAACTGAAATTATCTCACTACTATGAATTGATAACACAGTACATATACGCAGGAATAACTTCCGCTGCCTTGATTATGTAAATAGGGGCTCATTAGGGTGAATCTGACGACGGCTGCCTCATGATTATGGTGGTAACCCTCTCATTTGTTTACAGAGCCTATAATCGCTGTATCCTCGAACGCTACCTGTCACAGAGAGAAAGGTTGTTATACCTGGTGCAAGAAATGCAGTTATGGTAGACCGGCTGAACCAACAATTTTACTAGTTTATTGCTGAATTATTCTTGGAAATGTATGCAGATGATATAAAAGGTGAACAAAATTCTTGTGTCCTGCACATTTAATGAATCTTCCAACGCCTCGCATAGGAACCAGAATATGACCACCAAACTTTTTGAGTGCAGTTTTGCACGACGGTTCGTCAACTTCACTGAACATTTTGTTGTAGCTCACTACTGGAAACCGGCGTATAGTTTGGTAACAGATATACAAACTTCGTCTATTCCTTTTACTTTTCTTCCAGTAATTTTGAACTGCCCCCTAAATTAGTATCTGTGGCGTGGTGTCGGCATGAAGCTACAGTACCTAAGTTCTCCCTCACTTTTCGTGTCAGTGAAACTCATGCCTATCTCTCCATGCAAGTAAAAACAGCGATTGAGAATTGAAAAAAAAACCGGTAGAAGCAAAAGGATTCAAGTTGCCCCAATTTGAGTTTCAAACATCGAGAATAGGGAGTTTATAATCTACTATTTAATGGTCTTCAATGTCTTCTGAGTTGTATACCACCCTTCAAAAAATCGAAATGCGATTGAAGGAACGTACCACGTTCTTATCGTGTTTTGATTTCCTTCATGTTAATGAAATATTAATTATATTATCAATAGTTAAATGTAAAACGAATAAATAAAATGGTTGTTGTCTATATATTGATAAGAATAACGAAATATGTATAGTGTTTCTGTGCGTTTCATTGTATTTGAAGGTGATTGGCGAAATTGCCTAAAATTGTTTTGCACCGTATAGCAAAACATAAATTCGTAGTGTATAGGACTGGAACGAACCACTAACTGAACTATAGGAATTCCATCAGAATTTGGCTGTAACCTCCGTCTGCGCATGAGCGAAATACATACTAACTTATAAACTCCAGCCCTCCGATAGTCGCATATAAGTTTTCAGGCACTTTATTCCAGTACGTGGTTTTGTCCGACCCAACTGTTATGGTAGTTGAAAACTGTCACAATACAGATCGTATGTTACGATCGACATGAGTTTTAAAGTGTATACCCAACACCACTTTATTCACCATCCACTCAATGACAGAGTCGTAGGAGACTTTCTATTTCAAGTTACCGGTATATTGTCAGGATTTTACCTCATACAATTGCGAAAATCTCCTGACGTGCATTTGTAGGTTAATGAAATGAAAATCCAAACAATGAGTGTAAAGGATCTGCTTTGTTTCAGGAGGTACGGGACCAAATGCGGTGGCTGCCTTCAAGGCATCTCCCCCTCAGACCTAGTCAGGAAAGCGAGAGATAAAGTTTTCCACCTCAACTGCTTCACGTGTATGATTTGTCGGAAGCAGCTTTCCACGGGGGAAGAGCTCTACGTCTTAGATGACAATAAATTCATCTGTAAAGAAGACTACATGACGGGGAAAGGATCACAAGGTAAGATTTGATTTTTAATTCAACTCACCCTCATAAAGAACAGAGGACGACGATTCTTTGGCATGCGTAAATGCGGAAGTAGGTTAACAAAAGTTCCAGTCATGCAGCACGGCTATAGGAGCAAAACTTCGAAGAAATAACTAGTTTAATGTAACAAGTGATGTCTGGAACATCTCATTCAAATATGGGCAATCTTAAACTTATTGGGCAATTATAGGTATTTAAGTATGAAGCTATATGGTTAATTCGGTATGCGTCAGTGTTGCTCTCTGACTAAAGATCGGTAGTTACTTACAACAGTCTTCTTAAAAGTTACTTGTCATCTTGGCAAGAAAAGGTTCTTCCAGTTACTTCAATGCCTTTTGTGTCAATTATAAAATCTTATTACATACTAGATACTACAACCATGGAAAAAATGCCAACTTCATCTAACTTACGGAGGTAGTGAATTCATGCGAGGAAGTGGGGAAGTAGGATCAATACTACTGCGGGTTTTTGCATATCTAGCATTTTGATCAGGTGAAGCATGCAAGAAGGGTTTTGCGTGCTCAACCAATTGAAGGCACAAGAGTAGTGTAGGTTCAAAGTAGTTCACCCTGAATGCACACTACTTTCCATTCCACGGTATGGCAGAAGATGAGTACATAAATGTTCAATTTGGTATCATTTGTGTTTATTGCTCGTTTTTGCAGTGTAATACCTCAGTGTATAAATTTTTCCACACTGAACACGACGGTGAAGTCAGAATTGCGAGATCTAATTCTGTTAACAGAAGGTAGCAGATGAACCGTAAAGAATATCTACTTGAACATCTACCTTTAAAATGAGGTGTCACTTGAAAGACTGTTTAAAAATTCGTTAAAAATTAAGATGAACATAAAAAAAAACGCAAATTTTCCACAAAGGTTCATCATCTGTAAAGACCACTGTTCTTTCTACGATATCATTGTAAGCCCCTTAAGTATGCGCAATAAATAGAATATTGAGCTAGAACATTGTTCGAATAGGAAACCATAAATTATTTATATTAAATATAAAATTTAAAGTAAACTTTACTTTAAAGTATATTAAAGTAAATTTTACTTTCATTTATGTATACTGAAGTGTTTACCAATGTCGGCGATAATTTACAGGAAGTACCTACCTACCAATTAATATGCGAAATTATATCCTTTTTGTAGAGCGGAAAAGTATCTCAGAACAAGAAACTAATTCATTTTGATTTTGGTTTATTATCTTCGATAATGAACCATTGGAATCGCCCAAAGAAAAAAAATTTTTTTTTCCCGAAGTTGTACCGTGTGATAGTTTAAATCTATAAAGTTGTATCACGCTCAGGTTGGCCTTAAACATTTTTATTAACTGAACTGTATTCTAATTTTGCTGAAAACAATACCGTTCCGACTTAAATTGTCGCAATATGACGATTTAAAAATCTATTTTGAACCTCTTCCTAATGATCGAGGGTTATGAAAAAGTTTATCATTCTCGGGCTGGCGCAAAGTTGAGCGGATGGCAGACGGGCGGATTTTTTTAAATTTGATTTTCTGATTCCACGTATCTTGAAACGTAAACCCTCAAGTTTGGAGGGGATGGGTTACGTTTTTTTTCTAATGGTCGATTCCAATTGTTTATCATCGAAGATAATAAACCGAGATTTGTGGCAGCGCGGTCACCGCCACCCAGCAAGGGTCCGGTCTATTTATCTCTTCTATGGAATGCTCAGATTTTTGTGTTACTTCCGTTATCGAGTGTTAGTAGTAATAAATTAGAGCCTTACATTGATTGAGGCTCCCGGTAGTAGCTTAGGAAGAAATGATGTGCGGAAGATAATGATGTGAAGACCGTCACCTAATCTTTTTCCACACATCATTCGTTTAATTAATCGTCCAGGGCCACATGTGCTAGTTGGCAAGCCGGAACGCCGTACTACAAGACGAACATAAGAACTACGCGATAAAACCTTTATTCAAATTTTTCGCATTCTAATTTCAATGAACATTCCCAAAACTATTTCACCGAGAGCACAATATAACTGTATTAAGCTTATGATTTTCACGTCTCCCACTGTAATGGACTATAAGTCATGAATCGGTCTGTCACAGTCAGTGTCAGTGTTGTCACGACAGTGCACAGATGCGACGACACCGAGAGAGTATTAGGGATGACCACCTCAGCTCATACCTACTGTTGACGAGATCCATGGGGTATCTTCATCGGACATGACAACACTCCTATACCGTCATTTAGGTTCCTCTCCTAGGCCCAACAGAAAAATTTGTGTAGAGTCAAAAAGAGTATTTTTACCGATTTACGTTATACGTACGTGGAGCTATCCTCATTGGAGCTAAGGTTTCACTTGTTATGGTTCCCAAATGGGAAATTTAGGACATTTTCTATAGAAATACTCATGGCCAGTTGAATTTTATACTAGAATATAATCACTGCTAATTTGTTGAACGTGGATGTTCAAAGCTTTCACGACTCACCAATCTAGTACTTGAGGAGCAAAATCATACTACTAACCGAAGAGAATGAATAATTGTCTTCTCCCTAGCATGACAGAGCTGTTGCAGTTCTGACCTTTTCCTGTATGATAGATTGATGATTTTTCGTTCAAGATGTTATCACCCGCAGAAATAGGATGTCACCTCTAGAACTCCGTTTACAAGCCATTATCTGGGACCTATTACCTACCGATTTCACATTAGCGCCTGTTTAGGCTTCCAGTTTCTTTCTACTCGTACGTTCACTTCAGGAAATTACTAATTTTGGTTCCTTATATTTCAGTTGGAATTTGTACCATACTGTGCAAAATATTGTGTGGTGTCGAGGTTTTATTTGCAGGTTACATTTTCTTATGCTTTTTGAACTGATTTTCGTTGAACTTTTGGTTCGTCCAGAATACTCCTCATAATATTTCAAGAGCAGTGAATTTCAAATCGATGTGGTGAAGGCGAAGAGTTTGAATGGTGGGAATGATATTGATAAAATGATAATAATCGCGATAATTCTATTCGATTTGTTTTACACAACTCACTCAATGGGAGTAGGAGGTAAATTAATGCCATCAATAAAACCGTTTTTTCGAACAAGATTTTTATTTTATTTTTTCAAACATTTTCCAAAAAAAAATTTCCTGAAAAGCTATGCTATCTACTCATTCAAGCGAGTAACTGCAATAATATAATATATTATGTACACATATTTCATGTCCTTCTTGATGCTTGCATTACTCATCATGTTCCATTCCAAGATGAGGTTGTCTCATGGGTCAAATGAGGACCGCTTATGATACAATCATGAAAACGTTACAGGTACTCAATCGAAGTGTTCGATTCTTGCAAGCGAATTGGAATACGACGCGTCGTATCCAAGCAACTGAACACGCTGTATAGTGTGACGAATCATCTCATCTAATCATATCATTAATCTAATTGTACCGCCATGAATTTGAACTAGGCATTGTTCCGTACATGTAAAAAACTAAAACCGACGTTCATGCAATCCCAACTCGTCGTATAGACCAATAATATAATGGGAATACAATCTTATTCGTCGCGACGCACAGAGACGTGCTATCGTTTCCCAAATTTTCTACGCAATTTTCTATTTTGTCAATTCTTTTCGGTTTCAGTTTTCATGCCACATATCCAGTCCCTAATTTCATTATCCCTAACCCACCAGGAAGAACTTTCCTTAGATATCGATCAGCAATTTTGACTCAAACTCAACGACTAGTACGGCATTATGATGTGTGTATGGATCGCCATATTAGTTTGATTGTATCAAATAAGATTGTATTCCCATTATATTATTGGTCTATACGACGAGTTGGGATTGCATGAACGTCGGTTTTAGTTTTTACTTGTACGGGACCATTCCTAGTTCAAATTCATGATGGTACAATTAGATTAATGATATGATTAGATGAGATGATTCGTCACACTATACAGCGTGTTCAGTTGCTTGTTTTAGCCATTTCGTGTCACCAATCCAGAGAGCTGGACAGGTTCTAGGGACGAGTTCTTTAGATTGAAGCGTAACATCACCGATTTCGTGGTCAGAGCGCGTCCAGCGTACTCCCTCCTACCTCTTCAACCCTCAGGATCCAACCGTTCATTACACTTTCAAATCACTGTTCCGAACCAACCCGCCGCCTGCTGGACGTCGTTCTCACCTTAAATGATAGTATAAAAAATTAAAAAATAAAACTGTCTCTAAACCGTCTTTATCTGTGCATTAGAGTAGGTATATTCATATTCAACTCAAGAAGCAATAAATTATTAAAAAGTAAAGTGGCGAGAAGGTGAACATGCCGAGCTCATGCTTATGTTCACAGTCCTCACTACCGTATGGACACTAAACTATGTGAGGCTAGGAAAATGCCTTAAGCACCAAACCACGTCATAACGACGCCAACGCGTTTGGTCAAAAAGTTCGGGGTGGAAAGTGTGAATTCATGAGTTGACCGGATTGATACTCTTCATATGGAATCACATGAATGGTTTGTAACCGTGGTACATACTTGCTTATTTTCTGAAACAGAATTTGGAGTAAAGAACTACTTGCTAGAGGTATACGATAGTCTATCTGGCGTCTAGTAGAAAAGGCAGGAAGCTTTCTGACCATCACAACCTTCTATCGGTGTTTTGTAGCAAAAAGCTTTGTTATGTATCTATGAAGGTACATACGGGTTTTCGTAGAATTTTTGCGAAAATTCTCTTCTCTTCACTACAGATCCGTTTCAGAGTTTCCGAATCGACCTCATGGATATATGATTCATATATCGACAGCCGCAGTGCAAAAGCCTTTAAGGTTTTTAGGTTCACTGTTAAATTTGCACACGCTGATAGGGACAGAATCGAGCTACTGCATTTCATTTCTCTTCAAAAGATGTTTGGAGTAACCTGTAGGTTGGTTACAGTTACTGTTGGAAAACAGTTTTTATGGTCTCCTGAACCTTTTGATTCTTGTACATACAGGATTTTTCACTGTGGCTGTCGGTATGTACATTCCGTTTATTCAAGCTAAAGCTGATCGCTCATGAAGGGGAGTGACTACACAGCTATAATTTTACGTTTGTCATACTGATGTTAGCTTGTTAGCTGCTTTTTCAAGAGCGTACTTATCAAATTGCGTACATATTAAAGCATTTTCGGCAACTTCTGTCGTAGCAATGTGACAAGTTGTTTCGTAATAATTATGTGGGTGTGTGTGGTTGAATGTTCCGCACAGGCAACACCGATGGGTTCCCTCGGGGGTTTTTACCCAACCGGCTCTTTCCAGTTTCAGACTATCATGAAACATGGTTTTTGTTGTGGTTTCGGTTCAAGGAGGATCCAAAACGAATTTTTGCAGACAAACCTTTGCTTCTTTCCTCCCTCGTGGGTCCTGTCAGACGGAAGGTTGTTTACCTGTTCCGTGGAGGAAGGGAGATCTCAGGGATGACACTGATGGGGAGGGCAAGGGTTCACATTAATATTCATATTTCTACAAACATGTCGAGGTCCGGCGAAGCGTGTAACATGCTGAAGAACAGACGGCTCTGAGGGCCTCTGCCTCTGTGGGGGGCTACGGCGGGTGGGGGTTTGTGGCTGTCAGTGCCGCTGCCGCTATCTATTACGCACACGTTCTCACGTTTTGTGCCTCTCCACTTTTGGTTTCCCTGTCTCTTCACCTCTTGCTAATATCACGATTTTCAAAATTCTCACTCAGATACTTCGTCACTAAAGGAAGATCCGCATTCAACTCACCTCTAACTTTCGAAAATATCTCCCTGATGAGACAGGAGGACCAATAATATTATATCTTTCAAGCTTATGTGTTATTTTCTTTACCTGGAAAAATCAATATCAGACCATTTAGCGATTTATGAGTTGAAATTGTTTTCACTCAAAAGTTCGAAGTGACCTCAGCAGAAGATCTTTCAGCGAATTTTCGATGAAAAGGAAGCTGCTGTTCTCGGTCCAAAATTTTTAAAAATCGAATTTCCGAAAAGTTTTTAAACCGAAATCAGTTTCGGACCATCCTGAATTCACTGCTAAAAGACACCAAAAATCATATGTACCTATATACATATTTATATATGAACTTGAATGAACGTACAGGAGGATGAAAATTATAGTGAACACTTACGGAAATTTGGAAAAACTAGATGGAAGTGGAAATTTTCGCTTTACAGCGTCGTCAGCCCGAGAAGAAAAAATCGAAATTTACATATTTATATAAATTTATATGTTTATGTATGTGTCATTCCAGACGATAAACTCTCGATAGGATTGACATAAAAAGTTCAAATTTGCATCAAACATCTATGTAGGCAATCGGAAGGCTAGAGTTCATAGATGGGCAGAATCCGCCACTCTAAGGGAGTTTTATGGGAGTTTTAAGGGGGAAAACTTACTCATCAATACCAAAAACTCTGCAAATTCTTGACACAACGGTTTATTATCTTCCTTGTGCAGATCACCCTTGTGTCTATACCAGACTGCGTTGCAAATCGGCACCATACCATATTCTCAACGTACTCATACCATTCCATACGAATTTCTTTCCTATTATACCATACTGTACTATACTAAATCATACATACAATAATATATCATACCATACTCATACCATGTCATACAAACCGAGTGAATACCTATTGAAATGTCATCCATTTCTGACCTATATTTAAAATTTCAAGTATCTAGCTCATCATCAAAATTTAATTTGTTTAAACAAATAGCTATTATTTAAACAATTTTACAGACAAGAAACCGAGTGAATATTGCATTGTGATCCAGTTCTGAACTATTTTTAAAATTTCAAGTCAATAGCTCATCATCAAAATTTAATTTGTAATATTACAAAAAGGTATTATTTAAACAATTTTACAGATGAGAAACCGAGTGAATAATGCAATAAGGTCTATCCCCGACTGACGGTTAAAATTTCTAGACTGTAGTTTACTGGGAAGATGAAAAAAGGGGCGCAAGACACTCTGCCACCGATCTATTGTGACGAGGTGATTAGCGACTTCTACATTCTGCCACCTGTGTGAACGTGACATTCTGCCACCTCCCTGGAACTAGTGACAGCGACTCACTTTGCTCAGTAACTGGCAGCTCGACATGGCGGAACAATTGAGAGTGGTGACCTCACGCGTAGGTTCGCAAATACTGTGCTTCGAGTGTTTTCGCTACACGAAGCATAGAACCTATAAAAATGGGAACATTTTGTGGAGGTGTTCGTTTACCCGCAACGGTGTCAGGAGCTGCGATAGTGCTCTGACTACAAATTGTTCTACGTCTGCAGTCATCAGGGTATCGAAAACTGAACATTGCCATGATCGCCCAAGTCAACAAGAAAGAGAGCTTGAAGACGTAAGTGCCACCTTTGGTTTATAGAAGGACTTGATTATTCCCCCCATCAACTGATTAGTACCATATGGATTAGTTGAACATATAGATTAAGTGGACGTGGTTGCGGAATAAAAACATCCCCCAATCAACTGATTAGTACCATATGGATTAGTTGAACATATAGATTAAGTGGACGTGGATGCGGAATAAAAACATCCCCCAATCAACTGATTAGTACCATATGGATTAGTTGGACATATAGATTAAGTGGACGTGGTTGCGGAATAAAAACATCCCCCAAACAACTGATTAGTACCATATAGATTAGTAGGACATGTAGATCAAGTGGACGTGGTTGCGGAATAAAAACATCCCCCAATCAACTGATTAGTACCATATAGATTAGTTGGTCATAAAGATCAAGTGGACGTGGTTGCAGAATAAAAACATCCCCCCAATCAACTGATTAGTACCATATAGATTAATAACTGATTATTATTCGTTATAACATTTGCGAATATGAAATGAACGAATTGAGTTTCCACTTTCTGAACGTCATGTGTTTGTATCGTAGATACAAAGAAATGTAAAGAGGAAGGCCTTGAATGATATCACGACCAAACCTTTTTCTTCGATAAAACGTATTATTCTAAGTGATAGGTATTTTTGTATGTTTTGTATTTGTGGTGTTACATTGTTGTTGTTAGACACCTTTATGTTCCTGTTGTAACTGTTTGCCCAAATAAATTAATGGTAATAGCAGCTTGAGAGCGGTTATATTTCCCCGTTATTCCTTGGTGAAAGAATGTATAGCTGTTCCCCTCGGAGAACAGTTACAGAGAACGGTTACATTTCCCCGTTATTCGTAGGTGGCAGAATGTAGAACTTTTCCCCTCGAAATCGGTGGCAGAATGTAGGGTTTGAAAAGAGAGCTTAACGGATTATCGGTGGCAGAGTGATGATCGCCAGAAAAAAGGCAGTTTTATTCTGGGCGTCTGGGGGTTCACCCACATAACGGCCGTTTTCGACGCGAAGTTTAGTGTTTTTCCTAAACCTTTGCGCGCTCACTGTGAACGAACGGCTGGTCGCACAAAAACCCAATTGGTCTTAAAAGATTCGTAATTTTTTGGGTCATCCGAAAGTGAACTAAAAATTACACGGTTCAGTTAAATATTTGGAGATATGACATTGTCGAAATTTTAAATTTCGTTTTGAACCCCTTCCCCTTGACCTAGGGTTATGAAAAGTTTCGAGGACCACTGTGGGGCTGGTCCAAACCCAGAAACAAAATTTCGTAATTTTAACTCAACGCTAACTGGGCAAAGTGGCGTGGACGGCGTACGGCGTACGGCGGACGGACGGATTCTTTTGGTTTATTATCTTCGATAATGAACCATTGGAATCGCCCAAAGAAAAAAAAAATTTAACCCCCCCTCAAAATTTGTTGGTTTACGTTTCAAGATACGTAGATTCAGAAAATTTAATTAAAAAAAATCCGTCCGTCCGCCGTACGCCGTACACCGTCCGCCGTACGCCGTACACCGTACGCCGTACGCCGTACGCCGTCCGTGGCACTTTGCCCAGTTAGCGTTGAGCTAAAATTACGAAATTTGGTTTCTGGGTTTGGACCAGCCCCACAATGATCCTCGAAACTTTTCATAACCCTTGGTGAAGGGGAAGGGGTTCAAAACGAAATTTAAAATTTCGACGATGTCATATCTCAAAATATTCAACTGAACCGTGTAATTTTTAGTTCACTTTTGAATGACCTGAAAAATTACGAATCTTTTAAGACCAATTGGATTTTCGTGCGACCAGCCGTTCGTTCACAGTGAGAGCGCAAAGGTTTAGGAAAAACACTAAACTTCGCGTCGAAAACGGTCGTCATGTGGGTCAACCGCCAGACGCCCAGAATAAAACTACCTTTTTTCATCTTCCCGGTAAACTACAGTCTAGAAATTTTAACCGTGGATAAATTTTATTCGGGGATAGACCACATTGCAATATTCACTCGGTTTCTCATCTGTAAAATTGTTTAAATAATACCTTTTTGTAATAATACAAATTAAATTTTGATGATGAGCTATTGACTTGAAATTTTAAAAATAGTTCAGAACTGGATCACAATGCAATATTCACTCGGTTTCTTGTCTGTAAAATTGTTTAAATAATACCTATTTGTTTAAACAAATTAAATTTTGATGATGAGCTAGATACTTGAAATTTTAAATATAGGTCAGAAATGGATGACATTTCAATATTCACTCGGTTTGTATGACATAGTATGAATGTGGTATGGTATATTATTGTATGTATGATTTGGTATAGTACAATATGGTATGATAGGAAAGAAATTCGTATGGAATGGTATGAGTACGGTGAGAATATGGTATGGTGCCGATTTGCAACACAGTCTGGTATAGACAGAAGTGTGATCTGCACAAGGAAGATAATAAACCGTTGTGTCAAGAATTTGCAGAGTTTTTTTTTCGATTTTCTGAATCTACGTATCTTGAAACGTAAAGCAACAAATTTTGAGGGGGGGTTAAAAAAATTTTTTCTTTGGGCGATTCCAATGGTTCATTATCGAAGATAATAAACCAAAAAACTCTGCAAATTCTTGACACAACGGTTCATTATCTTCTTTGTACAGATCACCCTTCTGTCTAGATCACTAGGTCTAAATGTCTAGATCCTAAATGTTAGATTAAATATTATTATCAATTATCACTAATTATTAACAATTGTATCAAGTACCTAGTGAAAATTATTATAATTTATTGTTAATTATTAATAATTCGTATTTATTATTAATAATAATTATTATTAATTATCATTAATTAATACGATATAATTCTGGGGTTTTTAATACTACGTCGGTAATAATTTTTCTATAAAAGAAGTACCTACCAACAAACATTCGAAATTAACTTCATTTCCGTAGCACGAAACGCACCACAGAACAAAAAACTCGACATCACTTAAGCCATATGATGTTCCAAAGAGCTTGTTAGTATGAAAATGGACCTGTATTTCAACAGTTTGATTCATGATCGTGTTGTGAGGCACAATCTTTGAGCCGTCATTGTGAACGAACGGCTGGTCGTACAAAGCTGCGGATGGTCTTAAAAAATTCTACGGAACAAACTCTATCTAAATATGAAATAAAAAACATACCGTTTCATGTGAATTTTTCGAGATATGAAATTTTCAAAATTTCAAAATTCGTTTTGAACCCCTTCCCCTTGACCTAGGGTTATGAAAAGTTTCGAGGACCATTGTGGGGTTGGTCGAAACCCATAAAAAAAAATTCGTAATTTTAACTCAACGCTAACTGGGCAAAGTGGCGCGGACGGCGTACGGCGGACGGCGGACGGACGGATTTTTTTTTATTCGATTTTCTGAATCTACGTATCTTGAAACGTTTTTTTTTTTTTTTTTTTTGAAAGATTTTATTGCTCCAAGTAATAACTTATTAACAATATTATTTTGAAACTAGGGCACATACTATTCAAAGCTTAGATACATCACTGAGTTTTGTTCATTTTTATGATGATATTGCATTCACTATACTGCTTCACCCGTGAGCAAGCTCGAGCGGTTTGGTACGCTTCAATCGTCTGGTGATATCACTCGTGTCAAGGAGTCGGACAGCTTCCTCGTTGACGTGAGACCTTAGCCGTTGAAAATGACGTAAGGCTTGCCGCTTGATGGCTTCGTTTATGGTTTCGATTTGAAGTTCATGGTGGAGTCGTTCATTTCGAAAGTACCATGGTGCATTGACAACATTTCTTAGCACATTGTTCTGGAATCTTTGGATTATTTCCCGGTTTGATTGAGCCGTGCAGCCCCACAGCTGAGCTCCGTAAGTCCAGACTGGTTTAAGGACTTGGTTATACAGCGTAAGCTTGTTCTGGATTGACAGTTTTGACCGCCTCCCCATTAGCCAGTACATTTTTCTGAATTTGAGAAGAAGTTCCTCCTTCTTTTTCTTGACGTGGGCTTTCCACCGAAGCCTGGCATCAAGCGTCATACCGAGGTATTTGGCTTCATTGGCATGAGGAATCACTTTGCCATTGAGATAAGCCGGTATATAGTCGATCCTTTTATTGGTGAAATCGACATGTACCGACTTAGTTTCATTCATTTTGATTCTCCATTTCGCTGTCCATTGTTGTATGCTAGATATTGACCGCTTTAACTTGGTCATTGACTCAATGTTGCTGTCTCCAACTGCCAATATCGCTGTATCGTCTGCGAAAGTGGCTGTGGTGTTCATTTCAATTTCTGGGAGATCGCTGGTATACAGGACGTACAGGAGTGGGCCAAGTACACTCCCTTGCGGGACTCCTGCACATATCGGTTTTGGTTCTGAAAATGCATCATCTTGCTTTATCCTGAAGTAACGATTAGTGAGGTACGATTGAAGCAACTCAGCATACTTTATTGGCAGGGCCTTACGCAGCTTGTAGTTGAGTCCTTCATGCCAGACCTTGTCAAACGCCTGAGTGACGTCAAGGAAAATGGCAGAACATACTCTATTTTTCTCAAATGCTTCTTCGATGATGTGTGTTATCCGATGGACTTGGTCGATTGTTGAGTGTTTCTGCCTAAATCCAAACTGATGTCGTGGGATCAGCTTTCGTTCTTCAATAATTGGTATTAGTCTTCTGTGTATCAATTTTTCGAATAGTTTAGATAACACTGGTAGAAGTGAAATTGGTCTGTATGAACTTGGTTGCCCTGGTGGCTTGCCTGGTTTGGGAATCATAATGACTTCTGCTATCTTCCACAGCTGAGGGACGCTTCGAAGTTTGATTACCGCATTGATGATCAGACTATTTTTGCGATAGCTTTACGCGGTAGGTGCTGGAGGATTTGTCCAGTGATAAGGTCATAGCCTGGTGCCTTTTTTGGGTTGATATCCTTGCTGATCACCTGTTTTATCTCTTTGATGGTAACTAATGGGATATCAATGTCCTGATCAAGTGGAGGTGTTTCCTCTAGCGGCGGTTCATCCGCCATTGCGAGATTCGGAGTGAATATATTCGCAAGATGGTCTGCAAAAGTATTGGCTTTGTCTTGGTTGCTCCTTGCCCATTTCTCGTTTCCACTCGCAATAGGTGCAGCATGAGTAACAGGCCTCTTGAGATATTGTGTAGCCTTCCAAAGTGAGTAATCGGTATCACGATGACTCGTTAGCTCTGTGATGAAGTGTTCATGAGTTTCTTCATTGATCTCCTCCATCAGCGACTTCAGTTCACTTTGTGTTTTGTACCATTCAGACTTGTGATGTGGTGCTCTGGTAGCTTGCCATCGTTTTCTGGCCTTTCGTTTTTTCTTGATTGCAGAGACTATTTCTCGTGGATAATTGATACCTTTGAGCCTTCTTGAGATTGCAGGTGTGTTGTCCCATGCAACTATCTGAATGCTGCAAACGAGATGTTCGAGCTCACTTTCCACATCATCTGGCGTGTGTATAGGCTTGCTCAAATCAATATACCTGCAAATGTCTTGTTTGAAACGTTCCCAATTTGTCTTATGATTGACCAAGTACGGTTTGTGTGGCTTCTGTATGATTCGATCACTAAGCGTCAGAGCAATTGGGGAATGATCTGAACTCAAGTCATGGTTTTCCTCTACAAGAAGGTAGTTTGCTGAGATATTCTTTACAACGAAGAAGTCAATCAGGTCTGGAGTTTTGTTTGGGTCAGTGGGCCAGTAGGTTGGTTTCCCAGTAGAATGTGCCTCACAGTTGTCATCAATAATTGCTTGATGGAGTCTGCGTCCCTTTTCGGTGGTTAATCTCGATCCCCAGTCAGTGTTTTTTGCATTGAAGTCGCCTCCGAGAATGAAACGATTTCCAAGTTGGGCCAAGATGTTCTTGTATTCTTCATATTTAGTTTTGTACTTAGGTGGACAGTATATGCTTGCGACAGTAATCAGAAATGAATTAGTTTTTATCTCAAGAGCACACATCTGGACTGCTTCATTTTCAATTTTGATATACTCCTGATGGGCCAGGTTTTCTTTGATGATCACTGCACTTCCACCACGGGCATTGTTGCTCGGATGAATGGCATGGTAGCATTTGTACCCCTTGAGTCTGCAGAAAGATTCTTTGGTGAAGTGCGTCTCAGATATGAGACAGATATCAACATGATTGTAGTCTAGTGCCAACTGAAGCTCATTTTTCCGTGACGCGAGGCCATTGGCATTCCAGCAAAGTATTTTGACACTTTTCATGATGATTTTTTCGAGCCCTTGCGTTCAATTTTGCCAACACGCTCATTCAGGTTGTTAACACTCTGAGTAAGATTTGTGACAATTTCGAAAATTTGATTTATTTTAACTTGCATTTCATTATGGCTGGGATCGATAGATTGTCTCCTGCTTGACCGCTGTGCTAGCAATTGCTGGTTCTGCAAAACGTTTGCATAAGACATCAGATTTGAATTTGAAGTTTTTCCATCTCTCCCCTGAACTGACTTTTCGTGACCCTATTATTGGCTTTGTCTTGAAACGTAAACCAACAAATTTTGAGGGGGGGTTAAAAAAATTTTTTCTTTGGGCGATTCCAATGGTTCATTATCGAAGATAATAAACCAAAATCCGTCCGTCCGCCGTACGCCGTACACCGTACGCCGTACGCCGTCCGTGGCACATTGCCCAGTTAGCGTTGAGCTAAAATTACGAAATTTGGTTTCTGGGTTTGGACCAGCCCCACAATGGTCCTCGAAACTTTTCATAACCCTAGGTCAAGGGGAAGGGGTTCAAAACGAAATTTAAAATTTCGACGATGTCATATCTTAAAATATTCAACTGAACCGTGTACTTTTCAGTTCACTTTTGAATGACCTGAAAAATTACCAATCATTTAAGACCAATTGGATTTTTGTGCGACCAGCCGTTCGTTCACAGTGAGCGCGCAAAGGTTTAGGAAAAACACTAAACTTCGCGTCGAAAACGGCCGTTATGTGGGTGAACCCCCAGACGCCCAGAATAAAACTACGTTTTTCATCTTCCCGGTAAACTACAGTCTAGAAATTTTAACCGTGAGTCGGGGATAGACCACATTGCAATATTCACTCGGTTTCTCATCTGTAAAATTGTTTAAATAATACCTTTTTGTAATAATACAAATTAAATTTTGATGATGAGCTGTTGACTTGAAATTTTAAAAATAGTTCAGAACTGGATCACAATGCAATATTCACTCGTTTTCTTGTCTGTAAAATTGTTTAAGAGAGAGAGAGAGAAACAACTTTATTTAGGGAAAACAAAGTGACCGGCCCGCCCTGGGGTTGCCTTTCGACACCGGCTACTGACCCACGTGCGTGGTAGGGGTCAACAATTGATTTGGGGAGTGTTGTTGGTGTGATCTGTTGTCATCGGTGTCTTCGTGGCATATGTATTATGGAGAAAGGGAATGATTTTTGAAAGAAAACGAAGAAAGGCCGAGAGTTCTTATGGTGAGTACAGGAAGTATTGGATGATCCCAATTGTGTCTCTCAATACCGAGAGACAAATAGCTATTTGTTTAAACAAATTAAATTTTGATAATGAGCTAGATACTTGAAATTTTAAATATAGGTCAGAAATGGATGACATTTCAATATTCACTCGGTTTGTATGACATGGTATGAGTATGGTATGGTATATTATTGTATGTATGATTTGGTATAGTACAGTATGGTATGATAGGAAAGAAATTCGTATGGTATGGTATGAGTACGGTGAGAATATGGTATGGTGCCGATTTGCAACACAGTCTGGTATGGACAGAAAGGTGATCTGCACAAGGAAGATAATAAACCGTTGTGTCAAGAATTTGCAAAATTTTTTTTTATTCGATTTTCTGAATCTACGTGTCTTGAAACGTCAACCAACAAATTTTGAGGGGGGGTGAAAAAATTTTTTTCTTTGGGCGATTCCAATGGTTCATTATCGAAGATAATAAACCAAAAACGTAGACTGATCCGAAGTTTGTACAATACTACCATCCATGGTCAAACAGGTAGTCAAACGAGGGTCGTTTGCGCAGAAGATTTCGATTTTACTCAAACAGTTTGCAAAACCATCAAACAGTCCCATCGACGATCAAATACAAACACCGAATTTGCGCAAATTGTTTGACCGTGGATGGGGAACTTTTAAAATCTAGCAGTTTATAAATTGACTTGTAAAAAATAATGTTGGTTGCCCGAAAACCAGGTATCAAGGAGTCAGCGTTGACAGTAAGGTGTTGTCCTCAATAACGTGAGGACAAATTCATAGGTTCGAGGAATTTACGGTTCTTGCTTGTTGCGAAGACGATGAGATAACTGGAATCAAAGGTGGAAGACCATTGTGGTTTCGCTGATACCTAGAGCTAATTTTACCCGGAAGAGTACCTATCTATTTTTGTGGTGCCTCGTAGCTACGGAAGTCAGGAAATGGTTTCCTACTTTCCGATCGGATTAGCTCATTACAAGTCCAACCTGAACAACCTATCAACCAATGAAATTACTATGTGTCGTTCATCAACCCATGTACCCGTATAATATTAATATTATCACCTATCTATAAGTAGCAAAAACGACTGCACTCCGTATTTAACCTGTTGTACCCGCCTAACTTTATACAACTAGAGATAACGGAAATTCTACCTACCTATTTATTGATAAAAGGGTAGCGTACATCCAAAGAAACAAAATGTACCGTTCTAGGCTCATAAATTTATCCGGAACGGTTTTTCGGTCGGCCACGAATGTTTATCGACATCCCTAGTTCATGCGGGAGGACCGTCGACATTAATCCTAGAAAGTAGATGAACTACCTAGCTTATCACTCACCTTTTACTCCTATCGACAAAACAGATCGAAGTATAATCCAATGGCACATCACCAAACCGTTGCTAT